>JAIEZT010000019.1:1097950-1332950 GCA_019594935.1 Periophthalmus modestus | reverse complement strand
CGTCCATGTCTCCGTCCATGTCTCGTCCATATCTCCATCCATGTCTCGTCCATGTCTCTGTCCATGTCTCCATCCATCTCTCGTCCATGTCTCCGTCCATGTCTCGTCCATGTCTCCATCCATGTCTCGTCCATGTCTCCGTCCATGTCTCGTCCATATCTCCTCCATGTCTCCGTCTCCGTGCTGCAGTGCACAGAATAGTACAAACTTCCCTCCTGTTTAACTATATTATTTCACATATAAATCCATGTATCTTAAACATAATAATCATTAATATCTGACTGAAACACTCGATACTGAGCTGAGTTTTTAGATGCACATGTGGAGTGTTATTGAAAGGTCACAGCAGAACCTGAAAAAGAGGAGCAGATGTTTGAAACAGTGTGAAACAACAGGTCCTGTCGGGCTGCAGTTTGTCTGTCAGTCCAGTTACTCTGCCTCAGTCTGTCCAGAAGATACAGTAACATATATCTGTGTTATTACTGTATGTAGAGCATTCTGTGTGTAGTAGTAGTAGTAGTAGTAGTAGTAGTAGTAGTAGTAGTAGTAGTAGTAGTAGTAGTAGTTGTTGTAGTTGTAGTTGTAGTAGTAACAGTCTGACTAACACACAGGTCTGTATGTGGTTGTAGATTACTGCAGCACTTATGATCTTAGTTACTTGACTGAAGACTGTGACGTCCTCATATGTAACGTCCTCATGTGTGACGTCCTCATATGTGACGTCCTCATGTGTGACGTCCTCATGTGTGACGTCCTCATATGTGACGTCCTCATGTGTGACGTCACACATGAGGACATCACGTATGAGGACGTCACACATGAGGACGTCACATATGAGGACGTCACACATGAGGACGTCACATATGAGGACGTCACACATGAGGACATGACATATGAGGACGTCACATATGAGGACACCAGGTCTCAGGAGGTTCTGTGGATGTTCTCTCATGTCTCCTGCAGCTCTGAGCAGATCTTCACATGAGACACATTGATCCAAGAGGCACAACTGTTTTTACTCAGGACAAATGTTGCTGTTTCAGGCTCTTCATGAATATTTTTTGCAAATCCTTTGTCAAATATTCTGTTAAAATGATTAAATGTAGATCAAATGTCCTCATATGTGTGTGACCGGTGGACCTCAGTTTGGTCCAGGCCACACTCTTCCCAATAATGACTCACAAAAGGGAAGAGGCAGGAGTCAAAACCCGAATTTATACCAGGGGCAAACGGAGGACACATGAAGAAGAAAGAAAACCAGAGAAGAAGAGGCTGGAGGACCAAGACTGAGCATAAAACCAAACACCAGGTATGGACAGAACTGCAAGAAACAAAAGCATCATTTTGTGTCATTACACATTTTATGAACATGTGAACATCATGTTTCTTTGTTTTTACTCAGGTCCAATCAGCTCAAATAACAAAGAGAAAAGAAAAAAGCCCTGAAAGAGCTCGGGTCTCAGGAGGTGAAGACGAGTGTTACTTGAGTTTATTCCTGTCACAGTATCTTTTGTTCCTGAGTCTTTACTGAAGTGGATTTTCAGGTATCCGACTTTACATCTTCCAAACCGTCTATTAAAGTGTTGAATAAAGACAAACAATAAATCAGCAGCCAAATTGCATCAGTACACAGCCTTGTTTGGTCGTGTCCGCTGTTCGCGCTCTCCCAGCCGCCCTGACGTGGAAATGAAGCCTGATTACAGTTGCTAGGTAACAGTTAATTGTTAAACGCAGGCAGATGTAAGAAACGACAGGAGACGGCAGAACACTGTGAAGAAACGAACAGGAACAAATGAGGCGTCTTCACTGGACTTATGGAGCCACCGTCACCGCCTGCTCTTTTTAACCCAGCAGTCGCTCCATGACCCTGCGACGTATTACACCCCCACCTCAGAACACGGCCAAGGCTTTGAGAAGTGCGAGGGCGGAGGAGGTCAACAGCTCTGACCCCAGCAGAGCGCAGAGGTGGCTCCATCGTAAACTTAACACCAAACGTGCTGCACCAATTTAGCTCAATCTCCTCTGATTTGAATCCATCGTCTCCATAACGCTCGCACCTGCCCCCTGCATTAATAATTGAATACGTCTTGGTTGCCAGTGTGACTGAAAAATTAATGTGAGTGAGAAGTGGTGGTGGGCTGCTCCGGCGATGATGAAGAGGAGCAGGGTGTCGTCTCCAGCTCCGAGTGAAGCGTGTGCAGCTCGGGGTCAGGCACAAGTCCACATCAGGTCACAAAGAAGAAGAGTCTGTTTGAGCATTTTACGAGCAGCACTGACCATTAAAGAGCCGGAAACATCCACGCTCCAGTCAGTCCTAATATATGATTTGGTTTGGTATTGACTGTAAAGCGCAGTATTGATCGTTCAGAGATTTAACATGTTTTCTCCACATACGACACGGCTCCACGGCACTAAAAATGTCAACTCCACCACGGCTCATGCAGGAGGTTATAAAGTGTATTGATCATGCTCTAATATTTGATTATTGCAGAGTTATAGATGAGTATAAATACATGTTTTTCTCAGTTCTGGTTTAGTCTGAACAAACTGCAGTATTCTGAATGTATTTAAATATTATGTTTTTAAAAGGATGAAGCTAAAAGTGCAGATTCTAACTGGTGAAACTATGACCCAGCCCAAGATAAAGAATATTTGTTATGAAAGTTATTTAATAATATTTCTTTTTATATGGCCTGGACCTGTGTGGTGTTTATCTGGACTGAGTCAAACTTTACGGCGATGTCCTGAACGTTCACCTTCAGACGCATCACGTTGGAGTAATGCATCATGTTTTTGGGCTTTTGTTTGCGTGAGTTTAGTTCCAGGATAAATAGTAAAACACAAGTTTATTTCTGCTGGTGCATATATCAAAACTGGCCAAGATAGATTGATAGAGCTGACACAGGCCGTCCATCAGGTTTACCACAACCACAAATAACATCAGCCCCTCAAACGCACAAACACACACGGTCCTCACAAACACACACGGTCCTCACAAACACACACGGTCCTCACAAACACACACGGTCCTCACAAACACACACGGTCCTCACAAACACACACACAGTCCTCACAAACACACACGGTCCTCACAAACACACACAGTCCTCACAAACACACACGTCACAAAACCTCACAAACACACACGGTCCTCACACAAACAGTCCTCACAAACACACAGTCCTCACAAACACACACGGTCCTCACAAACACACACAGTCCTCACAAATGCACACGGTCCACAGATCACTATAGATCACCACAGATCACTATAGATCACCACAGATCACCACAGATCACTATAGATCACCACAGATCACCACAGATCACTACAGATCACTACAGATCACTACAGATCACCACAGATCACGGTGCATACACACTGTGCAGTTAAAACATATTTTAAAGGTCTTCTCAAATGCAGAGTTGTACATTTTGCCGGAGACAGTCGAGGGTTTGATCTGCAGTGAAAAACAGCAGCATCCTCTCACGTTAGTATAAAAACTAAATGGCCCCAGTTTCGTTTGATTTCCTCGGGGATATCTGAGTCGCGTTCTCCTTGTACAGAAAGCACATTTTCTATTTATACATTTAAATGTGTTTGCACAGGGGCCTGTTCGGTTCAAACTCTGCATTACACTATTGCCACAACTGTAGGAAAGCCAAGAGATAAACAACCTTCTCAATGTCAGAGCTGCTGGGGCACGGCTGCATTATTTAGACGTGAGCTTTATGAGCTCACCTTGAATATTGATGTGCATTGTTGCTGTTATGCTAACAGAGCTAAAACACAGATTCTGTGGAGATGGGAGAGGGTGAAGTGACAGTCTGGTGGAAGCCAGAGGGGTTGGATCTCATCACATCCAGACTCTGCACCGTACACCACCATATGGCCGATGGTTATGGGGTCGCCCCCTCCTCTTCCTCACCAGCCCGGGCATGTGACAGGACGAGGTTTCAGAGCTGTGGCTGCACATATGTGAGAGGAGATGGAGATAGTGATGCTGTGTGGTGTTTACGGGGTTAATGTGGACCAGGCTCAGTCCAGTGAGACGAGAGGTCGTCTTATCGGGGAGCTCGCCTCTTTGGGACAGAAGTACAGTTTATTTTCAGACGTACGTGCTGTTGTGTCCTTAAGCAAGACACATCGCTCCACATGCCTGAAGTTATGGCTCTCCAAATGTTCTCTGTTCTATGTATCTGAAACTCCAGTCGCCACGAGACACGAGACAAACAGCAGCACAGACTTTTCTGTTTTTGCAGAGTCCTGAGCTTTTGTTCATGTGGACGCTCTTCAGTTTAGACTTAGTTAAACTCGAGCTTCTGTTGAATGTTTTTCAAAGTCGAGTTCAGTCTTTTAAACTCATCCTGAGCTCAGACCGGTGGCTCTGTCCCGTCACAACCTCACACTCGACATGATTAAAGATCTGCACAGAGGCACAGAGAGGAAGACCATTTTCATGAAACTTACAGTTTTATTATTAATACTCAACACTTTATTTTCATTATCATGTACAAAGAGAAAGAATAATCTTATTTGAGCACTTATAATTGTAGATATCAGTATGATCTTTATTAGAAGTACCTTAACAATGTCTCTGCAGGTTCGTCATGACGTGGTTAACTCTGTTATTGAGATTACTGTATTCATTTCCATACAAAAGAAAGGTATTCCCAGTATTTCATATTTACACAACCTGTACAATTATTTGTTTTTGTTAAGTTTTTCTCTCCGTATGGTGTAAAAAATTTGGCATTATTTCAAAGAAACGGGCCACAAAATGAGAAAAAGAATGGCCAAGAATAATATTAGGAATATCATATTGTATACAACTGATAATATTTATATGATACATTTTTGTCAACCCACAGTAATTGAATCAGTGAATGTGAGTGTGTTTGTCACAATGCGAAATACATTTAGAAGCAACCCCTTATGTGATCAGGCAAAGCGTGTAAAAACTGTACAAATTATTCATAGACAGAATACAAACAAATGCACACACGTGTTTACAAATCGATAGAAATAAATAAGAATTCACAGTATTTTTTCTTGTCAGTCCGCATTGATGTAGATGCATTCATGTCAAAAGTTACTCAGAGCGTCCTTCATCCAGTGTTGCTGTTTTTGGTCCCCATTTGTAAGAAAAACACACCAACTTCAGGATGTTGTTGCCCGTTTACACTCCCCAAGGACGCTCCTCGTGTGGATGAACAAAACAACACACTTATTTGGCTCTAAAAGAAGCAGAATGAAAATGTGTGTTGTGTGAGGACGGAGGGCCCACAGGGAGAGCATGGAGAGCACAGTGTCAGGTACATGTCCACTCACGCTGGACACTCATGTGAGCTGCAGCAAACCCACAGACTTATGGGTTTAGACAAGGAACTATTCAGCAAAGCTAGTGACGAGTATGTCCTCAGAGAAAGTGAACTGTTCACAGAGATACAGCAGAGTCCGTGAGCTTCTGCAGCTCAACAAACGTGAGTATTTTTGTGAACAGTGTCTCGCGTGTGGAGGAACAGACGTGGTTCTTCTGTGAGGATCTGTTGGAGTCACATGTGGCCTGGCCAGTGTCACTTTAAATCATGTAAAACAAGGGGCAGAGTTAGTTTCTTGTACGTTTCTTGTGTGTCATGTGATTTTGTTTAATTTTTTCAGAATATTGCAAATCCCACTCAAATGGACTCAAATGGAGTCATAGTTTTGAACAGAAAGTAAGAGTAAGAATGTCTGGCCAGGCAGTGAGCGTCACAGAAGAAGCAGGAGAATGATTCCTGACAAGGACCAGAGCCTCTGCACCACGCTCCTCGTCTTCAACACAAGCAGCACCACAACACGAGTAAAAAAGTGTCATACAGCAAAGAGATGAGCTAAAACGCAGCTCCAGCAGCTGAGTCCCCTGAAGACAAAGCAAACGATCTGCTAATGTTTTTGCTTTTAATAAGGGGTTGCACAAATGCATTTCAGCTGTGAATGGCTTGGCACACTCCGTTCAACAGTTCTGTGCTGAGGCCGTCAGCGCTGAGCCGACACTGACTCCAGCCACGAGCGTCGGGGTCTGTCAGCGTGTGCGTGTGTCCACACACTCACATATTTTATTCTCATTAGCACAGTGATGTCTATCCCAAACAAAGAGGACGAGAGCAGGATAGGCTGGGCCACAGATGGCTCTAGATTTCGTGTGCAGTCACCAGTAGAGCCCTGGTAAATAATTGGCAACAAAAAGTGATCTTAAGTTGGGATTGCTGCTTAAAAAGAAGAATCACAATATGCTGCCTCTATATGATATATCATCTATGTATACAAGTCGTACTGTATCACATAAATGTGTAGATAATTGGATTCGTCTGAAAAAGCATTAAGAGTAGCTTATCTTAAAAATCTAACACAATTCTTGGGTAACTTACTCCTAGAACTAAAGTTTTTCCAGTTTATCACCAAACGTCTACACCTACAGCAAATTAGCCTCAACTGTCGACTTTTGAGTTAAAATAAAACAGAATCATTCTTAACAAAGTCAGTATACTGATCAGTAAACTATCATAAAGAAGTAAACATGAAATCCAAAAAAAAGATTTAATTATATCACTTATGATTAGTAATGTTTGTGTCTTAACTATATTTTGCATATTTTTGTTGTCATATTTTTGTATTTTGTACTTTTTATTGTATTTTGTTTATATCTTAAATTGCTGTAAAACATATTGAAAGGTACATCCTGTCTGTCAGTTACTGTACAAAGTGAAAAGAGCGAATAGATTATTTACAAACAAAGTTCACAAACTGATTCTGACGCTCGCTGATGCCGTCTCCACTTATTTCCTCGTTGTTTCCCTTCGTTCTGTCTCATGCTGATAATGGCCGACCTGAAGCTCCACTTACTTCTTCTAAAACTCCACAGACTGACTCTCGGTGGTGTTTGGAGGGTGGTTCACTTTGATATAAGGCTAACTCCATCAGTCTCACTGTGACAGTGTTATCTGCGGAGCGAGGGCCGAGGAGGCTGTTGAATTTATGAATAGTTATCAGCGGGTTAGTAAGGGGAAAAACAGCCGTTATCTGTGGTGATTTGCTTCCTCTACACGCGCTCACACACCTCATATACAGTGCATTTAGATGGGGACGTGTGATAGACGTGTGCACGTTCCAGTGGCTCCAATCTCCACTCAGCACTCCTGCACAATCTGCAGCAGCCCTTGAACTTGTGACATTGGCAGCTAATCATAGATCAACACCTTTAAATAACTAATAGAGGCTTCTGGATTCTGTACAGTAACACGATGAGTCATCCTCACTTTGGGGACAGGAGGGTGGGGGATGATAAGGCATGTCTATAGAGTGCCTGAACCTACACTAAGTAGCGGTCCTGTGCAATAAACGAGGCCTCTCCAGCCTGAAAGGCTTACTCGATCAGTCACAAAGCTTTTTACAAAATGGCCGCCTTGCTTCCAGCAGAGTCAGTATTACAGCCTGGTGGCAAAAGACATCCTCCTCAGCTCGTGCGTTTATCATCATCATCTCCTACACATCGAGAGCTTCCTGCCTACATAAAGCACACTGCATATTAATCACACACATCGTCCTAACAAAGAACACTGCGCCATTTAGACTGCTTTCATGAGTGAATAGTGAAGCCTTCTGCCAGGTACAAGTGAGAGGCCCAACAAAGTAAGTGCCTAGTGACTATTGTCATGTAACCTGAATAAAAGAGGTGGTCTGTAGGCTGCCATGCAGTCAAGTCTTTCTGTGACAGTGCGACATCCTGAATAACTGTCTGTGACAGCTTCATAAAAGGCTGCCCATACTAATAGGAAATTATTTTACCAAGTTATAAAAGAGCTTTGTGCCAGCAGCAGAAACAGCAGCTCCTCCTTAAGCTTCTTGAGTATGCAGTAAATGTTTACTGCACTTTAGGCTCATAAACATGGAGCGAACAGGAGGTCGACTCTGTGCTGCAGCTGGACCATATATGACCTGGAGGAAACATCCATGGAGACCATTAAGGCACATCCTCCCTCCAGTATCTTCAGCTTCAGACCAAACATTTCACAGTAAAACAAGTGACAAAAGTGTGTCCAGTGTGCATTTCATTTAGAGTGTACAAACAAACAGATCTAGGATCTAAAACGTTTTAAAATCACATTTCTGTCAAGAAGCAAAAGAATAGAATGAGCGTGAAAGTATAACTTCCACTGAAAACAAGTCTTTGTGGATTGAATTAAAACTAAGGCCAACCGTCCAGGCGGCACTAGGGGCACGACACTAAAACAGAGAAGTTCAACCCGACAGAAAACAAGAGAAAGACCAATGAGATCATTATTATCAATGCTAACGTCTTATTCACAATTATTGTTGTTCTTATACCCTGTTTTCTAAATAAAGATCTTATTATCATTCATGATTGTATTTCTCATTGGAGAGATGGCTGTGTGGGGGAGGCACACTCCTGTGCACACACAGATGGACAGTTCACAGTCTGTGACAGCTCACGTCTCACATCACACGTCCAGAGTGGAGCGGAGATGAGGGGATGACTATGTTGATAAAGTGAAGTAGCTTTGGCCGTTTCTGAGAGAGCAGTAGTCCCACAGATCCTGGGGGAGTCCTGATTTTTGAACCGTCTACAGAAGCGGTGACCCCCTCGTGTCAGAGTCAGTGGTCCTTGGGACTGTGGACAGTGTTTAATGGAATCATCCCTGATCTAACACTTATTAGTCTATCACCCCTCCTCTAACGGCTCTCACACGTCCGACTCGATGCTGGACAGTTTCTCGTACACATGGCCATTGCTTCCATTGAAGGGTCTAGGGGGGCCGACCCCCAGCATGGAGCCGTGGTGGTTCAGTCCCCCCAGGCTGAGCTCTTTGGGGAAACGAGGGGTAACACTCGACATGACTCCAGATGGAGCAGAGGCTTGTCCGTAGGATGTGGTGCTCAGCTGGCTCCTAAAGTCACCTCGACTGTTTTTGGCGACTTGTTGCTGCTGTTGCTTTTTCATGTAGTACTGTTTGGCTCCATGCATCAAACACTGGTCATCACCAAACGTAGGAATAAAGGGGTTTTGGTTGACCCGGTCAGGGTACAGTGATTTGGATAAGGAGAAGCCTCCTTCCATGAGTGACCTGTCCCGCATGTCTCTTTCCCCAATGGAGCGTCGATGGGGTCCTTCGCCCCCTCTGAACAGACCGAACGGGGAGCCTGGCCCTTTGCCCCTGTCCCCTCCGTAAAACAGAGGGTCTCTGTCTCTGTCCCGCTCTGATCCACCGTGTCGGTCAAATATGTTCGCAAAAGGACTACCGCTCTCTATGTAGCGCTCCTTCTCCTTTAAGCTAACACTCCTTGGTGGGGGCAGCATTCCCATGCCCGCCCCCCCCACGCCGCCCCCTTCACTCAGTCCTCCAATCAGGCTGCTCATCACCTCTGGGTCTTCTTTCTGCAGGTCCACAAATGTGTCGTAAGAGGCCTGCCGTCGAAGGGGCTTCCCAAAGCCTCCTTTTCTCCTCTGCTGGACCTGGGACTGAGGAGCTGCCCCGCTTTGCCCTCCCCCCATCTGTTCCAACATGTGGTTATTGTCCTCACTGATGTCATACAGTGTCCCAGTCTTTTTGCAGCCCTCACAGCGCATGCATGTGGCGGAGCTGGGCCGGCTGCCTCCTGCTGAGGAGCCACAGCTCATACCGCCGTACCCTCCGCTCCCATGGAGGGACATCTGTTTGCCACCTCCGCCTCGACAGTTTCTACACTCCCACTCTCCCCCAGCCAGACCAGAGCCAGCAGTCTTTGGGTCAGGCTTTTTGGGTTTACTTTTGAGGAAGTCATCCACTGGAACCAGCGAGGTGCAGGTGGGGACTCCTCCGTCTCTGTTGGCAGGGCCCTCAGTGAGGTCCACATGCTCCCACTGAGGGACGCCCTCTTTGGGCCTGAACTGGTCAAGGTAAAAGTCTCGAACACTCTCTTTCTCCCTGAAGATGAAGGAGTTACCATCATTACCTCCTCTTTTGCGCTCCGAAGGCAGGACAGGCGGCGGTGAGATCGATCGGTGGCCGTGGTAGTGATGGTGGCTGATGTGGTAGGGCTTCCTCCTGTACCCGAGCTCAATCTCGTCCAGCTCCCGTCTGGATTTAGCTGAGGCCGGCCTCTTCTTCAGACTATCGCGGTACTGTTTACGTTTCTTGGCATTGCCCTCTAGGTTTCCGTATGTAACAGTATGAGTGGAAATGTCCGATCCGTCCGAGCGAATGTTGCCGTCTTCTTCTCCTCTACCGCCACAGTAGCTATGTCCTGGGATGTATGTCGAGCTGGAAGCCCCCCCTTTAAAAGAGAACTTGCCGTAGACATCGGGCAAGGCACTCTTAAAGCCCTGGCTGGAAGGAGGAGTCTGTGAAAGCAGGTCAAACTTGCTCATGTTTCTGTGGGTGAGGGCTGAGCAGGGCTGTGTGGTGAAGATGGGGGCGACGCCTCCTCCCAGGCTCTCGCAGTCAAACATGCCCCCCTCCAGGGAGCTCGCACTGCCCAGGCTGTGAGGTCTGCCCGGAGGAGGCCCACTGAGGCCCAGAGAAGAGCCGTGGTGGTGCATGTAGTGGTCCTGGTACAGGTTGCTGTCTTTCATGTGGAGATTACCAAACGTCCTTTCCACCTCGCTGATGTAGTCACTGAACATGTTGTCCTCAGGGAGATATGGGGGTTTACAGTCAGAGTGTCCCGCCAGGCTGCGGCGGTGCTCTGAGATGTCGTAGACAGAAGACTCTCGCCGAATAAAATCCAGCGCACTGTGAGGAGAGCCGTTGACCCCGGACAGCGACGCCATGTTCTTGGCCGTGCGTAAGAGGCGCATGATGTTGGAATGAGTGTTGTTCATTGTGGCGGACGGTGAGTTCAACGCCGAGCTGCTCTTCTCTTCAATCTGCACTCCGTGGATACAGCTGTAGATGCCCTGTAGAGGAAGAACACACACAATATTACATTACACTTAATTACTTAATTAGAAGCATAAGAGTAAAGTGAGAGGAGCTAATGCTGTCACTATCCTGCAAAATCAATAGTGAAGGAGTCATAATAGTGAAAGTGTGCGTTAGATTTTGTAGGGATCCTGAGTGCACCGAGCCAACAGCAGCAGCGTTCAGCAGATCGTGCAGCGGGACAGAGCATGATGGATAAAGGCACAGGGGCTGTAAAAAACCCTGAGTCCAACTGGTCAATATGTTGAATCAATATGATTAGAATTCAGCCCAACAATATCCTGGGGCAGTTATTAAACACCTCAGTAGCAGAGCACCTTCCTCCGCACAGTCAGCAAACCCTGAGAGACGCCATCTCCACCATCCTCTGACACCAAGACAAACGGCTCCATTTGCATTCAGTGATGTACCACACAATATTCAGATAAAAACGAGAGCGAAGGGGGAACAAACAGGGCCTGACAGATGGGACGTCCAGGAACCGGATCAATTCAAAAAAAGGATTTACTTTGTTTTTTGTGAACATAAATAAGTGTTAGCGGTCATCGTTTCAGATAAAAAGCTGACCCCCCGTGACCCTTTAGTAGAGTGGAGGTCAAGACTCTGCTCAGGGGTCAAAGTTCAGGCACCTGTGGAATGGTCTGTCTGACTCTCGCTCCTCCTCCGGTTCTGCTAACATGACTCATTGACCCAGGACTCTTCCTCCCTGGACACTGGTTTCAGTTAATTAGCTCAGCTCTGTGGACGATCTGCATTGCACCAAACATTCATCCCTCAGCGCTCGGGTGATGCCATTACTTACTTGTGATGATTTCACACTCTGGTAGCGGCAGAGTATGTAAAGCTTGTTTAGAGGTTAACACAACTACCAGCGGATTGAAGAGCATTTGTGAAATATGTAGATAAATGCAGACTCCCACCTGCTTTTAGCACTTTCCCCGCGGCTCATTGGAATGTGGCATCTCATCTGTGCTGTCAGTTTACATAATTATCACTCTCTCCTTTTGTTTTGTCCTCTCATCTGTCCTTCTTTGGCTTGGACAGTCTCAGATTGTCTCTCCTTGGTTGGTTTTGACCTTAAAAGGCGGTAATGTTTTCTTTCTTAGACACTATAAATAATCAGCAGAGATGAAGAAGGTAAAACACCGACATTTGTCAAAGTGGTTTGGTGCTGTGTTCAACACAAAGATGCTTTGGTCTGTAAACCTTTAAAGAGTCTAAAGAGTGTGAGATTTCACACATGTGCAGGACCAGGGACGTAACAATATCCACATCTCACAAGATTATTACAATATTCACCTCACGGCACAATGTTTATCCTCCTGAGACTGGAGCTTTTGTCTGGCACAAATGTAATGTCCTCGTGTGAGGTCGCAGGGTCCCAGGAGGTTAATGCAATATTCTGAGGAGTCTGACAATTTAAAATATAGTGCTTCCCTTTAAAATTCCAACAAGCTGTTAGTGTCACTTTCATATTTAACCATATTAACATTTATAACCCTGGATGTGACTGTGACACGTTCAGACCATAAACCCGTCACAGGCCTGTGGCTCCTCTGTGTTTCAGACACACTTAGATCACACACTTAGATCACACACTTAAATCACACACTTAGATCACACACTTAGATGACACACACACATGTTGATGAGGTTTATCTGAACAAAAGTTCAGATTTTTAGCTCTGGCTCAAAAGGGTGGGATGAACGTTCAGGACACTCGGGGGAAACAGGGAATCGCCCAGATGCTCGTCCCCAAGACGCATATAAACCCTTAACAATGTCTTTAAGAAAAGGAGCTAATTATGTTTGTGGATAGTACAATATGACAGTGTACAATCATCATGAGAACTACTTCATCTACGGACAATAAAACAAACAGTACACTTGAGTTTAAATACGTGAGCTGGATAAAAACGCTGTTAATGTGAAGAACTAACACAATGTTCACAAAGTCAAAGAGGTTTAGAGTCACATTTACTGGTGCCTGGATCTTTATTTGACGCCACATTATAACAACGAGCAGAAGGGCTGGTTCTCGTTTATTTGGACAAACAGAACCTACACCCGACTGTGAGGAGTCAGGACCCAAACAGAACCTACACCCGACTGTGAGGAGTCAGGAGGCCTGCAGTCTCCGGCCAACAGCCCCGTGCTCCGGCATCACATGAAGTGAGGAGTAATTACTGCACTAATACATTTACTGTTCTCAGCTAAATCAATATCATTAATTAGACGCCGCAGTGCAGGTGGGGAAGGAGGAGCAGGAGGAGCAGGTAGCCGAGGGAGAGGAGCAGGAGGAGCAGGTGGGGCAGGAGGAGCAGGTGGAGCAGGAGGAGCAGGAGGAGCAGGAGGCAGCAGCAGGAGGAGCAGGTGGAGCAGGAGGAGGAGCAGAAGGAGCAGGAGGAGCAGGAGGAGCAGGTGGAGCAGGAGGAGCAGAAGGAGCAGGTGGAGCATGAGGAGCAGGTGGAGCAGGAGGAGCAGGAGGAGCAGGAGGAGCAGGAGGAGCAGGAGGAGCAGGAGGAGCAGGAAGGAGCAGGAGAGGAGCATGAGGAGCAGGAGGAGCAGGAGCAGGAGGAGCAGGAGGAGCAGGTAGCCGAGGGAGAGGAGCAGGAGGAGCAGGAGGAGCCGTTAAACCTTGTCCGACCGTGACAGATGTTTCATTTTTTCCACTGGGGCTTAAGCATTAATTGCGGTGATACGTTTATTGGATTACGCTGTGAAATTAAAACAGCAGAATCAATTGTGGAGGCAGAGCAGCAGTGGAGAAAAATGGACCATGTGAGAACAGAGGGAAAGAGCCTCGGCCTCCACCTGCACCTCCACCTGCACCTCCACCTGCGGAGGAGCCACGAGGGTCAGACCCACATTCAGCCTGTGGGTCAGTGCAGAGCTGTGCAGTTAATACAAGTTTAATCCAAAGTGATATTCAGACATTATAATCACGGGTCTTTTTAATCAACGGGTTCAATCGTACCTCACAAATCCACAATATCTCACTGTGTTTTTCATAATTGATCAGTCTCGCCCCGGTGCCCTCCTTCGAGTTTCAAACGTAATTGTTTTTTTCAGAGGCAGATGTAAAACGAAGAAGCTCATTGGTCACTCCTCATCTGATTCACCTCAGATTAAGAGTTTTATGCTTCGCTCATGATTCTCCAGACTTCTGCTGTTATTTCCGTTATTTTTTTCATTATTGTGAGGTATTTTGTAGCAGTGCAGCACTATTCCAAGCTCGTTTCTTGATTTAGTCACGTTAAGGTAAATAACAGGAGCTCAACAGTGGATATGGATCACCAGGGCGCGATGGAGACCAGAGACGTGAAGATAACACCTCTTCTGTCCTTTTGGTTAAAGCCACATCTCAGGGCTGTGTGACCCTCACTCACCTAAAGTTTCTTAATGAGTAACACGATTCTGACCAGAAGAAGACCCACTTCACAAACACAGACCCTATAAAAACTGTCAGAATGCACATCTCAGGACTCTTTTCTGTCCTTTCCTGAGAGTCTGTTGCTTCATCGTTGACTTTACCTGTGTGGAGCTCATTAAACCTTCTGATTTAAGTTTCAGTCTCTTGATCCCCTTTGACGCTTACACCAGAAACAATTCTTAAAACTGTCATGATCCCTGTCTGTCCTGCCCCTTTTTACTCTTTCCCCCGTCCCTCTGTGTCTGAGCCTGGAGCTGGGTGGAGTTCTTGGCTCCTCCCCTGCTCACCTGGAGTTAATCTACAATCAGCCGCACCTGAGGATAAGAGGAGCCAGGACCTGACACTCGGCGCCAGATCGTCCGTGTATCTCTCTGGTACTTCCTGTTCATGTTTTTTCGCTTTTTGACTTTGCTGAACTGGATACTTTTGCTCCTCCCCAGATCCCGCTCCCTGGACCCGCCTCCGACCTGCCCCTCTGTCCCGTTTCAGACTCTGCTACTCACACTCTGCCCTTGGACCACGGCAAACACCCCGATCCCGACTCATTTTTGCACCGTGCACTTTGTAAATAAACACTGTCAAACCTTCCCCAAGTTCTGTCTTTTTGGTCCCTCCAGTCAGACGTTATGACACTAATCCATCTGTCAATCACGCCGTCTGGAAACGAGGAGACTCATTTCTTTATAAAGTACTGGACAAGTGCGTATCCTGAACTCCAGGCAACAGCCAGTCCTCTGTCAGGAAAAGCACGAGGTTAAGCAGTAACCCCTTGGATTAAATCAAACTTATTTCTTGGTCAAATGCAGAAGCGCGTGACATTTTAAAGACTGTAAAATCTTCTCACAGTGGCGGAGCTGTGCTAAGCGTTCTACAAAGACGGAGCGTTTGTTGTTCCACGAGGTCCGTCTCTCGTACTACGTTCTATGATAATGAAGCCTCTCAGTGAACGTCTCCTTTGAATATTTTAACATACTGAATAATGGGATTGAGTTGGTCCACACACGCCGCTGTCACATTGTTGTAACGACAAAAGTCATTTTGTAAATGAGACCGTTCACTGAATGTTGCACAACGCATAATTACGGCTGGAACCAGGCCCGTACATATTCTAATGATGTAATAATCAAAAGCAACAAAACCCAGGCCTGTCTGTGGGAATGAAAAGTCAGCTGACATTTCACCGACCGATATTTTATGCATCTTTCACACAAATGAGCCGAGGACGCTCACGCACAGGCGTAAACAAGGCGGCATAAAATTAACACCACAGAAAATAATCAAAGTTGGGCAGTGGAGCAGAATATTGCGCTGGAGAGGGGAGCGTGTGAGCCTTTCCCGCTGGAGAGAAGGAGGCAGCATATCAAGTGTTATAGAAGAGTGCGAGTGTGACTGTAAATTAGCCACGTGCTCTGGCCTGCAGCGGTTCACCTTCAGAGCCACAGTGAATTACACCGGAGCCATGTCAAAACAATTGGAATGCAAATCAAATACCTCTGGGGTGACTTTGGTCTCCTGGGATCCAGTAATCTACCCTGTCCAGTCCTGTGCTCCACTTCTGTTGAGTGAAATATTGATTTGGGCTCAACATTTTGTAAATATTTACCCTCCTGACACAAAGAAAGTCCGATTAAGTGTCGAAACACAAGGAGACGCTTCTCTGTCCGAGCGAGACAACAAACCATTCAAGAGCAGTTTGAGATCATGTTTCATCTGAAAATTATCTCTAAAACATAAGAGTAATGTCACTTATTCAACTGAAAATAGACACAGTGAAGCTGAAAATGTCAGGTCTGACTCGTGTAGGTGAGTTAACGATGCAGAGGTCGTTTAGCTGCATCTCTTTTGGGTCAGCACAAGTGGAAATTAAAATGATCCTGTGTTTTTATCCTTTTGTCGACAATGTTCAGCTAATAAAATATCCCACTCCCAGGGAAACATCCGGAGAACGCTTTACTTTACCCAGGAAAAGTCTCACTATTGTATCAGTTTTAAATGATGCCCCCTAAGTTACTGCTGCTATTTTACCAGAAACAAATAATCTATGTAACGCCTCTTGTGTGTGACCAATCAGAAGCAACACACACGAGGAAATCTGCTGATTCTTGTGGATTTCATGACACACAGGGTTATTTGGCGACTCTGTGAGACGTCAGTGCGGCGAGAGTGGACACCGCCGTCTGCTCACGCTTCTTATCATAAGTGCAGCTGATTTAAAGTCTGTTCAGCGGCTCTCCTCTGGTTTGGGGCAGTGAGGACGGCTGTTTGCCAGGGTTATTCTGACTGTACATTTGTGAGGACATTGTGGTGTTTTTGAGCTCTGTGCAGGAGAATAACATGTAACTCTGGCTCATTTAGTGATTTTCAGGACAAATAAAGCTGAATAGAGGTGGTTTTTACTGTAGAGCAGTAAAAGCTGTGTATTTTTGAGGATTTTATGAGTTTGGTTTAGTTAAATTATGGTTATTTAATTAGTAAATGAGTTACTTTCATCACCCAGTAACACTAAGAACTTTTCTGAAGGCTCTTGCTGTTTGTTGTTCTGATATTGGGATAAACTGTTCTTAAAACACTGGACGCCTGCAAAAAGACTATTAATAAAAACAGTTTGAACCACCTACAAGTCACGCCAGGATGGGAATTGTGAATAAAGTGAGATTAAGTCCCGTTCTCACCCTGCTTATAGAGAAGACAAATCCAGGCTGTCCTGAACAAACGCCCATGAAGCAGAAGCGCAGCTGCCAGTAGAACCAGTGCTCGCAGATGAATGTGATGAGGGACAGAGCCATGGCAGCGCCCAACATGTAGAAGACTCCAGCCATGTTGTCCACGTCCAGCTGGCTGGACATCACCTCGTTCTTCTCGTGGTGGCAGATTCCAGTCAGCCACAAGGATTCCAGCTCCTCCATCTCACCTAAAAGGAGTGAAACGAACCATCAGCAACGACAGGACAGCGGCGTAAAAAGACCAACACAACTCATAAACTATTTCAGCTCTGAGACTCAAACACAAACGAGAAACAGGATCAGTATCACACACATTATCAGCCCCTGGTCCAGGCTCCGGGTGAAGGGACGGAGAAGAAGAACAGTGGACGAGGGAATCCAAACAAGCAGAACAACGATGAGCTTCACATCACAGAGATGGAATTAAAGGCTGTTAAAACACAAACTTTAAGAGTGAAGAGTATGATGTAATAAAAGATGGAAATGGAGGACACAGAGAGAATGATGCAAGACAAAAGAAGAAGGCACACAGACGGGAAGGAGCAGGGGTGATATTTGCCGAGGAGAAGCAGAACAGGAAGAGACACACATGCCACTGGTCAAATGTTAATTACATCGATCCTATTTGCTGCCATTTGGCTGGTGCAGTGTGCCAGAGAACACGGCATGAGGAATGTGTGAGGAGGAGCTGTGCAGAAGGCCGGTCCCTGAGCCGGCCCGCTCTTTGTGGGTCACCTTCAGTTTCATCACGGGCCGCTCTCTATCAAAGCCGACTGGTGTGGGACAGACGCTGCTTAATTAATCATCCAGTCAGCTGCTGTCTTTGCACATCAGCCCGACTGTGGCAACAGCGCTTTGGTACAATCAGGCCTGAACAAACGACTCTCTGTAAACACTCTGGACAGAGCGTCGTCCAAACTATTACACTTTGTCCACAGCGAGAAAAACAAACTGAGCTTTCACCAAGTCACTCACTCGTTTCAATGACTGGGACACGTTAAAGTCACGTCAAGATCATCAGATCCACAGTCAGGACCAAACAGAGCTGGACTGTCTCTGTTTCAGGTAAAGTCATTATTTCTCTCATAACGCAGAGGCTTTGTAAAGTATTTTATGTCAGACCTTTGGAGACTCGGGACACTTCACACATGTGAGCGTGGACTTTCTAGGGCAACAGGAGGGTGGTGAGGCGTGTCCAAGTGACATTGAAATCCTGAGAGGCTTGAGACAGGAAGTGTGGAGCGTTTGTATGAAACACGTGACTCAGTGACATAATCAGAGTCGTAGTGATGTCTGTATGTTACATGACTCTAATCATTAGTGTTCTGTATGTAGGCTGATATAAATAAAGTGGTGCAACATTTCTGTCTGTTTCACACTCAGTACATGCCAGAGGCTGACCCATATTCACGGTGTCAAAATGCACCAGGAGCTATGCTGGCACCCCTAACTGGGACGCAATATAGTGGGCCCCTGAGGGCCCGTGGTTCTGGATGCTCACAACACCCTGGATCAGACCCAACTAAACTAGTTACAGCTCATCAAACTTCTATCGCTTTGTCCTGTCGTGGTTGTCATGTAGTGTATATTAAAATGGGATATTCTGAAACGCGGCTGTGGAAAAAGAGGCGTCAGTGACATTTGTGCATAATTAAGAATTTCACATAAAGTGAAAAGTGTTTGGTGAGATGCTCCAGCACATTTCACTGGTTGCTCGGGCTCAGATTCATTAATATTACTGCTCAAGATGACAGGAAAGAAGTGCGTCTCAAAAGAACAAGCCCCGGAGAGCTCGGACGTTCTTCCATAAAAGGAAATTTCTATCATGAAGTTTAGGCCCCAACAACACAGAAAATCACATTAAACTCAGCGCTGTCTCCAAATGCTTCTCCAAGTACAAATGCAGGATGTGGAACTTTTCACAACAGCTGGAAATGTTCTTTTTTTAAACGGAAACAGATTGAATAATTGAAATGTGTTTAGACAATGCACCTGCTTCAGATAAAGTCCTAAACAGACCAGGCTGAATGTGACAGTGACGCTTTGTGACAGATCATACATTTATCACATGTGCAGAGTGGAGTATCAGCTGTAGGTTTTTTACTGCGTTCATTTAAAAACAGACGGATGGTGCTTCTTACCATCTCCAAACAGCTGAAGAATGGCCAGGTCCACGTGTCTTTTCCAGAGCGACTCTTTCTGAATAGCAATGCCATATCCAGTAGTGGCAAAGATGTAGCCGCTGCCAATGGTCACCAGCTTACAGCCCTCGTCCCTGCCGGCCATGTAGTTCAGGACGGCTGCGTCGTAAATGAAGGCATCTAGTTTGCTAATGAAAAAAGAGAAAATATAGGTTACAATTAATTACCATTTAGAAGCAAGACATCGCAGCTTCACCATTCCAATTAACTTGCTAAATAGTGCTAAGCTGCTGATAAGTGTAATAGACTTCCGCTTGGTTTGCCAAAGGCTAGAGCTGCTGCACAATTGAGAGGGAAAGTTGATGAAACTGGTAGAGAGAAAATAGTTTAGACCCATTTTCGATCAATGAGGCTCGTTTCTACTGGTTCAGTCTGGAGCGGACTGGTCCACAGGCTTCTCCACTGTCTAAAGTGAACTGTGCCGCGCTGTTTGAGGAGCTGGAAGAGGGCTAGCTCCGAAGACTCTGGGCTCTGGAGGGGACTGGTTCAAAGGACTCCAGACCCGGACTCCAGAGCCTGGAGGGGACTAGCTTAAGGACTCTGGACTCTGGAGGGGACTAGCTTAAGGACTCTGGACTCTGGAGGGGACTAGCTTCTGGGGACTAGCTAAGGACTCTCTGGAGGGGACTAGCTTAAGGACTCTGGACTCTGGACTCTGGAGGGGACAGAGCCTGGAGGACTCTCTCCGGAGGGGACTAGCTAAGGACTCCTGGGACTAGCTTCTGGACTCTGGAGGGGACTAGCTTGAGGACTCTGGACTCTGGAGGGGACTAGCTTAAGGACTCTGGAGGGGACTAGCTTAAGGACTCTGGACTCTGGAGGGGACTAGCTTAAGGACTCTGGACTCTGGAGGGGACTAGCTTAAGGACTCTGGAGGGGACTAGCTTAAGGAGGGGAGGGGACTCTAAGGACTCTGGACTCTGGAGGGGACTAGCTTAAGGACTCTGGACTCTGGAGGGGACTAGCTTAAGGACTCTGGAGGGGACTCTGGACTCTGGAGGGGACTAGGACTCTGAGGACTAGTTTAAGGACTCTGGACTCTGGAGGGGACTAGCTTAGCTCTGAGGGACTAGCTGGACTCTGGAGGGGACTAGCTTAAGGACTCTGGACTCCGGAGGGGACTAGCTTAAGGACTCTGGACCCTGGAGGGGACTAGCTCTGAGGACTCTGGACCCTGGAGGGGACTAGCTCTGAGGACTCCCTAAATTCTCCACATTTTGTCTGGGGCTTAAGTGTGCAGTGTGCAGAGTTTTCCTGGAGAGTTCACGTCATAATCCGCAGATGTAATTACAGATTAAAGTCCAGCAGCATTAGCAGTGTTGTTTTAATCTGTTAAATCTGTTAAAAACCTTTATTTAGAATTTGTTTTGTTTAAAAGTCCAGCTCTGCTCTGCCAAACCTGAGTGAACCTGTCCCAAAGCCCTCCACTTAACCAAATTATACAGCACATGTTTTCAGAAGTCTAGATTTGTGAGTATTTGTGAACATAACCTCTGCGAAGTGGCTGTTGTTTGGTGTTTCTGCGTTTGGGGAGAAAACGGTGCCACCCTGATGCATCAGTGGAAAGTCAAAGAAAAGCTGCACGTGTTTTTGTTGTTAGCTGAGGTCTAAATTAAGCTGTGTCTTGTAAAAAAAAGTCTGTTTTTGGCAGCTTTGGTGAAGTGGAAAACACTGTTTAAAAGGGGGTTGCCACGGTTAGAATAGACGTCCAGCCCTGGATGAAATGCCGAGGTTTGAGGGAGGCACAAACGGCCCAAACTGTGTCTTTTTGTGAATCGCTGAAATCTGCCTTATAATTACAAGTTTAATTCAGATATGAGTTTGATTTGTGAGGTCTGGGTGATGTCAGGGTCTCGTGGAGCATGTGGAGAGGATGTGGTTCACGTTCTTGTGTTTAAAGTTCAGACTGTGCTTTAAACAGGAGTCCGTACCCGGCCTTCAGACTCTGCAGGGCCTCGTTCACGTTCCTCTGATGAAACTTGGTCATGTATGAGTGCATCTCAGGATAGTTGTTCCTAATGTTCCTCTCTGTGCTGCCGTTGGGGACTGTACCAAACCGGAAGGGAGGTGAAAAGTCGTTGGGGCTCTGAAACTAAATAACAGGAGATGACATGTTAACGTGCTGCACTGTGAACTGAAAAAAGACAAAACAGTCGTTACCTTTTTGTCAGACAGACCGGTCACCTGGTCTACATACTCCTCCTGGATCATGAAAGCAGCCAGATTGGCAGTGTACGAGGCCAAGAAGATGACAGCGAAGAAGGCCCAGACCGACACCATGATCTTACTGGTGGTGCCTTTGGGGTTTTGCACAGGGACAGAGTTGTTGAAGACCAGACCCCATAGAAGCCAAATGGCCTTCCCGATGGTAAAGGAGGGACCGTGTGGCTCTGCGAGAACGACAGAACAGTGTTAAACTCCACACACACATACAGCACCGCCCCGACGCAGCACCGCCCCGATGCAGCACCGCCCTGATGCAGCGCCGCCCCGACGCAGCACCGCCCTGATGCAGCCGTCTCTCCACAAGAACAACAGCTGTGTGGGCAGAAGCTCCGGCCTGTGGGTGCACATCACATGAGGCTTTGTTCTTGGAAACTCGGCTTTACCATGTCTTCAGCCTCTAAGTGAAACTATAATATGCATAAAAAAAAAATATTGTAAAAAATCTGGAAATCCAACGGTTAGAGCGCCACAAAGACTCAAGGAAGAGCACATTTGTTCCAGGACATGATGAAGGATGAGGGAAATGAAATAAGATAGACATGGTTATATTTAGCCACTTCAGAGGTGGGAGCGGCGGGAAGACATTGATTTTCCCTTTTTATTTCCCTTGGTTTCGTATCTTTTTGGCTGCAGAGATCCAACACATCACCAGAACCTGTCAGGGCTGACATGTGATTTAAGGAAAAATGGAAATAAATGCAAATTGTGTTATTAAGAAAATCTGCAAGAGCCGTGTTAGACCCACCTGCAAACACCAGGCTGAGGCGGAGGAGGAGAGAACAATGAGTCTGAGGCTCTGATTGCACATCTGCTAATCGTTGTGAATGAAAAATTCTAAAGCAACTCAAAAGTATGTTAAGGACAAAAGCATTAATCTGTAATCAGCCTGTACCTGCGCCTTCCACAACATTACTCACACAGCACTTCTGCTGAAGAACCAGCCGCCCACTGACACACTAAAGTCTGTTTGTTTTATGGCTCACAGCAAACGCACAAACATGCACATCACATTTCATTCAACAAATAAGCATCCTGATTACAGCACGGCGACGATAATGAACATGAGAAAACAAGTTATAGGAGAAAAAACACAGGCAACATCTCGCAGTCCTCAGCCGTGGACGTGAGGAACACGGATCTACTGCTGTTCAGGAGGATGTTGTAAAGTCTGATGATGTAATAAGACGTATGACGAGCTCGGCGCCGCTGCAGGACTTTTACTTTCACCTGTGACTGTGAGTGAAACTCACCTCGACCGTCGGCCAGACAGCGGTTGTAGCCCACGGGGCTGAAGTACTCGAATACAAACACAGCCACCGCTGACACCAGCAACAGCATCACGAACATCATCACCCACACGTCGGCACTGAAGGGCTCTAGGGGGCGCCGCACATGAAGAACAGAGAGCACACGGGGAGGAGACACAAGGTGAGACACAGAGAACCAGAAAGAAAGTTACAGAAATATGAAATATGCAAATATTGTGCAGCAGATTGAGGAGAGGAAGGACGAGAGAAAACGAGTGAGAGAAAACGAGAGAGAGAAAACGAGTGAGAGAAAACGAGTAGGAGGGAAACGTAAGAGCAGAGGCCAGAGAGACAAAAAGTGAATAAATACTTTTAGCACAGCATATTTTTGTGTACTCAAGTGGCCCTCGAGAAGTGAGAAGTACAGAAGTGCAGGATCCTGACTGAGATCTACATCTACACAACTACACACAACTACACACAACTACACACATCTACACACATGTACACACAACTACACACATCTACACACATCCACACACATCTACACACAACTACACACAACTACACACATGTGCACACATCTACACATCTACACACAACTACACACATCTGCACACATCTACACACTACACACATCTACACATCTACACACATCTACACACATCTGCACACAACTACCCACTTCTACACACAACTACACACATCTACACACAACTACACACAACTACCCACTTCTACAAACAACTACACACATCTACACACAACTACACACTTCTACACACTTCTACACGCATGTACACACATCTACACACATCTACACGCATGTACACACAACTACACACAACTACACACACCTCAGAGGGGCGGTCCTCACCTCAGAGGGACGGTCCTCACCTCAGAGGGACGGTCCTCACCTCAGAGGGACGGTCCTCACCTCAGAGGGACGGTCCTCACCTCAGAGGGACGGTCCTCACCTCAGAGGGACGGTCCTAACCTCAGAGGGACGGTCCTCACCTCAGAGGGACGGTCCTCACTCAGAGGGACGGTCCTCACCTCAGAGGGACGGTCCTCACCTCACCTCAGAGGGACGGTCCTCACCTCAGAGGACGGTCCTCACCTCAGAGGGACGGTCCTCACCTCAGAGGGACTGTCCTCACCTCACGGTCCTCACCTCAGAGGGACGGTCCTAACCTCAGAGGGACGGTCCTCACCTCAGAGGGACGGTCCTCACCTCAGAGGGTCTGTCCTCACCTCAGAGGGACGGTCCTCACCTCAGAGGGACAGTCCTCACCTCAGAGGGACTGTCCTCACCTCAGAGGGACGGTCCTCACCTCAGAGGGACGGTCCTCACCTCAGAGGGACGGTCCTAACCTCAGAGGGACTGTCCTCACCTCAGAGGGACAGTCCTAACCGCAGAGGGACGGTCCTCACCTCAGAGGGACGGTCCTAACCTCAGAGGGACGGTCCTAACCTCAGAGGGTCCTCACCTCAGAGGGACGGTCCTCAGAGGGACCTCAGAGGGACTGTCCTCCTCAGAGGGACACCTCAGAGGGACGGTCCTCACTCAGAGGGACGGTGTCCTCAGAGGGACGGTCCTCACCTCAGAGGGACGGTCCTCACCTCAGAGGGACTGTCCTCACCTCAGAGAGACGGTCCTCACCTAAAAACGCTGACGGTGACACGGTGCCGTTGCTTCGTGAGACCATGACGCTGATGCCCGTCTCAATGAAGGGGACGGAGAAGTCTATGACCTCTGACCTCTCTTCATTGATGGTCAAGGAGCCAACAGCCATGTGTGCGTTCTTCACCACCACCTGGAATTCAAAGACACAAAAGAAAATTAAAGCTGCAAGCAGAGATAAAGGGCCCTGGCAACCCTTAAACCCACAGCCTGTTTCAGAGGGAAGTCTGCACCAGCTCAGCCACGTTCATGATTCAAAACTGCAGCTGTCACTCTGGAGATAAATGGTTCCATCCCATTATTACTTTGCAGGGGGCGCTGGAGATAAAGAGGGAAGTTTAATTCATGCATCATTATGTCCAAGTCATCAAAATACACAAATGCTACATTGGTTCTGTCTGAATCTGACGATGTTTGCAAAAGTTACAAGGATTTTTATGCTTTCGAGCTTCATTAAGATCTCGTTATGACCACACCCTGAGACTAAACTAAACTTCTCATCTCAGACTTGTCCTGATGATACTGCCTCAGTTTGGAGTCAGAAAAAAACACCTACGACAAGTTTGTTAAAGTCTGAGCTTAGATTTTGTACATATTGCAGGTTTTGATTGAAAATGGTCATTGTTAAGTCTGAAATAGGGCGTGGTCCTCATTGACGTTTTGAATTACTACAAACTAAATTTTTTTCTTCCCACTGAGGTTTTTCACACTTGAGGCGCTGCTGTAAACGTGTCTGTAGATGTGTGGTGTTCAGGAGGTGGACTATATTTCTTCTGTCTATAACAAACATTTTTTCCTTCCATTATGACTTTATAGGGGGCGCTGGAGAGTCATCTTTAAAGATATCAATCCTCATGTCCAGGTCAAAATACTCAGACGCTCTGCTGAATCTGTTTAAATCTGATGTTTTACAAGGACTTTTATGCTTTCAAACTGTCCGCTTCATTAAGAGCTCGTCATGACCTCAGCCTCAGGTTCTCGTCACTTCTTCTACAACTTTTAATCCCAGGTGTGTCCTGAGTTTGGTGTCCGTCAGGTGAAACTCCTCGGACAAGTTGAGTAAAGTTTGAGGAGCACATCTGGATATTTTGATTCAAAACAGCTGCCTTCACGTTTAAGACTTTTTGAGTCACATGAAGATGGTGAGTACCACATTTCAATGGATTAGACAAACAGATTTTTAACTCCCCATTGACTCCAAATATGTCCAGATGAAGCTGCCACAGTTTAGAGTCTGTCAGGTCAAAACTCAAGGACAAGTTCGTTCTTTTTGTCTATCTGGAAATACTTTATGTACCTGCTTAGTTTTAAGTGTCCACGATGAAACAAATAAGCTCCGCCCCCTCCATTTTGAGGTGGTGCTATTGAGTCGTCTTTCAATATTTCTTGTTGGAGTCTTCAGTCAGATTAGACTAAACTCACTAAACTCTAATTCTCAGTGCCAGTTACTTGTCTCGATGTAATATTTAGTTTTTACAGTAAATGTTTGTAGAATTAGGGCAAAAACTTAACCAGATTTTTTATATTTTGCATCTTGAAACTGTTACAGGCGTCAGTTTCTTTTCTCTGAAGCGGATTTGATGATTGATGAGAGTTTTTGGCAGAAGAAATGAGAAAATGGGCACAGAGAAAAAGAAGCAGGTAGAAGCAACTTGAGTCCATCCCGGAGAAGTTGAAGTGGACACTGAAAAACGACAGAGTAAGTAGGAAGAAAATGGGTTACTGCAGCGGGTCACGACTGCTCGAAATAGACTCCTGCTCCTTTACCTGCCCCCTCCCTCTTGCACCTTGGTAAATGTGGTATATTTAGCCCCAAATTTAGGAGCCGAGACCATGTGGGAGAAGTGGGACAGGGCTGTGATGGGGATGTGTGCGTGAGTGTGTATGGCTGATCTCTACAGCCCGGATCACATGAGGTTTTCAGATTGTGTGTGGAGGTATTTTCAGCTCTGTGTTTGTTCTGTACGACTGAAATGTGAGTGAGTGAACGTCTCTCCGGGAAAGCCAGCGAGTCCATCCAGCAGTGTACTCACTTCCTCTCTCTGAGTTTGGCTCGCTGCAGCTCCCTCCCACATCTTGTTCTTGCAGCGCTGTGAAAGTGACCCGTGTGGGTGTTTTTCAGAGTGTTGGTGTGTGTTCGCAGCTGGAATGTCTTTATGTGTGGAATCTATGTGATCAAGTCTACTGCCTCTGATTGTTTTGCTTCGGTCCAGTGCAGGTCAGAGGTTTAGGTTTGTCACAGAAACATGTGACGTCTCCGAGCGTTCTGCAGACGGTCGGTGAGTCTGACTCCGACTCCATCAAGACGCTGAGCTCTGGCCCACGTCCAAACTCACAAAGAGTTGATCCGGTTAGACCGAGCAGGAACAGCAGCAAAGTGGAAAGTGTGTGAAAGAAACTATAATGTCCAAATGAAGGTCTAAAGTATGATGGAAAATTCTCCTACTCACCACCTGAAACAACTTTAACTTCATATTATTACTGTTGTTCTGTGGAGACGAGAGGGGCACCGACAAACTGTTAGTCTGACTTTATTATCAACCTGCTCTCACCGTCCAGCGTTGAGTGATGGGCTGAACATGAGCTGAACGTGAGCTGAACGTGAGCTGAACATGGGCTGAACATGGACTGAACGTGAGCTGAACATGAGCTGAACGTGAGCTGAACATGGACTGAACATGAGCTGAACATGAGCTGAACCTCAGCTGAACATGGGCTGAACAGGAGCTGAACATGGGCTGAACATGAGCTGAACATGGGCTGAACATGAGCTGAACATGGGCTGAACAGGAGCTGAACATGGGCTGAACATGGGTTGAACATGAGCTGAACATGGACTGAACGTGAGCTGAACGTGAGCTGAACATGAGCTGAACATGGACTGAACGTGAGCTGAACGTGAGCTGAACATGAGCTGAACGTGAGCTGAACATGAGCTGAACGTGAGCTGAACGTGGGCTGAACATGAGCTGAACGTGAGCTGAACATGAGCTGAACATGGGCTGAACATGGGCTGAACATGGGCTGAACATGGGCTGAACATGAGCTGAAGCTGAACATGGGCTGAACATGAGCTGAACATGGGCTGAACATGGGCTGAACATGAGCTGAACATGAGCTGAACATGGGCTGAACATGAGCTGAACATGGGCTGAACATGGAGCTGAACATGAGCTGAACATGGGGCTGAACATGGGCTGAACATGGCTGAACATGCTGAACATGAGCTGAACATGGAGCTGAACATGGAGCTGAACATGGGCTGAACATGGGCTGAACATGAGCTGAACATGGGCTGAACATGGACTGAACATGAGCTGAACATGAGCTGAACATGAGCTGAACATGGGCTGAACATGGGCTGAACATGGGCTGAACGTGAGCTGAACGTGAGCTGAACATGAGCTGAACGTGAGCTGAACATGAGCTGAACATGAGCTGAACATGAGCTGAACATGAGCTGAACATGAACATGGCTGAACATGGGCTGAACATGGCTGAACATGAGCTGAACGTGAGCTGAACGTGAGCTGAACATGAGCTGAACATGAGCTGAACATGAGCTGAACGTGGGCTGAACATGAGCTGAACATGGGCTGAACATGGACTGAACATGAGCTGAACACGGAGAAGTGATATAATATGTGTGATATGTGGAAGCTCATGCACATTAAACATTTCTCTGGTGAAGATCTTGTTGTGGGATATTTGAAGGTTATTCCAACCTGTCGACAGGAGGATGGACAAAGTGCCTCTCCACCCCGTGACCTTTGGGTTTCTATTGATCTGTTTGCCTTTCCTTCATTAACAAAGAGCCAAAGTCAGAGCAGGAGCAGGTCTGGCACAGGCTGAAGTATGAGAGGCGACAGGCGGCGGACCTGGAGAACTGTGGCCATTACACAATGTTTAGGCTCCTGAGTGAAATGTCGCAGCTGAGTGACCTGCTGCGGCCCATGGTGCGGTGCTCAGCCTGGACGAGTGTGCAGCCTGCCGGGCAGAGGCCTGACCCGGAAAAAAACTCATAATTCAAGGTACGAAAACACACTTCAAAGAGGAAATAAACCCTTCAGGCTCAGTGGAGACTAAAGATAGGACTGTACAGAGCCGTGTTTGAAGGATGTACGTCACTGTGCACCTGGAACTATTCTCTACAAAACCAGTTTACAGTAACATTTTCAGTTTAGTTTCTTAGTTTGTGCCTAAATGGCGATGCAGAATCCTGTGTGTATCCCTGAAAAAAACAGACCTGTAGGCGTGTAACTAAACTAAACATAAGACGATAAACAGTTTGGTGAACCTGTCGCGAGTCCTCACCTCTCCCACCATCCCATTCCACGTGCCATTGATCTTCTTGCCGTGTTTGCCGTTTGTGACCAGGTAAAGGTCGTAGGTGAACTTGACAGTCTTGGCGATCTTCTTGAGGATGTCGATGCAGAATCCCTTACAGCAGCGCTTGATGTAGATGCCCAGCTCCTTGGTCCCGTTGCTGCAGAGAAGGACAGATAATCGTTTAAATAGCGGCTCCTGTCTGAAGTGACCCGCGGCGTTAATTGTGCTGGTGATTTGGTGAAGGGGGCGCTGTCACTCTGGCACTGATGAGGTGTGAGCTCATTGGGCTCCTGGCTCTGTTCAAGCTGCCATGGGACATTAGCATCATCACAGGCCATATTGCAGTTGCCAGGTGTTCGCTTCTGTGTTGGGCACTTTTAAATAGACGTGGGTCAGTGAAAGACTCTGACGACCTGATAACCTTAAACGCACGAGTCAACACCACATTTGAGCGTGGAATTAAGAGTTCAAAGACAAAAATAAAGATATGACACAATGTTAACAGAGTAGAGACTGTTTTAGATTGACGTGGAACTAAAAGCACATGAAATAGATGTGTGATTAAAGACAATCAACACAAACCCATTTACATAAAACATGCAGAGATGTCAAAGCGGGGAGCCTTACAGTCCTTTGACCTGCTTGCGGCAGGGCACAGTGTTCCGCATACAGGTGCCGCTAAGAGGATCCACGTCCTCTACGATGACAAACGGAGCCTCCTCCAATGTCACGATGGACAGGTGGTCATCCTCCCTGTTCGCCGCTCCCCCGTACAGCTCATACCGAGGCCACACATGGTATTTCATGGACAGAGAGCCGTTTTCCCACTTACCCACCTGCCGAGGAAAGTAGGACAGACATTATGAACAGGTAAAATAAAGAAACAGAAAGCAGTGTTCAGTTTTAGTATAATCTTGATTATTAGTAACGGGAAGCAAGGTTAACTTGAAGGACGTGACAAAAATCAAAAGGAGGAAATTGTAACAGGAACAAAAATACTCTAAGTTAACACAATTTTTCCATCCTTCAAAGCCGCCTGCAGTCGAACCGAGCTGGAGGATTTAACCTGTACAGCTCTGGTCTTAAGTTGTATAAGAAACTGAGAGACTGATTCCTCCATACTCCAGAAGAACATACAGACAAGCATCAACCCTGAGGTCCCAGATCCATCTGAAGAGTCCTTCTGGCCAAAGTCATAAGACATTACCATCTCTTAAATCTAAACTCTCCTCCTCGTGCTGTCAGGCTTCATGCAGCCTGGGTTTGGTCCTTTTCACTGACTAATAGCTGTGTTTTATATGTCCATTAAAACACACGGTAATAGCAGGCTGTGGTACATTATAGTATTGGCTGTGAGGCATCACTTAGAGTACAGTGGTTCTCATTAGGAGAGAGACACCAGGACACATGCCTCCAGCCTCGTCTCTGAACCGCGGCTAATGCAAGTCCGCAGCGTCTCAGAGCTGAAGTGAAGAAGCAGCTAAATTAGAAATGTGTTCTTCGGGGCATTTTAATTTGAGATAAACTTTAGAGAGAGTTTGGTTAAGAGGTATTGAGAGTTTCTATTTTATTTCTAAATGTGAGCACACGTCGTGTAAATGAGTCACGGTTGCACTGAGTCACATTTAGGATGAATATGTATTTTGTTTGTCAGATTCTCTCGTCTCTCAGTTGTTTTGTGATCACGAGAATCATCCATGACAGCAGGAAACTACTGTGTTACTCAGAATCATTAAGGGTCAGTGCTCAGACCTGATCATTTTAATCCTAGAAATGAACTTTTAGTCTCGCTCCAGAATCCACAGGTGACTTTGTGTCTGCAGGACGACACAGACTCGAACTGGACGCAGTAGTGTAACGAGAGCAGGACACAGAGCTGCGCCAGTGAGTGAAATAAGGTCTGTGCCGTCTTTAAATATGCAAATGCTCACACATGCAACACTCCGCTTCAGGCCGCGCTCACAAACTGGACAAGCTAACACTGTGTATCCCTGCGGCACAATGAGGCCTTCTCCGATCTGAGCAAAACTGCAGCGCCAGACGAAGTGATGGACAGAGAGAAGAAAGAGAACGAACGAGCAGAAGATGAGAAAAAAGGCTAAAATCATCCTGCAGGGGACGAAGCAGAGCCGGACACAGAGCGCTTGAACAGGTGTGTGACGCTGTATAAGCTCAAAACTCATTACGATCCAAGAAAAACAGTTTGCTGCACAAGACAAACTGAGAATTAAATGTAAGAGAGAAAACCAGGGAAGAGAGCGGTCGACTGAGGAGAAACGAAGAGGAAGAGAAAGGACGAAGGCGCCGGGATGGGAGCCATTCACCTTGGTCCCTGATCAGAGGACAGAATTTAGATTAGAGGCCAGAGAAAGACAGAAATACCAGGAGTAAAGAAGAGAGGAGGAGGAGGGGAAGACAAACGCAGAGTGTGGACCGAGCACATCAGACCCACAGAGTCTCAGGAGCTTCTATTGTCCCGTTTTGAAATAACTGAATAATAACTATTGTTCATTAATTCCATATATAAAAATAAAACATATATATGCACAATTTACAGTGAAAGCAGCAAGATGAACTGTGCAGTACAAATAATAATAATCTAAAATAGTCTTTTCTCGTATTCGTCCATAATAAATCCATTATTGGTACATGGTCGTTTCTTTGAGATCCACGGATTCAAACGACTTTCCACAACTTTAAAACCTTTTCTCACAAACATCTGGACGTCTGAGTCACATATTTTACTCTTTCTATGTTGCTTTTTCAACAGGAAACAGGTGTTGACTTTCTCTAAATGATCTGTGCACATTGTTGGTGAAATGTGACCCGTCTGAGCTGCTCAAGGGCAACTCGGTCAGGAGCGAGTCTCATCCATATTTTTGGTACATTTTTATGAGAAGACAAACAGAGACTTACCCTGTCCCACTGTCTCTCCTTGTTGAGCAGAATAATGACCAGCTTAGGGTGCATCTGGTATCCGTCCTCACTGAACGACAGATTACGCCCCTCGAACGTCACATTCATCAGGTACCTGCAAAAAAACCCAGAGAACGAGAAACTGACTCAGGTAAAAGAGAAACTGACTCAGGTAAAAGAGAAACTGACTCAGGTAAAAGAGAAACTGACTCAGGTAAAAGAGAAACTGACTCAGGTAAAAGAGAAACTGACTCAGGTAAAAGAGAAACTGACTCAGGTAAAAGAGAAACTGACTCAGGTAAAAGAAAAAATGACTCAGGTAAAAGAGAAACTGACTCATGTTCTTGTATAAACGACTCAACGATGAGGCTGTTACCTCGGGGTTTATATTGTGTCACTTCGGCTCTTTTACTTTTGCTTAAATTATGGAGTTAGTCAAAGTTGTGATATAAACATTTATCATTTTATTCCATCGCTGTGACAAACCTCAGATTCATCCTCATGTCCAACCAGATTTTACCTGTCGCACAGATGATTAAACAGTGAAAACAGTGAGCTCAGTGTAAATGACTCTGTAATAATACACTTCAACTACACTTCAACTTCTGTTTTTGTTTATCCCAAAACCTTCTAACTTCTAAGAATAAACGTTAAATGTTTCACTGCATAAACTACACGAGTCCACAGTCGTCTTCAGTACAACACAGTATATATATAAATATATGTGTATAAATATATGTGTGTGTGTATATATATATATATATACACACATATATAATATATAACAGACACACACAAACACGTAACAGAAACACGTCTCTTACTACCTTCCAAAATTAGACTGAACCACAGGCACAAATGTAGAAAAGAGAAAAGAGTCAGAGAGAAACTGCTGTGTGTGTGTGTGTGTGTGTGTGTGTGTGTGTGTGTGTGTTTGTGTGTGTGTGTGGTGAGTGTTTGGTGTATATTGTGTGTGTGTGTGTGTGTGTGTGTGTGAGATGTGTGTGTGTTTGTGGTGCGTGTTGGTGTATATGAGAACATGAGACACAGGACACTCATATATGTTGTGTGTGATGTGTGTGTGTGTCTGTGTGTGTGTGTGTGTGTGTGTGTGTGTGTGTGTCTGTGTGTGATGTCTGTGTGTGATGTGTGTGTTTGTGGTGAATGTTGGACACTTGCGTGTGGGACCACGTTCTCGCTCTCTCTGCTGCCCCGCCCCCCTCACTGTGCCTGTTTCCATGGAAACGCTGGGTCGCTAAACTGTGCACTTCATGTACAATAGTCAATGAAAACTTCAAAACCAACAACTGTTCAGGCTGTGTTCAAGTATTTAGGCTTCACATCATGATTTTTATCTGAACAGAATATATGAACGTTATTTTCCTCAAAGATAAACCTTTACAAAGACGTTATGTTGCTGTGTTATACACCACGAGAAGATCAAACTCCAGCTCCAAATGTCTCACTCCAGCTCAGTGATGTAAAGAGCAAATGACCCTGTGTGACACAAACATGCTTCTGTTGTTGTGTAATGTTCTTTTAAACATTTCACACTGTTCAATGTTGAACGTCTGTCTAATAAATGAAACTATTGAGTTTTCAGTCACAGCGTTGCATCGTTCTCAGAGCGTTGCATCGTTCTCAGAGCGTCACAGTGTTCTCAGAGCGTTGCATCGTTCTCAGAGCGTCACAGTGTTCTCAGAGCGTCACAGTGTTCTCAGAACGCTCCTCTGTGGATTCACACACAGAATGTGCTGTAAAAGACTCAGAGTCTCTTTAATCTTCACTGGGAAAGAGATTGTTCCAAAGGAACATTGTTTATGTGTGTGACATCTCGTACATATGCTGACAGCAGGAACAGAGACAAACAGAAGCATGTGTGTGTTGCCATGGCAGCCACAACTGATCAGCTGCGTTACCATGGCGACGGTAATCTCACAGAGGGAGCGGAGACGGGGAGGTGGGATTCAAAGAGAAACAGAAAAGGGACATGAGGAGAGGCTGTGCTTAGCGCTCTTAAGTCTCGTACAGTATCAGGGCTCATGTGACTCCTCACAGCCTCCTGAGCGGCTCCGGCGGGGCGGCTGGTGCTAAGTGCCCTGTGCACAACTCGATGACAACTTCACTGCCGTCCCCGCCGTGTCAGAGAAGCCCATAAACGCCTTCCCAGAGACGCTGGCTCGAGGCAGGCTGCATGTGAGGAGCACTTCACACATGATGCACTGGCACAAAGCCACACAGTGTTGTGGCTGTTGTTTGGTTCCATCTGTACAGCCGTGTACAGATGGAGTATTAACATTCAGAGCAGCATCTGTCTCCACCTGGACACAGGGCTGGACACGGGGCTGGACACGGGGCTGGACACAGGGCTGGACACAGGGCTGGACACAGGGCTGGACACAGGGCTGGACACGGGGCTGGACACGGGGCTGGACACAGGGATGGACACGGGGCAGGACACGGGGCAGGACACAGGGCTGGACACAGGGCAGGACACAGAGCTGGACACGGGGCTGGACACAGGGCTGGACACAGAGCTGGACACAGGGCTGGACACAGGGCTGGACACAGGGCTGGACACAGAGCTGGACACAGGGATGGACACAGGGCTGGACACGGGGCTGGACACAGGCTGGACACAGGGCTGGACACAGGGAGCTGGACACAGGGCAGGACACGGGGCTGGACACAGGGCTGGACACAGGGCAGGACACAGGGCTGGACACGGGGATGGACACAGGGATGGACACAGGGATGGACACAGGGATGGACACAGGGATGGACACAGGGCTGGACACAGGGCAGGACACAGGGCTGGACACGGGGATGGACACAGCTCCGTCTGCACATTCTTCATCAAATACATTTAAGTGAATCTGTTTCCCTTTGACTAAAAGCTCGGCCATAAATCAGAGCTGGCTCCTGAAGACAAAGTGTTTGGTGGTATCTCCATGTCCTGACACAGATCGGATTTAACCGTGTTCTGAGTGAATAATGGACGAGCTGTGTGAATATTGAACACACGTTTTTAATAAATGAACCCTGATATGAGTTAATCATGAATTACACTGTTTAGCAATTACCACGCAGTGTATTTAATGGATTTAGCGATACAGGATCTATACTCTGAATGATAACACGCCCCATATGGCAGCGCTCACTGTGGAGCAGCACATGCAGGTTCACATGTGAGTGTGGGGGAAGTGTCAGTCTGTGCAAGTTTATGTACACATATGCACCTAGCAGATTTGAGAGCACCCTGAGGTCCCAACACGACACAGAGGAAGACGACACAGAGCTTTTTTCAGAGTGAACCGTTTCGATTTTTCAGTTCAAGTGTATTTTGTCTTTTGGCTTTGTGCAGAGGAACAGACTGTGACACGTCAAACACATCACTCACGTTTATCTCAGTTTAAATTCAAATAATCAAACAGCTCTACATTTAACACACAATACAGCACATTACACACACCTCACACACCCTCACACACACTCACACACACCTCACACACACACCACACACATTACACACACATCAGCTCCTGTGTTATTCCAAATGCCTGAAAAGTATAACTAATAAAACTAATATTTTGAAAGCTGACAGCTGAGGGATTTAGAGCAAAGGGGAACCAGTTCAATGAAGAAGATGATGAAAAACAGTAAAAATAGAAGCAGAAGAAACGCAGGTGTGAGGATAAATAAAGGCTTCAGAGTTAGTGACAGATAAAAGGACGAGCGAAAAACAGCGGTAAGAGGGGGCGGGGCCAGAGCTGGAGGATCCTGACCTACTTCTAATCACAGACGTCTCACAAACAGGTAGAATTTTAACACTTCAACACAACTCCACGGCCTGTTCATCTCACACACACACACACACACACAAACACACACACTCATACACACACACATATACAGACACATACACACACACACACACACACACACACACACACACACACACAACTCCACGGCCTGTTCATCTCACACACACACACACACACACACACACACACACACACACACACACACACACACAACACACACACACACACACACACACACACACACACACACACACACACACATACACAGTACACACTTATACACACACACACACACACAGCTCCACGGCCTGTTCATCTCTCACACACACACACACACACACACACACACACACACAAGTACACACATATACACACACACATATACACACAACTCCACGGCCTGTTCATCTCACACACACTCTCACACACACACACACACACACACACACACACACACACACACACACACACACACACACACACACACACACACACAGCTCCACGGCCTGTTCATCTCACACACACACTCATACACACAAGTACAAACTCATACACATTTACACATTAGTCCTGGTTTAGACCTGGTTTAGCCCTGGTTTAGTCCTGGTTTAGACCTGGTTCAGTCCTGGTTCAGTCCTGGTTTAGACCTGGTTTAGACCTGGTTTAGTCCTGGTTTAGTCCTGGTTAGTCCTGGTTTAGTCCTGGTTTAGTCCTGGTTTAGTCCTGGTTTAGTCCTGGTTTAGTCCTGGTTTAGTCTGGTTTAGTCTGGAGTTTAGTCCAGGTCATAGTGGACACATACTCGTTCATGTGTCTTATATTTGTGAAAGATGCAGCTCGTTCTAAAGATTCGTGAAAGGTTCATTTTTGTCCTGTGATTGTGACTTTTTCAGCATTGATTCGCTGCAGTTTCAACACTAGTTTTATTATTGATTAGTATTTGATTTTCAGCACTTTTGACAGCTCCAGCCCTGTCAAATATAATTCCTTCACTTTTGTTTCTCTCAGTGACTCTTCATTTTTCAGAAAGTTGGAAAAAATGTCAAAACACTGGTTCTTCCTGCAGCTCTCGTCCTTCTCTTGTCACGAGCTTTTATCAGTCACTGTGAAAGTGTAAGATCAACATGTAATAACCTCGACATTGCTGAAAAATATGGTGAAAAATAGATTAGACTCACGCTTAGGCTCCTAGAGTCACACATTTAACCTGAATCAGCTGTAGATCTGACTAAAATATGAACCAAAAGAAGGAAAAACGCAGCTTTTCCTACAGTTACTCACTTAATCAAAAGGGCAAAAGGCTCGTGGTCCAACCCACCGTCTCCCGTTAACCAGCCTCCGCTCTCCAGCAGATTGACTCTGCACCAAATCCTAATGCCCTGATTGTGCAGCTGAGGACAAAGGCCATCACCAAACAAATTTAGTTAAGGCAGCGAGGGGCGAAGGCTCTTCACAACGCTCCTGACTGATCTAATCACCAACACGGCTAAGTCCATTATAAAAGTGGAGGTCTCGTGGTGGTGGAGGAGGAGAAACGCAGGAGGAAAGAGGAAGGAGGCAGGAAAAATGAAATACTCCAGGGCAAAGGAGGAGAGGAGGACGGGACATGGCCAGGCTTCAGTCAGAGAGTTGAAACGACTTCTGAGAGCTCGACTGGGACAGATTAAGAGCGTGGCTGTGTCAGAGCAGGTGGCAGGTGACGCTCGGAGCTTATGTGGAAGAATGTAACTCGACAGCAGCTCAGGGCGAGGAGAAAGTCAGAGCGAATGTGTCGACGTATCAATACAGAACAAATATGTGTGTACAGGACCAAACTGGACCATTTCTGAGCAGTTTTATCATCGTCTACATCACGATCGAGACTAAAACATTTGATTATTTTGTAGAAACTAGGGATGAGACGAGACCTGGGAGCTACGTCAGATAAACTCGACACATGGTTATTTTCCACATGTGTGACTCTCAATTTAAACAAAAATAAGGCTAAATCGCTGTAGAAAACTTAAAAAAAATAAGGCTGAATCACAAAAGAAAAAAGCTAAAAAAAAAAAAAAGCGCTGAAAATACAATATAAAAAAATATAAAATAAATCTAAGAATGTGAGTGCAAAAATGTGAAGTGGATTGCACGATTATTTAATTAAAAAGAATATAAAACTGTCATCTTGTCTCGTTCTCGTCTGATCTTGTTCAAATCGAGTCTCGTCCCTAAAACAAACTGTAGAAAGTGGATTACATAAACAGGACACGACCTCGAGCTCCTGACTGTTTCATGTGGAGGTTCAGATTCTGACAGCAGCCACTATACAGCTGTTTCTTTTGTTTCTTTTCTTCTCAAACCCAGAGAAGCCCACAGTTCCCCGGCTGCAGCGGCCCGGAGTGGCACAGGGCTGACTCTGTGTACACGGCGCTGTGGCGAGCTCTGAAGCACGACGGGGGCCGCTCTTCTCCCGCTCAAACACCACTGGGACCAATTAGGCAGCGCACGGACCAAAGCGACAGCAGCACCGCGCCTCACAGCCGGTTCAAAAGAGACGGGGCGGAGTCGGACAGCTGAGGGGGCGGGGCCTGAGTTTCCTGGGGATGGGGGTGAGTGGAGGGTGGTGTTACACGGTGGGTGGATGATGTTATTGTGCTGATGTTCAGAGTGAGACACCAGCTGGACCAGAGAACTTATTTAAGAGCTGCTGAGTGGAGTTTTAAATCCTCATAAATCAGAGTCTCAGCAGTGTCTCATTCAGGAGGACTACAGTCGTCTGTAAATTCATTTTGCACAATCGAATGAGCCTGCGCCACTAGAACATGTGCTTCAAATGTCCTCTCTCCCTCCACCTTTGTATTTATCTGTCGTTTTAAGTTTCTCGTATCGTCTCAAGTCAAAAAATCAGCTGAAAAACACATGCACCCATAGATGCAGCATCGCAAAAGCAAAAGTTTATCTGACAATGTCTCACAGAAGAAGAAAAGACCAACACGGTGAACATTTTCCGACAAATGACCACTACTTTGAGCATCATCTCACCTGAGCACTTCGTTGGGGTTGCCTGAGATTGGGGTCTTCTTGTCCGGAGCTCCGTGGCACTCGGACTTGAGAAGTGTGTGCGGGCCGCGGTCCATCATCATGGTGGAGGTGGCCATAGTGATGATTGCCACCCCGTCGCGGACTCGAGCCTCCAGACCGTAGTCCCACTCGTCGTAGGACACCGAGAGCAGACCTGGAACACAATCAGAGAGGTCAACGAGGGCACAGAGAGTAAGAAAGTACAAATGAGAGTTAGTCATGTGTCAGCGGTGGAGCGGCTGACGGATGGTCTATCACCTCGCTGTGTTTGTCCATCTGTGTGTGTCTGAGCGGCGTGGGGCTGTTTATCTGTCCTTCTGCCCTGTCCAGCTCTGTTTGTCAATGTTCACTAATTCACTTCAACTGTCTCGTCAACACGCCCTTCCAACGAGCACTCAACCCGCCTTCAGGACAACAAACGGCAAGAGTCATTCCTCTTCACCTTCCTGCCCTTCTCTGTGTTTGGAGGGGGGGGACACACATATGTGCACTGGGAAAAAACTCCAGCAAATACAGACGAGGATCCGGTCAACAGTCGATCTGATCAAATATAACATCACGGTTTATTCATTTATAGACGGTGTGATACATGACAAAACAATACTGCACGATTAGGAAAAATGAAGTATTATTAATTAACATCATTACTAGTCTGTAATGACTCATGGACGAGCCTCACACATCGTCCAACACAAAGATTCTGCTTTACCTCTGAAGGGTAATGTATGTGTTCAAACTCCGCTGACATTTTCATAATGAGCTGCTCTGATGTTATTGATCACATGATTAAATCGTGATAAACAGTGAGTTTAACTGATGACTCGGGGCCAGTGCAGGTGGTGGATCTGTTTTTAATGTCCACTTACACAACGCTCTTGTTCCCTCTGTGTTTGATCGTATTTCACCCAGGATCAGTGCACAAGGGCGTCACTCGTCTGGATATTTATGTTACTACAAAACATTTATCCATGTCAAGTTCAAGTTCAGTCTGACCTCTGCACCGGCGTCCAGCGGCGGCTGAAACTCAGTTTGTCCAAAGGTCTTTAGGAGATGACCTACGTCATCCAAACTCTGCTGAGGTGATGGATCCAGACGACGGAAGACTCTCAACAAATGTTCTCAAATGGTCTTATTGTGTGTTTATTGGTCTTATTGCGGTCTCGTGGTCTCATTTTGGTGTCATTTTTGGTCTCATTGTGGTCTCATTGGGGTCTCATTGGGGTCTCATTGGGGTCTCATTGGGGTCTCACTGCGGTCTCATTGGGTCTCATTCATTCATTGGTCTCATTGCGGTCTCATTGCGGTCTCATTGCGGTCTCATTGCGGTCTCATTGCGGTCTCATTTTGGTCTCATTGGGGTCTCATTGGGGTCTCATTGGGGTCTCATTGCGGTCTCATTGGGGTCTCATTGGGGTCTCATTGCGGTCTCATTGCGGTCATTGCGGGTCTCATTGCGGTCTCATTGCGGTCTCATTGCGGTCTCATTGCGGTCTCATTGCGGTCTCATTTTGGTCTCATTGGGGTCTCATTGGGGTCTCATTGGGGTCTCATTGCGGTCTCATTGCGGTCTCATTGCGGTCTCATTGCGGTCTCATTGTGGTCTCATTGCGGTGTCATTTTGGTCTCATGTGGTCTCATTGCGGTCTCATTGGGGTCTCATTGTAGTCTCATTGGGGTCTCATTGCTGGTCTCATTGCGGTCTCATTGCGGTCTCATTGCGGTCTCATTTTGGTCTCATTGCGGTCTCATTGGGGTCTCATTGTAGTCTCATTGGGGTCTCATTGCTGGTCTCATTGCGGTCTCATTGCGGTCTCATTGCGGTCTCATTTTGGTCTCATTGCGGTCTCATTTTGGTCTCATTGCGGTCTCATTGCGGTCTCATTGCGGTCTCATTTTGGTCTCATTGCGGTCTCATTGCTGGTCTCATTGCGGTCTCATTGCGGTCTCATTGCGGTCTCATTTTGGTCTCATTGGTCTCATTGCGGTCTCATTGCGGTCTCATTGCGGTCTCATTGCGGTCTCATTGGGTCTCATTGCTCATTGCGGTCTCATTTTGGTCTCATTGCGGTGTCATTGCGGTCTCATTGTGATCTCATTGCGGTCTCATTGGGGTCTCATTGCGGTCTCATTTTGGTCTCATTGCGGTCTCATTGCGGTATCATTGTGGTCTCATTGCGGTGTCATTGTAGTCTCATTGTGGTCTCATTTTTGGTCTCATTGCGGTCTCATTGTAGTCTCATTGCGGTCTCATTTTGGTCTCATTGCGGTCTCATTGCGGTGTCATTGTGGTCTCATTTTGGTCTCATTGCGGTCTCATTGTGTGCACATGTCAGCCACACTGCTCCGGTGTCACTGGGCTGAAATAGACAAGCGGGCCTGTAACCTCCGGCCTCCTGGGGCCTTGGCGCTGACAGCTCCGGCTCCAGAACCACATCTAATGTCACATGCTGTTGACACTATCTCTGCGCTCAACCACCTCCATCACGGTTCCTTTTATGCACTGCTTTATATGGAGCACATCCTCTCAGAAAAGTGTAGTATCGCTGTGACGAGGGCCGGGAACTGGAACGGCTGCAAGAAAAAGTGTTTAGTGACAGCTCTCAGGACACGGAGCCGCCCTGCTTCACTTTAAAACACAGAAAATACACCTAACATTTGAATGAGGTATTTTTAGAAGTATTTTTCTGTGATGTGAGTCATTTGTACAGACCTCTGCAGTAGTGAGTGTGTCGCTCTGATCAAACAGGAAAAAGAGTGAGAAGAACATGAAGTGCTACACAAACACTTTGAGCACAGACAAGACAAAAGTTCAGGCCTCACACAGCGGACTTCTCTGTGAAAACTGCATCCACGAGGCCACGAGGACACCACCCTGTCATTTCATCACAGGCTCTGGCTCCTTTTTGTGGGAAAAATATACAGAACTAAGAGAATATCGTCGTTTTAGGAGGAACAGTGTTATTGTTATTGACTCTAAAAAGTAGCACATTCAGTTCTCAACGAAAATAATATGTTAAACCTGAGAAAATAAAAACCAAATGAGCATGAAGCTGCGTCAGAGCGTTTCACCAGGTGTTTCTTTCATGCACAAATGGAAACACACTGTGATAATCACGAGCACGAGTCCAGTGATTGAATGTTCTGTGGTCGTTGACTCTAATAAGTGTTTATCAGTTTACCTCGTACTATAGGAGCCGTCATGTGCCTCGTATTATTGTCACATCTTTCATCATTGACATTTAGCCTCCAATCTGTCATCACGTCTCGTATGATTCATTCTATGATAATTCAATGTTAGAGGAGCCGTGTGTCCATCAGCACAGACTCTGCCAGCTCCACTTTTTACCCAGCGAGCCGCGCTGAGCCAGTCACGATCATCACTGTGGCAGCATAAATCAAGAGGAAAGTTGTGCTGTGATTTACATAACTGATATGGTGATAGATCAAACTTTATAGAGTGGAACTCCAATTTAGAAAAGACAAACTGATACAAACACACACAGGGCTCTTGGTCGGGAGGTAAACACCACACTCTGATCAGGCCTATTACACCACACTCTCCTTTTGTCCTGCAAATTAATCCAAATCAGGCATTTCACAGACAAATGCACACACACACTGGACACAAAAACACAATCCCAGGACTCACCTCCCCCCAGACAAGCATTTAGAGTAAATCATCCGTGGATGTCAATACAGAGCCGAGGTAAAGACTCTGAGTTACTGTGCATGAGCTGTACAACAATCTCAGGTTCCCCAAAACTGCTGAGGACAGGCAGCAGTGTAATATCCACCTTTCACTGTAAATCAGCGACGCCAAAGTCCAACAAATTATCAGGGCGTATGTCTGCCACAAATATACTGCCTTTTCTCAGGTTCCAGTTGTGAAAAGTTCCATTAGTTGTGAGGTGCCAGTGGTGCTAAGAGCTAAAGTTTGGTTCCCGCTGAGAGCTGGCCTTTTCTGAAGAGACTGGGACCACCCCCAGGAGCTGAAAGCCTGTTTGCTTGAACTGGAAGAGTGTGTTGTGTGAGCGGAGAGGTTATTCAACCCCAACTTCTGTGTCACTTCTGTGTCCCCGCTCTGACCTTCAAAGGTTACAATGACCTCCAGTGGAGATGCGGAGGGAGACCTCTTAACAGGGAAAGGTCAGGCTCTTACCTGGACCTGCCACAGTTCACAGACAAGAACACGTCTCCCATATTTGGTGAGTGATGCTATGGTTCAGAACCCAGAACTTGAGAACCAGAGCTAAACTAAGATTTGAAGTAGCAAAGGTTTCCAAAGCTAACGCTGGTGAGATGAGAGAGCATTAAAACTGCCCTGAAGGAGCTGCCTGTGGTTCAGAATGAAGTATCGAGTTTTCTGAAGCAGCACTACTTGAGTATAGCAGGGCCATAACCTTTCAATCAGACACTCGGCTGAACTGCACCGAAGACGATCAAACAGTCACAAACGGGACTCACATTATCCTCCAACATGCTGCTTATTCCTGTTTAAAGCCATCAGTCTCCTTTAGCAGGTTAATGAACAATGGAAGGGTTAAATATTTCATACAGACTTGGACCAAATGTGTAGCGAGAAAAGCATGAATTAATTAGCAGTTAATTAGCAGCTATGTACCTGTGGGGAACTCTGCAGGCACTACATCAGTGTCTCCTGCCACCAGCGACGGCACGATCCAGGTGAAGCCGTAGCCCGTGATGCCGACGGAGTGAGCCACCTCGAAGATGGTGTTGGCCTCCTCTTTTGTGCAGTAGAGGAGGATGACGGGGCTCTGCAACTTTTTCAACTGGTTCTGGATCTTTGAGTCGCCGTCGTCCACGGACATGTCCAGAAGTAAAACCTCCTCCAGTTCCCAGCCCACAAAGCTGTTCTCGATGGTGCTCCGGATCTGGAGGGAAACAATGAAAAGGGGATTTATGGGAAAATAAATTACACATCACACATAATAAAACTTTAGAGCTTTTTGATAGTTCTCATATCAGTTTGTAAAATGTGTTACAACTAGGGCTGGGCTGCAATATGATAACAAACCTCATCCTTTTGTATCACCATTTCTCTTTTTAATACAGCTGTCTGCTCTAGTGGTTAAGTATCTCAGGGTTTTGTTCACGAGTGAGTGAAGGATGGAGCGTGAGACTGACAGGTGGAGTCTGCAGTGATGTGGTCGATGTATCGTCTGTCGTGGTGAAGAAGGAGCTGAGTCCAAAGGCAAAGCTCTCGATTTACCTCAGTCTATGTTCTTCCCTCATCTATGGTCACGAGCTCTGGGTCATGACCGAAAGGACAAGATACAAGAGGCCGAAATGAGTTCCCTCCGCAGGGTGGCTCCTTTAGAGACAGGGGGAGGAGCTCGGTCACACGGGAGGAGCTCGGAGTAGAGCCGGAGCAGCTGAGGTGTCTCGGGAAGAGGCCCCGGGGAAGACCCCGGACACACTGGAGGGACTATGTCTCTCTGGCCTTGGGGTCCCACTGGAGGAGCTGGAGGACGTGTCTGGGGTGAGGGAAGTCTGGGAGTCCCTGCTCAGAGCTGCCCCCGTGACCCGGGTCTCAGATAAGCGAAAGAGCATGGATGGATGGATGATGGATGGATGGATGGATGGATGGATGTCTGCTCAAAAATACTTTGACACTTTTCCCACCTCCTTTTCCAACTGGTTTTGCACATTTTACAATCTCTTCACTTTTTGATGATGAATTATGATGAACTGTTACGATATTGTTTAATTATATTGTCTTTGAGCCACAGTGCATGAGGATGATACAAAATTATATCAAAATATCCACTTTTATCCATATCTCCCGCCCTTAAACTGTATAAACTCTGTATGTTTGCATTACTTTACATTAAAACATTCACTGCTCAGTGTTAATTTATGACTCGTGGAGAGAGTATATCATGGGTAATTAATAACCTACCCTCTTTGACTTTTATTCTTCTATAAAATAATCCCTCGGTCCATCTTTAGTTAGTTTCTTCTGCTCTTTTTCATCAGGGTTTGTCGCACCAGTCACAGTGACGTGATCCACATCCCTGCGACTGTGTGACTGGAGCAGGGCCTGTGTTTCCCAGGGACACGGCGACAGTCTGCGCCGCAAACGAGCATCACGCCCCTCGCAGAGTGAAATACTTAACCACAGAGCAATTTGGCAATTTGCTGAAAAGTGTCAGAGTTTTTGTAAAGACCCGTGAGAATTGGGAACCATCAAGTCGAGTAAAATGTGCTTTTAATTCCCAATATCACCGAGTCTTTGTGCAGCAAAAGAAAAGGTTTGTTCAGTTTGGTTTCCATTGTGTGTGCGCGCCGTCTGCTCCGAGCGCTGTTACCTTGGTGACGAAGTCCTGATAACCCGGGTAGTATGTGGTGACGATGGAGAAGATGTACCAGTCGTATTCCTCCATGATGTTGAGGATGACGGACGCCTGCTGCTCGATGGAGGGGCCGAACTGAAAGAACATGGAGTTGTCATCCTGAAAAACACACAAAAGAGGAGAGTGGCAGGATTACGCAACAGTTTAATGGCTTTAAACATGTAGATACAGCTCAGTAATGTCCGTGTGGCTATAATTCATTTTCAGGTAGTGGTCCTACACGAGCCGGCTTGTAATGAGAGTGGTCATGGTTTTCATTAGGCTCTTTATGACTTTTTTAATAAGCTGCTCCACAGGGGGCTGCACTGTCCTTGATAACATTGATCACTTCCTATAATTTGTTTTATTACAGCTGAGCAATAACAATGCCAAGGTAGTGGCCTCGTATGAACTACTAATGGAACAGTGACCGCTCCAGCCGCCCCATGTCCGGAGTCACTGAATTTATGTCATATTTAAAGATTCATAAAAGAATTACAACTATGTGCAGAAAACAGTGAAAACAACTGTAATATGTTAAACCTGTGCGTTAAAGAGGGAGAATTACACTTTTATGCAGCATTAGACACTTCTCACATCACCATGTTTTTTATTATGAATGAAAATGTTTAATAAGTTTCAGTTTTGCTCTTGAGCTCCTCCTGCTCCCCCTTCAGAGCGCTGCTCTTGAGCTCGTCCTGCTCCCCCTTCAGAGCGCTGCTCTTGAGCTCCTCCTGCTCCCCCTTCAGAGCGCTGCTCTTGAGCTCGTCCTGCTCCCCCTTCAGAGCGCTGCTCGTGAGCTCCTCCTGCTCCCCCCTTCAGAGCGCTGCTCGTGAGCTCCTCCTGCTCCCCCTTCAGAGCGCTGCTCTTGAGCTCCTCCTGCTCCCCCTTCAGAGCGCTGTCACAGCACAGTCAGCGTCTGCTCCACTAATGAAGCTGCTACACGCTGCATCAGGTTTGTGAAGTTGTAGTGCGCTGCTTTGTGTCCTGCTTTTCTATATTTAATAAAAATCCTCCCCACACTAAAGAGGGTTTGAATAGTGCCCAGGAGAGATCACTAGATTACTCAAACATGCAGACCACATAAAAAACATTTATAATACAGTATAAAGCTCCACAAAGTCAACTTCTCATAATGTCCGTCGTTAATGTAGTGATACACGAGTGTGACAGATGAAAATTCAAACTACTCAGTGATTTAAAAAACAAATCATCCAGAATCATCAGAGGAACTTTCAAAGATCAGATCGAGAAAGCTCCAGACACAAATATATGGTTGAATAATGAATGTGGACAACAGAATATTTAGAAAGTCTAAATGGTCTTTGCTCCGTGTTTCCTGGGCAGAAGAAGAGGAGGAGGTGTGAAAAATGAGTCTAGACTCAGCGACATGTTATTGTGGCTGCACGTGTGAGTCAGACCTTCTCCTGCTCGTGTTGCACTGGAGATCCATGCTGCTATGTGCGCTTGTGAATGGGATTTTTTTTCATGTTTTATTGTAAAAGTCAGCAGTAGCTGACAGCTCGGGCGTTTAGGGTCGGGCCTGTTAAATCTGGCGGCTTTGGGGCTCTTGCTGTCTGCTCTTCACTCAACATCAAAGTGGAACCTGGGCGTCCCGCGGGGCACATGAGCTGATCCGTTACCTTGTTTCTGCATTAATGAGATCAGGCCTCTATTGTAAGAGCGAAATGTGGAGAGTAACACCAAACTCTGCCACAGGAGGCATCTGATCTGGGGAACACGCCATTATCCCAGACTGTTTTTTACATGAAAGACTTTAATCAAAATGAATTAAAATTAATCTCAAAATGAATTAAATAAGATCCAAAATAGAAACGTTTTTTCAGTGAGTGACCTCGAGGTTTTTTTTTTGGTGTTTCAGAACCTTTTATATCAGAGGTTGATAATAACTTAAAACAGACATGTCAGACTCAGGCCCACGGGCCAAATTTGGCCCGCAATATAAATATATTTGGCCCATGAGATCATATCAAATCTGTGTTAGAGCCGCCCGCCGGCTGCTGCGCCAGTGTGTCACATGCACAGCTAAACTGGTCCCCGTCACTTCTGTCCATTTGCATCTGCTCCTGTTTGCATCCTCCCCTTTGCATGATGTTGTTGAAACTTGTCAATAAATATTTAGTTTGGCCCAAGACTTTTTTTTAATTAAGTTTTTAATTTTGGCCCTGTGTAAATTTGAGTTTGACGCCCCTGATTTAAAATATATTTGTGTGTTTTATTATTATATTTACATTAAAAATATGAGAACAGCTGTTTTTTAACCACTTGTCGACTCTGGCTGTGAGATGGTGGTGAACATGTGCTCTACAGAGACAGTTAAAGAAAACACCTAAAAGTCTAATTTAATGAGAACTTTCAATGAAAAAGATATAAAGACGTGACAAATGTGCAGGTAAAGTCCACACGACCTGCACCAGTCTGTTTGTGAGAGAACTTAACCAAAACCACGTCATACAGAGTGAAATGTGTTTAATCTGACACTAAAACATAAAATAAAACCATCCGTGCCCCTGAGTGTCACTGTAGTCAGTCACTTATTATGGCCTTTGTGTAAAGTCACCACCAGTTTTACTCCTTTTTTTAATCCAGCTCAACTATTCTCTCAACTTCCTCGTCATCTGCTTCATTTTCATCCCTCATCCGCCTCTATCCAGCTCTGTCCCATTTGTGCGAGTGGAATTACTGAGATAATTGAATTTTTAAAGACAATAAAATCATTTCTTGTTGCTTTCTTCATCCAGTGACTGTCTTTCGTAAAAGCTCGATTCATACTGTGTTTGTGTGAGAGCTGAAGTCTGCTCACATTAACCTGAGAGTGAACGTGGAGCAGACGAACAGAAACCAGCTCAAACAGCCCCAGACATGCAGATCTCATAGTAAAACTCACGCCTTCATTTATGCTGCACCAATTATACTTGGGCAACACTTAGCGCCTCAGTTGGCACAAGGTGAGTGCAGAGCGAGGCCAGACTCAGGACCCACGCCAAGATCTGAACAGTGTCCGGTGACGTCACTGAGCACACGCTACGCTACACAATACAGCCCAGAGAGCCAGACGGAACGAGAGGACGACAGACAGTAAAACCAGCACTGGGGGAGCAGATAAGAGCAGAGAAAAGGGAAAAGGGACAGAGGGGAATTAGGAAAAGACGTATGAAAAACAGACGACAGCTGATGTAGATAAAGAGGACAGAGGCAAACACCGACCCCTGAGGGACACCGTCACACGCTACATCAACATGTGACCTTAAAATACATGTGTGCAGGACTAAATAATCACAAGAAAACAGAGAATATGAGAGAAAATGGCCTTTTGAAATTCTATAAACCAATATCACTTTTATGTTTGTGAATGTTTAGGTTAAATCAAACATGTATCTCACCAAAACACACAGTAAAACCGAGTATTTCAGCCGAGCGTCTTTGAGATTTGTGAATGAAAGTGCTCCACAGTGTCATGTGCCGAGAGCCGCTTCTCCCTCGAGCGCACAAACAAGAGCACTCTCACTCTCCTTCAGCCTTTCTTTGACTGGCAAAAGGAAGAGTCAATAACTCAGGTATTTCAATTACACACACAGAGGCACATCAGTGACCACAGAACAGCACTTAAAGAGTCTGTGGGAGAACTGTCCCCACACAGACGCCTCCAAACAGAGTCCACACTGCAGCTCCACAGGCAAAAGACAAACATCGAGTCAAGTCGCTCTCACTAAAGATCTTTTAAAACCTCACATTCTGCAGGGCTGTTAGAACAGAATAGAATATGTCTCTGTCATTGCAATATGCCACATGTACAACGAAATTTAAAGTGTCGAACAGTTCAAGATGCGAGAGAAACTAGTTCGACCAGCCTCGTACATCAAACATACATCCCTTCTATTTCACAGTCTCACATAAATAATAAAAAGATAAATATATAAATATATGTAAGTGCAGGTATGTTTATCAAGTGTGGTTATGATAAAGGATAAAAACTGTCCTTCCGTCTGTTTGTCCTTGCTCTGATTGATCTGTATCTCCAACCCGACGCTCACACAGGGAGTACCCGGGGTGTGAGGTGTCCCCGAGGATGTTGGCCCTTTCTGAGACAGTGGGGAGTGTCCTGAGAGGGCAGTGGTTCTTCTGAGCTGCGTTTATGACCCTGTGGACAGCTTTCCTCTGAGTGCAGCTGGTGAACCACACGTCTCATGTTCTGATGCTTCACCAACAGAGAGAATAAAACCACTTTCAAAATGAGAGCGCTCCAAGCAGGAGATATTTTATTAGGTTAGTCGACCATAAACATAAGCAAAAGTTCTAAAAGTGTATTGTGCACAGAGAGACGTGCGTCCTCTCACACGTCACACTCAGTAAACACAGATGTGCAGGACATTTCTCAGCTTTTATATGTTTTACTGCGTGTGTTTCCTCGGACGTCCATCATGTGTTATTTCACGTCGGCGTGTGTGATCTGATGTGGAACACAGGCTTATCGTTTAACCATAAAAAAATATGACTGCGATTTATGAAGCAACAAGATTGGTTTAAAAGTGTGAAGGCTGAGCCGTAAAGATGCTCCCTGTGAGAGGGATGATGGTGTCTGCTGCTCGGAGCTTTTTGGCGATGCATAATTTCTAACTTGCCTTTGAACTTAGAGTGGGGGCTGCTGTTCACTGCCACTGCAATGGCTGATGGGAATTGCAGTGCGGAGGGGGTCTGTAAGCACAAGTGGATGTTATTATGTGCAAAAATGACTCGCCCATGACAAGAAGTGTCTTCATTCCTGGTTGTTATCTCAGCACCTCAATTAAACCTGTGCGTTCTCCCCTCAGCAGCCTCGTCGGGCCTTATCCTGGCAGCCTACTTATCTTTAATCAAACACATACAAGCTTAATTAGCCTCCACATTTGTCAGGCCATCATCTAATTAACAGGCCTTTTTTCAGCACTGAGCACTTCTTTTTACGTTGCACGTGGCCAGTCTTCATTTTTGACTGATTCTGGAGTTTTTTAGGGCGTCTTTAAGCCTCCTTATTCACCTTGAGTCAGACGAGATTGTGGTTAATGCGATTGAACGCTGAGATGTGTGGAGCACAGATTGTTTCTCTATGGCCCATTTCTGCTCTATGTTTAGCCGACGAGTCACTAAGGGGCCCGTACAGTTGGAAGTTTTATTCCTGCTTCTGCAGCACTACGGCTCTGTTTCTCTCAGACAGAGCAGTCGTACATTTATAATCAGAGCAATCAAGACGTGAAATATTTAAATAACTCCTGATGCTTTTTTGATGATATTAAGCGAGAAAAATAATGAAAGGAAGGAATAAGTTTTATATTTTGAGCATTTGTGGAGGTAAAATGACAGAAGAATCGTCTGTTACAGCATCATCTTTGTTGTTTTGTTTTGTTAGTGAAAGTCAAACTGAAAGAAACATTTTGAGGTTCTGAACACATCTGATTTTGTGAGAAAAAGAATGTATTTGTGTCGCTGAGAGCCAATTAAATGTATTATTGGGGGAATTATCTTTGTACATTCAGTTGCAGGAGCTGTAAATCTGCTGCTGGAGTTTGGATGTTCTGGCAGCGCCACAAGAGAAACTCTGCCAGAAGCATTTGTGAAAGGCCTGTACGATACTGTTAATGCAGAAAAGAACAGATAAAATTGTTTTGTAATGAATGTTTCTGGCTCACTCTGACATGACAAATGAAAAAAGACATTGTGTTTTACAGTAAACCAAAAGCAGAGGGTTAAAGGGACGTCGGGGTCACCTCTACAGCCCCTTCCCCGGGTCGCTGCTCCTGTCATGTGACCTGAGCCCTGGGCACCTGGGCCACATGAGGCTTTTATTAATCCATTTATCCCCCCGCCGCTCTCGCCGTCTGTCCTCTGCCATCTCGTCCGCTGCTGTCGTGCCCCTGGATTTCAATATCCTGGCCCGGCGTGGTTTTAACGCACGTCTCACCTGAAATGATCCTCTTATGATCCTGTATGATCCTTATTTATTCCTTTAGTTTGTTACAGCTGCACTTAACACTTCACTGTCTCTCCTCCAGGTCACAGAGGTTTAACACCATCAAACATCTAAAAACGATAAACATTTCATGAGTTCTGCCTTTGTTTCAGAGATAATACGACACTGACTAAATTAACGGCCACATTCCAACAGTATTTTACAGTAACATTTACTATGTCATAAATCGAGGTGCATTCTGGGAGCAAAAGGTGCTGGAGAGTTGAAAAACTGCATTACCAAAGTAATAAAGCGTCAGCTCTAATGGGAAAATGAGCCAAAACAAGTGACACCTGGATGTGAACTGTACGACTGTAAATCCCCTCAGTGCATCCTGGGAAACGAAAAACAGCGGCAAAATCACACGGAATATTTCAAAGCAGCGTCTCTGCAGCAGTTTTCGCTCTTTTTTTTACTACTTTATATTTGTCACGTGACCTGGCTACTTTTTACACGGGAGTCAGAGGGAAATATGTGGAGTTGTGCATGTTTTGGTTTGTTAAAATAGCCTTGTGTTGTTTAGTTTTTGAACTTTTTTAAACTTATTTCACTTATTTCACATGCAGTATTCAGAGTTTTGCTGTGAACTACTGTCTGTTCTGCTTTATCATATTACTACAGAGAAGAAACACGTGTAGTCGGGCTGTTGGCTAATGCAGACCTCACCTCTCTCCTCCTGGAGCCGGGGGAGCGGTCTTTTACAGCCTCCTACAGCCTCCTACCGCCTCCTACAGCCTCCTACGTTTCCTCCTACAGCCTCCTACCTCCTACAACCTTCTACAGCCACCGCCAGCCTCCGACAGCCTCCTACAGTTTCTTACAGCCTCCTACAGCCTCCCACAGTCTCCTACAGCCTCCTACAGTTTCCTACAGCCTCCTACAGTCTCCTACAGCCTCCTACAGTTTCCTACAGCCTCCTACAGTTTTTCCTACAGCCTCCTCCAGTCTCCTACAGCTTCCTACAGTCTCCCACAGCTTCCTACAGTCCTCTACAGCCTCCCACAGTCTCCTACAGCCTCCTACAGCCTCCTACAGCCTCCTACAGTCTCCTACAGCCTCCTACAGTTTCCTACAGCCTCCTACAGTCTCCTACAGCCTCCTAGTTTCCTACAGCCTCCTACAGCCTCTTACAGTTTTTCCTACAGCCTCCTCCAGTCTCCTACAGTCTCCCACAGCTTCCTACAGCCTACAGTCTCCTACTGCTTCCTACAGTTTCCTACAGCCTCCTACAGCTTCCTACAGTCTCCTACAGTCTCCTCCACAGACACAGGGACAGACACGGCCCCACAGGAGGGAGCCGTGGAGAAGAGCAGGAGCAGGGACGTTTAAAACTTTTCCTCAGTCAGTATAAATATCCCTCAAACCCTTTTGGCCTCATTTAAGAGTATTTCACAAACTAGCACCAGGTTTAACGGTGGGCTACACAAAAGCTGCCTCTGTTATTCAGTCTGTTTCTGGGTGTGTCAGTGCAGAGGACACAGAGGACACAGAGGACACAGAGGACACAGAGGACACACCAGGATGGACTCTGAGCCGGTCAGAACATGTTGTTGGTGCTTTAAATGTGTCAGTTTTGTTTGACTTGTGCTGTGCACACTCTGTATCTGCTCGTCTATAACATAAAATACAGTTACTGCTGCTACAGCTGTTTGTTTAATCAGGGTCAATTACAGACAGACTGTTCACTTCTAATTTGCTGTTAATTTATTGTTTAACCTTCCCTCTTTTACAGTGAACATCATTTTCTCTTCAGATCTCTAAAAATGGGCTCGTTGGTGCTAGTGCTACTTATACAACTCCTACTGTAAATGTGACTTTAAACCTCCCTGTTTGTCACACAAGAGCAATTTAGCACAAAGCACTTTTCAAAATGCACATCCATGGTATAAATTATGCGAAAATGTATGATCCTGTAGTTGTATATATAGCTGTACGCATTATCGAGCCAAAGATGTAATAAATAAAATATGTTCAGCATTTTTCAAGACTCTGCATTTTTGAAAAAGAAAACACACAACAACACACAACAGAACAACACAACACACACTGTGACATATAAAATGATCCACTGGAAGTATTCAGAGACATTCTAGACTCATAAAAGAGAATAGTTTGTTCAGGTTGACACATTACACCCGCATGTTAATGTGCATGTAAAATAAAAGTCAGGATGTTTATTACACTGGACTTTTACCTCAAACATCATCACCAGAATCACCGGCTTCACAAACATTTCACTTTCTCAGTGTGATTAGTTTTATGCGTCTCACACTTCCTCCAAATCCACTGAGGAGCTCTGCAGCGCACCTTCACAGCTCTGATATGTCAGGATCAGGTGCCAAAACGAGGGCCAAGTTCACACATGAAGCTGGAGAATCTCGACAGAGCCCAGAGAAAAGAGGAGTGTGGGATGATGGGAGCACGGCCCACAGAGGAAATGGAGTGAGAGTGCGCTTGATATGTGCTCCTGTGTTCTTTTCCTGGCAACACCATAAAGGCTGGCTCTCAGTCACTGTCAGATAGCAGACCACCCTCTTTATCTTCCTCCTCTTCCTCCTCCTCCTCCTCGTTCCAGTCCCTGCCCTCCCAAAGCAAACACTAGCCCCTGTATCTGCTCTTTCATCTGCCTCATACTGCTGCTTTACATCTCAGGCATTTAGTCCCATGTGCAGCATCTTAATGATCAAAATGCACCAATGAAATCACGGAGATTTGTAGGTCAGAAAGCAGTCCACCCCCAGGACACCCCGAGGACACCCCGAGGACGCTCTGTGGACACCCCGAGGACACCCCGAGGACGCTCTGTGGACACCCCGAGGACACACCGAGGACACCCCGAGGACGCTCTGTGGACGCTTTGTGGACACCCCGAGGACGCTCTGTGGACACCCCGAGGACGCTCTGTGGACACCCCAAGGACACTCTATGGACGCTTTGTGGACACCTCGAGGACGCTCTGTGGACGCTTTGTGGACACCCCGAGGACACTCTATGGACGCTTTGTGGACACACTGCTGTGTGGACACTGCGTGGACGCTCTGAGGACACTCTGAGGACGCTCTGAGGACACTCTGAGGACGCTCTGAGGACGCTCTGAGGACGCTCTGAGGACGCTCTGTGGACGCTCTCTGTGGACGCTCTGAGGACACACTGAGGACTCTCTTTGGACGCTCTGAGGACGCTCTGTAGATGCTCTGAGGACGCTCTGAGGACACACTGAGGACTCTCTTTGGACGCTCTGAGGACGCTCTGTAGATGCTCTGTGGACGCTGTGAGGACGCTTTGAGGACGCTCTGAGGACGCTCTGATGCAGATGTAACAAACAGAGGAGTGAATGGGAGAAGAGACCACCCCAGAACAGGGCGCCTCCATTTGCTGGAAGGAAAATGAACATTCAAATCTGTTTATTGGCAGGACAAAGACAGGACGAGTCTGCGGCGCGTGGGCTCGTTCGCCCGAGCCAAACACAATAAGCCAATCTGTATGTTCTGCTTCTTATACCTCACCAGTTGCTGCTCCGTGTGGATGCTCCGAGTTTATATGAGTCCTCTGTGTTTTGTAGAGCTTCGATACGATACTTTAACGATATCTTCTTTCTGATACTGGTATACTCAAAATAAATGAGCATTAACCTGACGCAGAGCTGATCCTCACGTGGACTCGAATACACTTCACTTTCACTTTTGTTGCAGACTGTGACTTTATGGTGATTTATTCTTACACATTTTGACTTTGACAAACTGTAAAGTCTCTGCACTGGACACAGCTCAGGTCACAGCCCTGAGCTGTTTCTTCTGTGTGGACACATGTAGGTCTGTGTAGGTCTGTGTGGACACGTGTAGGTCTGTGTAGGTCTGTGTGGACACGTGTAGGTCTGTGTGGACACATGTAGGTCTGTGTAGGTCTGTGTGGACACGTGTAGGTCTGTGTAGGTCTGTGTGTGGACACATGTAGGTCTGTGAGGACACATGTAGGTCTGTGTAGGTCTGTGTGGACACATGTAGGTCTGTGTGGACACATGTAGGTCTGTGTGGACATGAGTCCTGTTTGTGGCATAGTTTTGTTTGGATCGTGAGCAGTGCAGTGTATTTATAAGATAAGGTGAGATTTGCCTTTATTAGTCCCACAGGGGAAATTCCACATTGCACCGAACACAAAGAACAGAAGGAAAATCGTACATGCACAAAAAAATAATACAATAAAACAAAAAAAATAATAAAATAAAATAGATAAATAGCTAGAAATAATTTAAGAAATAGACTCAAGAATAAACTCTAATATACACGTATGTATATATATATATATATATATATATATAGATAGATAGATAGATAGATACAGATATACATCTCCGTAAAGTGACTTGTGAATTATTGAATTATTGTGTATTTATTGTGTATTTATGGTGTATTTAAGGTGTATTGTGTATTTATTGTGTATTTATGGTGTATTTACTGTTTATTTATGGTGTATTTATTGTGTATTTATGGTGTATTTACTGTTTATTTATGGTGTATTTATTGTATAATTGATGTGGACATTTAAAGTTGGCACCAAAGAAACGGTGTTTTTTCAGTACTAGTTCTTCCTGAACCTTTTCGGCCCTGGTTCTAAGCGCCTGAAGTTTGTTCTGTTGGTAATGCTGCAGACTGGAAATAAAGATTTAAAAAACACTGATGTTTTTGTTAATAGATCTGTAAAAAGTCCTGAGGTAACATGAGTCTGCAGACGCTGCTTCGGTCTATGACTGCAGTTCTTTCCCTTCTGTAAAATGTGAAAAAACTGTTGCTTTTATAAGTTAAACTTGTGTTTCACTTATAGGAAACACAAAAGTCTTTTTCAGCCCCACGTTTCTCTGTGACTGTCACTACTTTTAACAGGAGCAGTCTCTAAACGTTCACTCTACGGCTCTGAGAACCATAAGCCTTCATTTGGACACTCACTGAGCCTCCCTGATCCTACCCATAAACCCCCTGTGCCTCACGTGGACGTTACAGCCCTGATCTCCCCCTCTCCGCCTCGTGGATCTACAATCAGTGTCACCATCAATTAACAGATTTCACACAGCTGGACACGGCCTTTACAAAGAACCATCTGAAATGAGAAGGACGAGTGTGACGTGAGGAGATACGTCTGAGAGGGCCAGACACAGTCCAAACTGTGTCGATATAAGACACAGCTCCCAGTGGACGAGCACATCAGCTCATCAGCTTATTCAGCTCGTTCAGCTCGTTCAGAACCGCATTAAACAAACAAGAAACAAGAAACAACAACTGTGCTGGTGATAGAATGTTCTCAATCCAGATCCAAGATAATAATGTACATTTCACTTCTGATTTAAATCTTACACATAGTCAATAATTTAAATAAACACCTCGAGTTCAGATCGCACGGGGCACTGCCTCAAAACCTTTCTGATTGGTTAAGATTAGAAGATGCTTTTTCGGGTCACTGTCTGCAGGGTGAACATCAGTATAAACTCTTCATGGGGCGATTAACCTTTCACGTGTGATTTCAGATGCATAAACCCCTCTGATGCATGGCTCTCCACATCGCTGTGAGCTCTGGTTGTGATTTCACACCTCTCCCCTCCCCCTCTCTGCTCTTTGGCTGACAGTCGGTTGCAGCAGCAGAGAGTGAAGCTCCACGGTGGAGGTGCGGCCCTGCCTCTCCTCCCGGTGAGGCAGCAGATGAGGATGGATGGATGAACATCCATCCTGCAGGCTCCTGCTGCAGCGTGCACCAGAACACAGATGAGAGCTAGAGCCTGCGAGCACACAGAGCGTGCACCTGTGTATGTCCAAGAGCTCCATCACATCTGAGAGCTCCAACACATCCAAGAGCTCCATCACGTCCGAGAGTTCCAACACGCCCAAGAGCTCCAACACGTCCAAGAGTTCCAACACAACCAAGAGCCCCAACACAACCAAGAGCTCCAACACAACCAAGAGCTCCAACACGTCCAAGAGCTCCAACACGTCCAAGAGTTCCAACACGTCCAAGAGCTCCAACACAACCAAGAGTTCCAACACGTCCAAGAGCTCCAACACGTCCAAGAGCTCCAACACGTCCAAGAGCTCCATCACATCTGAGAGCACCAACACGTCCAAGAGCTCCAACATGTCCAAGAGCTCCAACACGTCCAAGAGCTCCAACACGTCCAAGAGCTCCAACACGCCCAAGAGCTCCAACACGCCCAAGAGCTCCAACACAACCAAGAGCTTCAACATGTCCAAGAGCTCAATCACATCCGAGAGCTTCAACACGCCCAAGAGCTCCAACACATCCAAGAGCTCCAACACAACCAAGAGCTCCACACGTCCAAGAGCTCCAACACATCCAAGAGCTCCAACACAACCACCAAGCCCCAACACAACCCAAGAGCTCCAACACAACCAAGAGCCCCAACACAACCAAGAGCTCCAACACAACCAAGAGCTCCAACACATCCAAGAGCTCCAACACAACCAAGAGCCCCAACACATCCAAGAGCTCCAACACAACCAAGAGCCCCAACACAACCAAGAGCTCCAACACAACCAAGAGCTCCAACACATCCAAGAGCTTCAACACAACCAAGAGCTCCAACACGTCCAAGACAACACAACCAAGAGCTCCAACACGTCCAAGACAACACGTCCAAGAGCTCCAACACGTCCAAGACAACACAACCAAGAGCTCCAACACGTCCAAGAGCTTCAACACAACCAAGAGCTCCAACACGTCCAAGAGCTCCAACACGTCCAAGACAACACAACCAAGAGCTCCAACACGTCCAAGACAACACAACCAAGAGCTCCAACACGTCCAAGAGCTTCAACACAACCAAGAGCTCCAACACGCCCAAGAGCTCCAACACGTCCAAGACAACACAACCAAGAGCTCCAACACGTCCAAGAGCCCCAACACAACCAAGACAACACAACCAACAGGTCCAACACACCAGCTGTGGTGCTGAGGCCTGTGGCAGAGACCTGACAGCACATGCAGCTGCTCTGAGTCTCACAAAATAGAGAAAAGATGGACTCTGGAACCAACGCCTCTGACTCACAACTCGTGATTCAACCAAGGACCAGAGACGAGCTTTGGGGAGACTGTAAGTGACAGGTCCTGGCACTAAAACTGCAGTTCATCTGTGGACACGCTGTGAAATATTATACATGCCGTCTGTGTAGATTAAAGTTCTCATAAATGCTTCAAATGTTTCTATATTTTACTGAAATTTATACAGTAAAATGATGACTTCACAAAAATGTTCAACTTGCAGTCGATTCAAAGATGATTTCATTTGTCAGATAAAAGTAACATCCTGAAGTTATTGTGAGACATATTTGATCTTGAACAGCAGGAAACGGACCAGAAACTCCCACCGGCCTTAAATCTCCAACACACAGATATTTAGTTAAACTCAACCTGCGGCGTAAAGATTATACATTTGTCTTTATCTGAACACTTTAGTGCAAAGAGATAACTGCACAAACATCACTGCACTGTCTCAGAGCCACAGTCTGTATTTACCATAAACCTGCACTACATTTGAATTAAAATGACAGAATCTGGAGAAAATCATCAAAATTGGCCCCATTTATCAAAAATATTATAGAGTAAAAAGTACAAACCTCCACCCTGCAGGATATGTTCAAACAGAAACATACGTGTGATGTAACAGAGTCGGATTATGATTATGTAATTCTTTAACATTAGGTGTAATAGTCTCGATGCATTAATCATAGACTGATTGCACAGGGGTCGTATCCAGTGCAATACAATATTAGTATTGCAGCTCCCCTGCAGAAACATCAGAGCCAGAGACGTCTGCCACTGCACAAGAACAAATTACACATGAAAATCACATGAGCAAAGGCCAACGACAGCGAGGAAAGCGCTGAGCTCAGTGCTGAGAACACGTGGAAGTGCACTGCAGCTGAGACAAATGTGAACTGTTAATTTGTGCAGCGCCTACAGCAACGCGAACGGGAAACTAAGAGCAGAGCACGATGATTACAAGGCCTGTACAAATCCTGCAGAAGGTAATGGGGCTGCAGTGGAGTGTGTGTGCTTTGTGTAATGACTTACCACACTGAGGGTACGGAGCGGGCAGCAACAATGGACTGCACCACCGGCAGAGGGGGGCCGGGTGACGCCATGTTTATTGAGAAGAGAAGCCTGGCCCCCGTCCAGAGAGTGGATGAAGTGACATGGAAGATGGGATTAGACTGCACAAAACCCGCCCAAACACAACGCAAACCCGCCCAAACACAACACAAACCCGCCAGAACACAACACAAACCCGCCAGAACACAACGAAAACCTGTCCAAACACAACAAAAACGCAAACCCGCCAGAACACAACGCAAACCCGCCAGAACACAACACAAACCCGCCAGAACACAACACAAACCCGTCCAAACAACGCAAACTCGTCTAAACACAACGAAAACCGGCCCAAACACAACATGAATATGACTCTTTATCTAAATGTTCCTTTTGACTCCCTGCACTGACACATGTTTAATTTACTCCACGGTTCATTTAAAGTGTTTATTCAGATTATCAGCTGAAGTTTTTGTGTCAGTCGTGCAGAGACTTTACTGAATATTACAACATTTCATCAGACACACATCACACTTCAGTGAAAAAAAACAGGTAAATGACACGAGACACAGTGACGTGTTCAGCTGCATCGTCTCGTTTGGACCAAAATGGATCAAACTGAGGTGCAGCTATGAGTGTTATGATGAGCTACTTGTTTGAGCCATGCAGCGTAACATTTATACACTACACGAGGTAATCCGTGTTTTGTTTTTTTCTCTGAGCATTAAAAAAAAAAAAAAAAAAAGAAAAGTTATCGTTCAATAATCTTTGTGACATTAGGATTACACTGTCTCACTGGGCCAGTAACAAATACAACAAATACAACAAATACTTTTTTACTGCAGGAGGAAACGTGTCAAAGTGTTTCCAGAAACGACAGAAATGAAAAGCTCTTCTCCTTCATCCTGTTGTGCTTTCAGTGCCGTTTGATAGAGACGTTTGTCGGAGTTTTCAAAGAGCTAAACACTAACTCAACGAGCGTCGGAAAGGAAAAGGCATCTGTGTCCGCGGGTCAGGTGCACTTTTCAAACAGCTTCAGACGAGGTGAACGTGAAACAGCTGAGGCAAAACGAGTCACGCGGGCGAAGCGGACATGTGACGAGGCTGAAGGAAGCGGAATAACGTCGAAAACTACATGAAGAGGCGAAAAGGTAAATGGTTTTATCTCCAAATCTGAAAAGGTTCTTCCTGCTCCCCTCTGGTCTTATCTTTGAGCGATATAAAGGATCAGCTGAGGCCTCATTAGACTAAAGAGGCAGGTGCTCCATCATTGGCATTTCATTTCCATCAGGCCTCATCCTCTTCAGTGTAATGCGCTCGGCACGCACTGGGAAGCGTGACTTAATGTTTGCTTTATTTGTTTGTGCCGTGCATCAATAGGCCAGGGGTCACTCCTTTCCAATCGAGAGGCCACAATAAACAGCACAGACCTGTCAGTAGAGTTTAAAGACACGCCACCTCATTTTTACTGTTTTAAAATGTGAAAAAAACAATCTGCAAAGGTCTGAAGATACTCCTCATTTACCTTATGAAGTCACAGCATCGCAATTATTCACCGCAGTCAGTTAATAATAAGCATTTTCCACAACTAAAGCTAACAACGAGCATGCTAACTGCACACTTCCTTATCCTCTGACTTAGTAAAATGCTCAAATGTGAGAAAATGTTAAAGCCTGTGTGAGAAAAGTGTATAAAGTGTGTGGTGAGGGGTTTGACAGACAAGAAACATATAGAATAATAAAAAATAAAGCAGATTTCACCTATTGCAGTTTATTTTCAGAACATGACCCCGAGATAAACCAGGGACCACTGCACATGGACAAAGTTAGATACAGAACCATGAACCAAGCTCCAGATCTTGAGTTTTTCTGAATAAGAAGCTAATATTTCCTTTAGCTGGTGGTTTGTTCAGTAGTTTCTGGCTCTACGGCTCCTCTTTTCTCCTCCTCTTGAATGACACCTGTTAGTGACTCAATACTTCCGTCCGATTGGTCTATAAATACGACCAAACTGTTATCTAACAAGTCACATTTCCCTTTTGTCTTCCATTGTCCTAATATCTGTCCTACTTCTGAAGCCTCTTATTCCCTCCGTCTCGTGGTCTTCCTCTGGAGTCGAACTCTTTCTCTCTCCTCCGTCTGGTGGAAGTGGCTCCCTCCCTTCGTTCTCTCGACCTGCTGTTCTCCTTCCTGCCCTCCCTCTTTCCCGTCTCCTCCATCACTCTTCTTGCAATGTTAATTCAAATTGCCTTGCTTTGGGAGGACAGTGTGGTTCCAATAATGCCAAAAGCACTTAGCGGAACATAATCAATCTTCCCGACGCTTTCTCCCTCTCTTTTCTTTTTCTTTTCTCACCCAGTTTTTGCATTCTCTGTTTTTTTAGCATGGACAAAATGGCTTTTTAACGGCATTCTGTGTATTATGTAAGCCTTCATTTACTGTACACTGCAGGTGATTTTACATTTGACAAGGATTCTGCGAGTTTAAGTTCATAGTGTCACATGTGTCTGTAGAAAATATAAATATTTGTGACACTTCTTCGGGGATAGAGGTAGAAGTAATGCGCCTCTTCGTGGGACAGAGCCAAAGCAGCACCAGAACTTGTGGTTACTCGGGTTTTGATGCTGTCGTCCAAAAGAAGCACGGCACCAAATGAAATGAAACGAACAGACACATCACTGTAACATCGTGCGACCCTGAGCTCGGACACAATCCAAAGTGGTATGAAAAACTAAACTCTGCTCTGAAAAAATAATCTACGAGACTAAATGAACCTCCTGGAGCCAGAAGGATTGTGTCACCGTGCACATATGTTTGTATATGTGCATGTCCATACTGATTTGTTATGTAATATTGAGTTGAGAGGATGAGTCTGAACATATAACTCTGACATTCAGCACAGCACTCTGCCTCAGCGCTCGCTGCACTTAAATCCACTGCTGGTTCCTGTCGCGGTGCTTTTGACACATCCGTATATCCATCCCTCCACCCACCATCTCTTTGCACTCACTTTTTACCACTAAATATTCAACTCCCACACTTCAATTCGATGTGCGGCACTGCGTGGCTCGCTGTTCTCCGGCCGCCTCTCACTCTGCACGTCCTCGCCGCTGTCCTGTCAGGTTTAGTGTGGAGTGGATGGACAGGACAGTGGACATACGCCGCACATGCATCCACACAGACACAGAGGGGTGAGGAGATGCTGCGGTGAAACACTCCGGCTCCACATAGACAGGCTGCGTTTCCTTGGCAACATGGTTTCATCGTAACAGACCTGCTAAGGATGCTATTAGCGGGGAACAAAAAAAGAATGCCACTCAGCGCTTGTATATGGAGTGCACACTCGGGTAAGGTGCACAAAAACACAAACACTCACAGCGCTGCACATCAACTACACACCCTTCTCTGCCACCTACACAGTGCTCCTGCCCAGCTATTCAGCATCCAGCCACCAGCACTACCCCGCTGCCCACACAGTCTATATCATGGATAATGTGTCTGGCACCTGCCAGCGGAGCCGCCGCTCTGACCGTCTATGGTAAAGCTGAGCATTTACATTTGAGAAGCCAGCAGGGCGTCCCCTGAACAGGAGCACATGCATATGGCCACGGGTGAAAAGGGAAAATTGTAAATCAATAACACACCGAGCAGTCAGAAGTACAGATTGTGAAGGTCAGAGCGACTGTGAGGAGAGGCAACAGCTTCAAGGATTCATGTTTACAGAGAAGCTGCTGGATGGAAACTGAACAATGTGTTTTATGAGCCTTTTATGAGCCCTTATTTTGTCTAAGAGTACAAAAGAGACTCGCCTAAGTTCATTTAATAATAATAACGTCTTTAAACAGCTAATACAGTTCTTGTTGCTCAGAGAGCGTATGTAACAGGATACAGTGGGAGTTACAGCGTGTGAAGTGGCTGGTCTCACAGACGGCATGTTGATATTACTGCAGGCAGAAGGCATGTTGCACTCGCTCTGCTGCTCCAGGCAATTTGAGACAATAACCCACTTTCCACTGCAGGGCTCAAATGCTACATACATGTACAGTACAGTGGAACCGCAGCTTCTTCACTACATTTTTCTGCTCTTATTTAGCACTGCTGAGACCGGCACGAGGACAGTTCATGTTGTGTATAACTTATTGTTAAAATGTTTGAAGACGAGCTCAAATGCTGCTGTTAGAGTTTCTAATTGAGGTGTTGAGCATTGCCAGCAGCTTTGGAGAGCGTATCATTACTTTCCCTCGGCACAGCTCTAGGGCAGAGGAATGCTGCGAATAGCAACCTGTTCACATGCATTTAGGTCAGGTGCTATGGAGCACTCCAGACCTGCACTCAGGCAAACACTGTCACTGCTGCTGTGTGCTGTAGGTAACTCACAGAAAAGATGATGAGGAGAAACGGCTATGACAAAAACAGATACAGGGAGAAGGGCTAAGACAACAAACTCTCCTGCAGCCTGAAACATGCAGCTGTAACTCTGTGTGTTATAGAGGCTGAAACACATGATGCAGCTGTAACTCTGTGTTATAGAGACTGAAACACATGATGCAGCTGTAACTCTGTGTGTTATAGAGACTGAAACACATGATGCAGCTGTAACTCTGTGTTACAGAGACTGAAACACATGATGCAGCTGTAACTCTGTGTGTTATAGAGACTGAAACACATGATGCAGATGTATCTCTGTTTTCTCTGGGACAGGAGCCTCAGTGGTTCAGTGAGGACCAGTGCAAACTCAAGTGTATTTAACACCAAAAGTATGAACAACAGGAAAAAATGTTTTTAAAATCATCCTGCACACGCAGCACCTCCTGCACACGCACAGTACCTCATGCACATGTGCAGCACCTCCTGCACACACGCAAGACCTCCTGCACACACGCGCAGCGCCTCCTGCACACACGCGCAGCGCCTCCTGCACACACGCGCAGCGCCTCCTGCACACGCGCAGCGCCTCCTGCACACGCGCAGCGCCTCCTGCTGCACACGCGCAGCGCCTCCTGCGTGTGCCTCCTGCACACGCGCGCAGCGCCTCCTGCACACGCGCGCAGCGCCTCCTGCACACGCGCGCAGCGCCTCCTGCACACGCGCGCAGCGCCTCCTGCCCACGCGCGCGCAGCGCCTCCCTGCCCACACGCGCGCAGCGCCTCCTGCACACGCGCAGCGCCTCCTGCACACACGCGCAGCGCCTCCTGCACACACGCGCGCAGCGCCTCCTGCACACGCGCAGCACCTCCTGCCCACGCGCAGCACCTCCTGCACACGCGCGCAGCGCCTCCTGCACACGCGCGCAGCGCCTCCTGCACACGCGCGCAGCGCCTCCTGCACACGCACACAGCACCTCCTGCGCACGCAGCACCTCCTGCGCACGCAGCACCTCCTGCGCACGCAGCACCTCCTGCACACGCGCAGCACCCTCCACTCCGCAGACTGAGGTTTGCTCCTTTTAAAGAGCTCCTCCCTGATTGGTTGAGCTCACTCTGCAGCTCATGTAAGTTTATCCACATCCAATAATATAAAATATTATAAATATTGTGTAAATATTTATTCAGTCAAATTAAATTGGTTGTTAAAAATCGAGCTCTACATTTAATTTATCAGTTTTAACTGTAAATACAAATTAGATGCACAAAAAGCTCAAATATCTGACTCCCCTCCTGTCAGCTCACAGTGGTCTGAACCGGAACCTTCTTAAGGTTCTCCGGCTCCTGGGGGACTCATTTAGCCGCAACAACTAAAATGGTCGACAACATGGGTAAGTAAAAAATCCAAACTATTGTGTTATAATCAGTCAGCTGATACACAAAACTTTAATCAGTAAAACAGTTAAACGTCTCTGTGTATTGTCCTTTTTTCTGTCAGGTTCAAGGAGCTACATCACAAACTCTCCTGTTAATTAATTTATGGCTTTATTTGGTTTTATGGAGATTTAAGAGTGTTATTTTTAAACAACACTAGTTTTATCCTGTTAGTGGGACGGTATAAAAACTCACACACCACGTTCTGCTGCTCCTCAAACCTCCACTGCACTTTGCACATTACTAAATGAAAAAGAAATAAAAATCGTGGACCACGCCTGTGCTGTGTGTCGGCTGTCTCACATCCTACAGCTAAAGGCCTATGTTACATTTGCTTTTCCACTTTGTAACAGTCATTTTGTTTCATTTAAATTGCTCTGAGGCGGTTTATCATCCATAACAACATCTGTGAAAGACAAAAATCCATGTTTACTCACCAAAATTATAAAAAAAATGAAAAAACCCAGGCACTGAATGAACCTCTATGGACAGTATGTTTCCTAACTAACAAATACCACACATAATTAAGTAGAAAATGGAGAATCCGCCACTGCTCTGACTCCATATAACATCATAATGTGCTTCATAATATGCTCGGCTCCTGTGGCTCGTGCTGCCTTTTTAGTTCAAGGGGTATAATGTATAGCCTGCGTTTTGCTTTGTGTGGCCGTATAAATCATGCCGGAGCGTGCACAAAATCTAATCGCACACACAGATACAAATTCACTTCTCTTTTCCAGAGCACTTATCTCGGAGGCTGGCAGCGCGGTCAGATAAAGCCTGTATGTGCTGGAGTGGTTCTGATCAGATGTGCTCGCTGGAGGTGCTGCTGGTTCATCCACATCCAGGTGAGAATCCAGCTCTGATCTGTCCTGTTTTTATTTCTTATCTAACGCTGCGACCTTGTCACCACTTGGAAAACAATGTAAGATCGTACAGACTTTGTGTAACATCATGCAGCTTTAAAGACGCATGTTTGAGTCGGATTATTCGACCTCATCTAGTCAAAAAGTGTAAATCTCTTTTATTTACAGCCTTTCCCATTCATAGAGGAGACTGTAGCAGTATCATTTTGCTTCCATGGTCTAAAAACAAAAAGTTAGTTGCGTTATTTTCCCCACAGATGTACAAAAGGACACACATCAGAGGAGGATACGATAATACGAGCAAGAAATACATGATCTGGAGCGAACAGAAGGACGTGGTTTACAGTCTGTGCGGAGTGTTGGTGTCTGTGGGGATGAGATGTTTTTGCAGAGCTCTCTGTCGTGCTGTTGTCCGGAGGCAGGAGGGTGAGGTAAACAGTGGTTCTGTGGTTCAGACGAGCGACGTGAGTCAGGGCTTTAATGTTTAAATACTGAAGACGCAGAAGTGTCATAAACTTATAGAAGTAACTAACTATGACCAGGAAGTATTCATATTTTATCTATCATCAGTGATAATCTGATCAGTGGAGGCAATAAGTGACATTCATCCTGCAAAACTTGTTAAATAAAATGATTCTCAAATGCATCACTTGTGCCACCGTCATACAAACTTGTAGGAAAAGCTAAAGGCTAAAATCACACACTAAAAACACTAACTGTATCGACCTTGAAAGATAAAGATAAACCTTCACGTCTTGACCTGTCGGTTTAATAAGAGAATATGGTAAAAATAAACTACAGAGTTTATCTGTTTAACTCAGGGGTGGGAAAACTACGGCCCGGGGGCCACACACGGCCCGTTAGGCTTATTAATCCGGGCCGCCGAACGTGACCAAATTATGGAGCATTTCAGCCACATCAGCCTTGTATTTCTCTAATTCTCTTATCAGCCCTTCTGCAAAAATGAGCTTCTCAAAGAAAAGAAAAGTGGACAGTGAGGCTGAGTGTTTAATATTTTTTCACAGAAGTCTGATCAAAGTACCAAGGCTGGTATTCAAATTAGCAAAAACTAGCAAACCTTTCTCTGAAGACGAGTTTTTAAAAGAAAGTATTTTGTATTTTATATTTGCCACATGTTATAGGCTAAATCTCTAGTGTATAATATAAATATAATATAAACATCTGTCCTGGCCCCGCCCCCTGTCACATTTTAGACCCACTGTGGCCCGAGCGTCAGAAACTTTGGTTTAACTCACAGTTTCTCTCCTCGGTGCGTCTGGTCACGTCAGTAAAGTCTCTTCCGTCCGTTTGACTTTGCTCTTCGTGGACAGACGTCTGGACCAAAGTGTGTGACACAGGACGGATGTGACACAAACTCACAGACTCCAGCTCAGACGGAGGCGGGGTCGGCTCAGGCTGATGATAATAACTCCTGAGAGTTAGCATAGTGATACACAACCTGTGACTAATGATTACACCATCTCCAGAGGTACTCCAGAGTATTTTTAGACCCACCGCTCCGTCTTTATGTACAGACAAAGATGTACAACTGTTTAGTATTAAATTTATTTCTGCCTGGAGGAGATTTGTGCAACATTTAAATGACCATTAGTGCTAAGTTTTGTAACACATTTATGCAGACGTTATGGCCACATAATATATTACAACCTCTTAACGACAATATGTAAAGAGATGCTGACACAAAAACATGTTGGTGCCAAAGAAAGTGGCTCATTCTACTGATATTTGGGGAATTTATGAACTTTTTATGTTACAGTTTTAGGATATTTCTGTTTTTATGAAGTATTAGTTGAGAACCATCACCAAAAAACAGAACAGACTGTAATATAGATCAGACTGTTTTTTCTGTGGACATAGTCGGGAAAGTAACAAAAAAAATAAAAACAGGATGGAAAAATGATAAAGCAAAAAGTAATTTCATGAGCAGAGTTGTGGATAATCTAAACAAAATGGATCTAAAATACTGAAACAGACGGGACGTGTCAAGTTTAAACTAAAGAAACAAAGGTTAAGTTTCACTAAGACACAACTAAATCTTGACAAACAAACACAGAGTCGTGACAGGAAAGTGTCTCAAAATAAAGTTGAAAAAAGAGACACAGACCCATAAAAAACAGCAGACTGAACGCCCTGAACGCCCTGAACACCCTGATCACCCTGAACGCCCTGAACTCCCTGAACACCTGTCCAGAATCTGCTCAAATGGGACGAGGCGGCTGCAGGTGGGACCTACGATTGGCCAGGCTGAGAAACCGTCCTCCAATCATCAACAACAGCTCACACAGCCAAGAAATCATGGAGGAAAGTCACAGGTTCAGGGACACACATAAACATAAACCACGAAAAGAACTAAGGCCGTAACAGACACTATGTGCAGTTTTCTGATAACAGCAACTAAACTGCAAACGTGCAGGTAAATGATGTCCTCAAGAGGCAGCAGAGAGCCCCATTGAGAGGTGCTTTTGGCCATGAAGACGGGACGACGCAGCCAAGTGGGCCAAAAGGATGTATAGCATGAAGGCTGCTGAGGACGTCTGAGTTATTGTCATTTGTGAGTCATCTGTGTCTGTGGTGTCTCTCAGAACATGTGTGTGTGCATCACACTCAGGCTGCAGCGCTCAGGCTAAATGCAGAAGAAAGAGGAGGTGGTATTTGCTGTAATTTAGAGGAACAAGAGAAGGGAGGGCAAACATTTACATTCATCACAGGAGCTCGCCTCGGCTCACATGACGTGGGAAAGAGAGGGGGAGAGAACCAGAACAGCTGAGACAAAAAATAGGTTCTCTGAGATGCAGCCAGACAGAATGAGGTTGTGGAAAACCATCTTTTCTCTACTTCATTGCTACAGAGGATTTTGGGAAGAAGCCATAATTCCTTGGTTATTTTAAATGGGCACATGTGGTCTCGTTGTGTGACCCACCTGCTGCTCGTCTGAAGAAACGAGCCAGTTTAGTGTCAACGATCACAAAGACGATCGGCCTGGAAACATACGAGACGGGACTGGATCATCTTTTACATGCACATTATTTGGAGCTTTGAGGTGTATTTAGATCTAAGGCTCGGACATGTTGTGGTCTTCAGTCTTTCCTTTTCCCTCCATTTCCCGGCTCTGCCTGTGCGACGCTTCATTTAGTTTTACCTTCACCTGCTCTTTTCTGCTTTTAACCATTATTCCAAACACAAGGCCACAGCTAAGAAAAACTGAACAAAGAAAGGGCAAAACACACTAGCTTCTGGGATAAGAATCAGACGAGCAAAAAGCACACAAATAAAACTAAATAAAAGCAAAACCCGAAGCCTTTTATGTGAAGAATAGAATAAAACCCAATGGCAGAGTGAGGCAGTGATATTTATCTGAAGGTCTTAACAAAGCAGAGCTTGTTCTACGTTTCATCTGAATGTTTCCTTTATGTTCTGACACTGAAATTAAATGTGGGAGCTTGTTTTTAGAATTTGAATGTAAAACAGGTACTTTGAGCAGAATAATCTGAAAATTGTTTATCGTCAGGATGCTACACTGGAGCTGGAGGATTTTGGAGGCCGTGCAGTGAGTCTGTGAGTCTGGCTCAATGATCATTTCACAGGAACACAGAGAGTGTTGAAAAGGCTGGAGCTGTGATAGTTTGTTTACAGGACATAGTCAGCACCCGTCACCACAAGATGGACGCCGCTTCACAACAGGGCTGGGAAATCACCCGGAGACAGAGGATCTGGGAGGTTTGGACTGTGGAGAAAAGCTCTGTCTGCTCTGTGTAAATGAGGGCGGAGGAAGGTGGAGCTGGACCTAATCAGGGTCTCACCACAGAGCTGAGGTATGGTCCACGAGGGGATAGAGAGGAGGAGACGACAGGTCCATGAGGGGATAGAGAGGAGGAGACGACAGGTCCACGAGGGGATAGAGAGAGGAGGAGACGACAGGTCCACGAGGGGATAGAGAGGAGGAGACAACAGGTCCACGAGGGGATAGAGAGGAGGAGACGACGGGTCCACGAGGGGATAGAGAGGAGGAGACGACAGGTCCACGAGGGGATAGAGAGAGGAGGAGACGACAGGTCCAAGAGGGGATAGAGAGGAGGAGACGACAGGTCCACGAGGGGATAGAGAGAGAGAGAGGAGGACGACAGGTCCATGAGGGGATAGAGAGGAGGAGGAGACGACAGGTCCACGAGGGGATAGAGAGGAGGAGAACAGGTCCATGAGGGGAGAGAGAGAGGAGACGACAGGTCCATGAGGGGATAGAGAGAGGAGGAGACGACAGGGTCCACGAGGGGATAGAGAGGAGGAGACGACAGGTCCACGAGGGGATAGAGAGGAGGAGACGACAGGTCCACGAGGGGATAGAGAGAGAGGAGACGACGGGTCCATGAGGGGATAGAGAGAGAGGAGGAGACGACAGGGTCCATGAGGGGATAGAGAGGAGCAGACGACGGGTCCACGAGGGGGACAGAGGAGGAGACGACAGGTCCACGAGGGGATAGAGAGAGGAGGAGAGACGACAGGTCCACGAGGGGATAGAGAGAGGAGGAGACAACGGGTCCACGAGGGGATAGAGAGGAGGAGACAACAGGTCCACGAGGGGACAGAGAGGAGGAGACGACAGGTCCACGAGGGGATAGAGAGGAGGAGACGACGGGTCCACGAGGGGGAGAGAGAGGAGGACGACGGGTCCCACGAGGGGACAGAGAGGAGGAGACAACAGGTCCATGAGGGGACAGAGAGGAGGAGACGACAGGTCCATGAGGGGATAGAGGAGGAGACGACAGGTCCACGAGGGGATAGAGAGGAGGAGACAACAGGTCCATGAGGGGACAGAGAGGAGGAGACGACGGGTCCACGAGGGGAGAGAGAGGAGGAGACGACAGGTCCACGAGGGGACAGAGAGGAGGACAAACAGTCCATGAGGGGACAGAGAGGAGGAGGAGACGACGGGTCCACGAGGGGATAGAGAGAGGAGGAGACGACAGGTCCACGAGGGGATAGAGAGGAGGAGACAACGGGTCCACGAGGGGATAGAGAGGAGGAGACAACAGGTCCATGAGGGGACAGAGAGGAGGAGACGACAGGTCCACGAGGGGATAGAGAGGAGGAGACGACAGGTCTCGACGAGGGGATAGAGGAGGAGACGACAGGTCCACGAGGGGATAGAGAGGAGGAGGAGACGACAGGTCCACGAGGGGATAGAGAGGAGGAGACGACGGGTCCACGAGGGGATAGAGAGAGGAGGAGACGACGGGGTCACGAGGGGATAGAGAGAGAGAGAGGAGGAGACGACAGGTACATTGGAGGGGATAGAGAGAGGGGAGACGACAGGTCCATGAGGGGATAGAGAGAGGAGGAGACGACGGGTCCACGAGGGGATAAAGAGAGAGAGGAGGAGACGACGGCCACGAGGGGATAGAGAGGAGGAGACGACAGGTCCCCGAGGGGATAGAGAGGAGGAGACGACGGGTCCCACGAGGGGGGAGAGGAGGAGACGACAGGGTCCAGAGAGAGGAGGAGACGACGGGTCCACGAGGGGATAGAGAGAGGAGGAGATGACAGTCCACGAGGGGATAGAGAGGAGGAGACGACGGGTCCATGAGGGGATAGAGAGGAGGAGACGACGGGTCCACGAGGGGTATAGAGAGGAGGAGACGACAGGAACACGAGGGGATAGAGAGGAGGAGACGACTGGTCCACGAGGGGATAGAGAGGAGGAGACGACGGGTCCATGAGGGGATAGAGAGGAGGAGACGACAGGAACACGAGGGGATAGAGAGGAGGAGACGACGGGTCCACGAGGGGATAGAGAGGAGGAGACGACAGGAACACGAGGGGGATAGAGAGGAGGAGACGACTTGTCCACGAGGGGATAGAGAGAGGAGGAGACGACAAACACGAGGGGATAGAGAGGAGGAGACGACTGGTCCACGAGGGGATAGAGAGGAGGAGACGACGGGTCCATGAGGGGATAGAGAGGAGGAGACGACAGGAACACGAGGGGATAGAGAGGAGGAGACGACTGGTCCACGAGGGGATAGAGAGAGGAGGAGACGACGGGTCCACGAGGGGATAGAGAGGAGGAGACGACAGGTCCACGAGGGGATAGAGAGAGGAGGAGACGACAGGTCTCGATATGTCCTGGATGTCTGTGTGCGAGGGTCTTGATGTGTCTTGGATGTTTGTGTGCGCGGGTCTCGATGTGTCTTGGATGTTTGTGTGCGCGGGTCTTGATGTGTCTTGGATGTTTGTGTGCGCGGGTCTCGATGTGTCTTGGATGTTTGTGTGCGCGGGTCTCGATGTGTCTTGGATGTTTGTGTGCGCGGGTCTCGATGTGTCTTGGATGTCTGTGTGCGCGGGTCTCGATGTGTCTTGGATGTTTGTGTGGTGGGTCTCGGGTGTCTCGATGTGTGCGAGGGTCTTGGATGTTTGTGTGTGTGGGTCTCGATGTGTCTTGGATGTTTGTGTGCGTGGGTCTCGATGTGTCTTGATGTTTGTGTGCGAGGGTCTTGATGTGTCTTGGATGTTTGTGTGCGCGGGTCTCGATGTGTCTTGGATGTTTGTGTGCGTGGGTCTCGATGTGTCTTGGATGTTTGTGTGCGTGGGTCTCGATGTGTCTTGGATGTTTGTGTGCGAGGGTCTCGATGTGTCTTGGATGTCTGTGTGCGTGGGTCTCGATGTGTCTTGGATGTGTCTCTCTGCTCTCAGTCTGTCACAAACCCCACAGGACGAGAGGAGAGCACCTCAAACATAATGACATCTGCATGTGCGTGGGGTCTCACAAAAAGTGGATCACAATGTGCGCCGTGCTCCGATGTAAATGAAGACTGGGCTTTAATTACTGAGCTGTGATGTAGTAATTACCGATGTTCTCCTTGGACACTGTTTGTAATTCAACATGAGTCTGGTGAATGTGCACGCTCATAATGTGGCTCACAAAAGGACACTAAACTGTCCCCGTCCTCGCCGCCTCGGAGCCTCACGCCGCTAAATGACCAGATTCTGAACAATGAAAAAGCACTTACTGTTTGGGCTGAAGAGACTGGAGCACCTCCTGTTGTTTGTGTCGTCAGAGGGTCCACTCTGTGTACAGTTAATGTTTGTGTGCTCCTTTGGTGTGTGTGTGTGTATGAGCTCGTGTGGCGGTGTGTGTGTATGAGCTCGTGGGCGGTGTGTGTGTATGAGCTCGTGTGGGCGGTGTGTGTGTATGAGCTCGTGGGCGGTGTGTGTGTATGAGCTCGTGGGCTGGTGTGTGTATGAGCTCTCGTGGGCGGTGTGTGTGTATGAGCTCGTGGGCGGTGTGTGTGTGTATGTGATCTCGTGGGTGTGTGTGTGTATGTGCTCGTGGGCGGTGTGTGTGTGTATGAGCTCGTGGGCGGTGTGTGTGTATGAGCTGTGGGCGGGTGTGTGTGTATGAGCTCGTGGTAAGTGTGTGTGTATGTGCTCGTGGGCGGTGTGTGTGTATGAGCTCGTGGGCGGGTGTGTGTGTATGAGCTCGTGGGCGGTGTGTGTGTATGTGCTCGTGGGCGTGTGGTGTGTGTAAGGCTCGTGGGCGGTGTGTGTATGTGCTCGTGGGCGGTGTGTGTATGTGCTTGTGTGGTGGGTTGTGTGTGTGTATGCTCTCGTGGTGGGGTGTGTGTGTATGAGCTCGTGGGCGGTGGTGTGTGGTGTGTATGAGCTCGTGGGCGGTGTGGTGTGTGCATGTGCTCGTGGGCGTGTGTGTATGTGCTCGTGGGCGGTGTGTGTATGTGCTCGTGGGGGCGGTGTGTGTATGTGCTCGTGGGGCGTGTGTGTATGTGCTCGTGGGCGTGTGTGTGTATGTGCTCGTGGGGGTGTGTGTGTGTATGTGCTCGTGGGCGGTGTGTGTGTATGTGCTCGTGGGCGGTGTGTGTGTATGCTGCTCGGGGGCGTGTGTGTGTGTATGTGCTCGTGGGCGGTGTGTGTGTGTATGAGCTCGTGGGCGGTGTGTGTGTATGAGCTCGTGGGCGGTGTGTGTGTATGAGCTCGTGGGTGGGTGTGTGTGTGTGTATGAGCTCGTGGGCGGTGTGTGTGTATGAGCTCGTGGGCGGTGTGTGTGTATGTGCTCGTGGGCGGTGTGTGTGTATGTGCTCGTAGGGATGGTGTGTGTATGTGCTCGTGGGTGGTGTGTGTGTGTGAGCTCGTGGGCGGGTGTGTGTGTGTATGAGCTCGTGGGGTGTGTGTGTGTACGTGCTCGTGGGCGGGTGTGTGTATGAGCTCGTGGGCTGTGTGTGTGTATGAGCTCGTGGGCGGTGTGTGTGTGTATGAGCTCGTGGGCGGTGTGTGTGTATGAGCTCGTGGGCGGTGTGTGTGTGTGTGTATGAGCTCGTGGGCGGTGTGTGTGTGTATGAGCTTGTGGGCGGGTGTGTGTGTGTATGAGCTCGTGGGCGGTGTGTGTGTATGAGCTCGTGGGCTGTGTGTGTGTATGAGCTCGTGGGCTGTGTGTGTGTGTGTGTATGAGCTCGTGGGCGGTGTGTGTGTGTATGAGCTCGTGGGTGGTGTGTGTGTATGAGCTCGTGGGCGGTGTGTGTGTGTATGAGCTCGTGGGGCGGTGTGTGTGTATGTGCTCGTGGGCGGTGTGTGTGTGTATGAGCTCGTGGACGGTGTGTGTGTATGTGCTCGTGGGCGGTGTGTGTGTATGTGCTCGTGGGCGGGTGTGTGTATGAGCTTGTGGGGGCGGTGTGTGTATGTATGAGCTTGTGGGCGGTGTGTGTGTATGAGCTCGTGGGCGGTGTGTGTGTGTATGAGCTCGTGGGTGGTGTGTGTATGAGCTCGTGGGCGGTGTGTGTATGAGCTCGTGGGCGGTGTGTGTGTATGAGCTCGTGGGGTGTGTGTGTGTATGAGCTCGTGGGCGGTGTGTGTGTGTATGAGCTCGTGGGCGGTGTGTATGTGCTCGTGGGTGGTGTGTGTGTGTATGTGCTCGTGGGCGGTGTGTGTGTGTGCTCGTGGGCGGTGTGTGTGTGTGTATGTGCTCGTGGGCGGTGTGTGTATGAGCTCGTGGGCGGTGTGTATATGAGCTCGTGGGCGGTGTGTGTGTATGAGCTCGTGTGGGCGTGTGTGTGTATGTGCTCGTGGACGGTGTGTGTGTATGTGCTCGTGGGTGCTGTGTGTGTATGAGCTCGTGGGCGGTGTGTGTGTATGTGCTCGTGGGCGGTGTGTGTGTATGAGCTCGTGGGCGGTGTGTGTATGTGCTCGTGGACGGTGTGTGTGTATGTGCTCGTGGGTGTGCTGTGTGTGTATGAGCTCTCGGGGGCGGTGTGTGTGTGTATGTGCTCGTGGGCGGTGTGTGTGTATGAGCTCGTGGGTGGTGTGTTTGTTTGAGCTCGTGGGGGTGTGTGTGTGTGTATGAGCTCGTGGGCGGTGTGTTTGTTTGAGCTCGTGGGCGGTGTGTGTGTGTATGAGCTCGTGGGTGGTGTGTGTGTATGAGCTCGTGGGCGGTGTGTGTGTGTGTGTATGAGCTCGTGGGGGTGTGTTGTATGTATGAGCTCGTGGGGCGGTGTGTGTATGTGCTCGTGGGTGGTGTGTGTGTATGTGCTCGTGGGTGGTGTGTGTATGTGCTCGTGGGTGGTGTGTGTATGTATGAGCTCGTGGGCGGTGTGTGTGTATGTGCTCGTGGGTGGTGTGTGTGTATGTGCTCGTGGGCGGTGTGTGTTTTATGCTACACATCGTTCCCTTAGGTCGCCCGAGCCGCCGCCTTCTCCTTTTTTCATTAATTGCTGGCAATCTCACAATTAAGCCCCTCTCACAAGTGGATGGTATCTCCGTCCTAATCTGCAGCAGTGGCAACCTCCGCTCCTGGATTAGCTCACTGCTCATATTATGTAGCGGCCCTGGGGTGATCAGCGACAACTACAGCTATTTGTACCACCACAAAGCCAAACCTCCTGGAGCCGCAGAGGAAAAAGGCCGTCCGTGTCGTGATAATGTGCAGCAGAGCTTTAGATGAAGCTGATTATGGACGTCTCAAAAACACGTTTAACAGACACAGTCACATCGAGTAAATACTGAGGCTACAAAGTAAAACGTTCTGGCCTCAACTGTAAAAATAAATGTTAATGATTCAACAGCAGAGTTTTAAGTACTTCCTATGACCCACCTTCCATCATCAACAAGCAGCTATAAACAGTCCTGAGGTAAAAATACTACGGATGTTGCTCTTGAGACTAACTCACTGAGCATTAAAACCAGTGACGTGTGTGAGGTTCAGTTTTTTTTCTCCCATGTGACTTGGGGTCAGAATAAAAAACATTTCAAAATAAAAGTTCCGAAGTCTGTATGAAATGGCTCTAATAGTATGAAATAAAAAGCTGGTTTTGTTTGTCCCGTCGTCTGGATCAAACCCTTTAGCTCCTTTAGCTCCTTTAGCTCCTTTAGCTAAAAGCTCCTTTAGCTCCTTTAGCTCCTTTAGCTCCTTTAGCGTTGCTCCTTTAATTCTAACCTCCTGCTTCGACCCAAAGTCCAGTTTAGAAAACTGAGCTTTAAAATTAGGGCCAGACAAGAAGAAAAAAGTGAACGGATTGATAAAGTTGACTTGCTCACTCTAAACTCTAAATTTTACCTTGCTGTCACTATTCTGGGAGTTACATGAATCCCTGGGCTCACGAGCGCCCCCTAACATGAGGCAGGGTAACTACGTGCCTCACCCCTTTTCACAGCCTGAAAGCAGCAGCGTCACTGCTGAGCTCAGCACAGTCAGAACATGTGAGGCACGAACAGCCTGTGCCTCACCACACGTCTCATCAGTATTTCAACAGTAAACGTAAATATTCAGTGATTTTGAATAAAAAAAAAAAAAAAAAAAAAACAACAACTTTATCGTACAAATCATTGGATAAATAAACCATTTCACTTATTTTCTCTCTGACGACTCCCCTGACTGCACTTCACTGGTTGAAAACTCACACTGAGCTAATCTGATTTTGGTGCTTCCTGAACTTCAAATAAATACAAACTCATGAAGAATTCTGGCTCCATCAGGTCACACTTCACAGTCCGACTTCATGGGCGATGCTGGATTCATGTGAGGTTCTTGCACATTCACAGTCCGGTGAAAAGGCTGCATTTCCTGCCTCCACTTCCCGCTCTTTCTCTTCCTGGGCCGTACAGATGTGGTTACAGCTGTATCCATCCTCCTCCTCCGCTCCACTCGTGTTTATTGTGCCATTTCCTGGGTAAAGAGGAGGCTTCTCTTTCACATCCTTCACTGGGAGACGCTCTCCTCAAACACAGGCTGTACGTCACTGAGCTTTTTCCTCCACTCAAGCCCTGACGTTCCTCTTCCTCCGTCACACGGCTGTGCACTCACTCGCTTCTTATTTACTCTTCATTCATTGATACAGATGCCTGTGATCTTTGCCATCATCCATCTTCCTCCCGGGCCTGGAGCTGTCTGACGTCCCGGAGCCTTTCTTACTCATTTAACTCTTCAGTGGAAAAAAATCTCACAAAAATCGGAACTTTAAGTGTTTATATTGAGAGTTACGTTAAAAAAGGGGGTTATTCAGCTCTAAATCTCATATCATACTTGGAAAAAGGACTTAAATGATAAACTGTGTGGGTAAATTTGCCTCTTTGTCCCTCTTGAAAACAGATGAACTGGAAAACTCCACGTACTCCTCGAGATTCCAGATATTCTTTTACAGATTTATGTGACACTGGACTGAACGAGTGTTTTTGTGCTAAACTTATGATGTTTTGATTCAGAGATGTGACATTTGGCCACTGCTTTGGGCTCATTAAATGCAAATAATGTGTAAAATCTGTCTGAAGCACTTGGTTCTATCATCTGTATAAATGCTAAATGTTGAAAGCTGGGACGCACATCAAGTTGGAATCATAGCGTCTGTATTTTCTCTTACTCAATCATTTTGACATCTAAACATCGCCTGAACATTTCTGCGGCTGCACTGATCTGATCCTTTTCTGTCACCTCTTTTTTGCTAGAACCTCTTTACCGAAGCTGTGCCCTTTCGTCATTCTAGTTTGCATCTAATCTATAATTGCTCAGCTTAAGCCTACAGTCTCTACTTTCCTCAGCACTTTTATTCGAGCTAAAACATCCACATTTTCCCGCACTTCTCCTCCCTCCCTCCTGCTCGTGATCCGACTCTATCGTATTCTCGCCACTCCACTGTCTCAGCCCATTAGGCAGACACAAATCCGTTTGGAGAGCGCAGGCCGGCTCTGGTGGGTCGTGGTGCGGGCGGCGGGGGGCTCTCAGGAGAGGTGGGCTCCGGGCTGTGGTGGGGGAAATCCATTTAAACCTGTGCCACAAGAGCGACCCGTGTGCGCTTAATGAACGAGGCTGTTGTCCGACGCACACGCCTCCCCCACGCTCTCACCTCCATGTCAATAAAATACAAACATAAATTTTACACATAATGTTTCCATCTATGAGGAGGGGGCGGGCGGAGAGCAGAGAAGATTTATACTTGCACCTTTCAGGACTTATGGCTCGTGGGGCTGCACAAAAACAGGTGAAAAAGTGTGTGAGCCTGAGCGACGCTGATCTGCATGAGTCTGTGTCTGACAGCAGCCAGAGCTTTTCACATTTCAGCTACAGGACAGATTCAGCTTCATCTGACTGAGCCAACGCACCGGCCACGATAACACAATCTGAAGTGTGACGTATAACTCAAGAAAATACAGACGATAAACCATAAAACTGAAAATGATTTATGCCACAATAAATAAATAGCAGGAAGAAAAACTTATTTATAATGAGTCACACTAGTTATTTATGCAGCCCTCCTCAGCTCAGATCTTACACTACAGAAAAACGACACAAAGGCCCCATTAGTGTAAAGAAAAATGACCTGGATAAATACTGTCCACACACAACGATAAGTCGATACAGTTATAATCGTGACGGACTCACACTTTTCACTTTTCTTCAGTTTAGCAGAGCACATGACATAAATGTGCCTTGTGTAAAAACATTCTGTCTGATGTGACCGTGTCTGTGTGTAACACTTAAACACAGCTTCACTTTAGCAGCAGAATAAACGGAGCAGACTTGGCCTGTGCCGTCAGAGGAGGACGACGTGTGGTCACTTTGCTCTTAGAGCTTTGATGAGACAGAACAGAGAGAGGAGCAGCAGTGATGGCCGCTGGCCCCTCGCTGTCAGATCGGCTCCTGTCTGTGCGGGGCCTACGACCTGTTGACACCAGCGTGTCACAGGCAAACTGCTCATCAGGACTCGGGCTAATGCCGTTTACTCACATGCACATTCTGCAGCAGTCAAATGCATTTTCTGTGAAAAGTTTCAAACATGAGATGCTTTTGTGGAAAAGGCTCCAGTCACAGAGCGACACTGATAAAGCAGCAGCAGATTGTTTTATCCCATTAGACAAGGCCTCGTCAACAGCCAGCAACTGAGCTCGGAATTCTGCTTCAATCTCCAGCTGATCCTGCCCCTGGCATCAGCACAGCCCGGTGTTATTCTGCCTCTGTCTGTGCTCCCAAATGAATGAGCTGCAGCGAGAAAACTGCACATTCTGACCAAAACTGTTTAGAAAGAGAAGGAACCACAGTGCGGGTTTGGACAAAATGAAAGGGCCCAGATTATGCACTTTTACTCCTTTTATAGTACACCATAGTCTGGGTGTAGTCTAATCTTTACTTAAATTGGTCGGTTAAAATATAAATGACTTGTGTCTTGAATCCAGGACAATACAGTATCACACAAACATGGATCAATACATCGAAATACAACAGATAATGACGAGGGAACATCGTTTTTACATAACGACCTGATTAAAACCTGGTGATTCTACACATAAGGACAAGTTTTTGTTTATTTTGTGCCATTTTTACATAATATGGGCCCTTTCAATGTGGTTATTTCTACACATCAATGTCCAAAGTGATTAAACATAAAACAACAAGGCCACACTAAAAGAAATGACCACAATGTGTTTTCTGCCAACGCAGAACTTTCACATGTAACACTGAACATAAATGTGATTTTGATCTGAGGCTGTAGAAGTGTCGCTCTTTTCAAACACTGGGCTTTATGATTATTGTATAAATGAGCTGCACAGACGCCTCAGACACAGTTGGAGAAAGGTTCCAGAGAAATGAAGCTCATTAAACGGTGCTTAATACTGTCGAGACAAACCTTGTGAGAGCCGAGGTGTAAATGTGACTGATACAGCGGCGCTCGGAGTGAGCGATGAGCCTACCTTGGCAGCCATGATCATGGAGGAGCCCCCGCGGACCCCGAGGATGGGAATGTGCGTCTGGGCTGAGATGAAGTCCAAGATCTGAGCGATGGCCTCCTGGTCTGTGTCGTCTCCAAACACCACGCCCTGCAGCCAGTGCTCCGTCATCAGATCACAGATGCTTTTGATGATGCTTTTGGGGTCGGTCTCGTTCATGGTGAGCACCTCCACGTTAGGAGCCAGGTGGAGGAAATCCTCCTTCTCCCGAGCCCCGGCCAGCGCCACCTCACTGGAATTGCCCACGAGCACCACAGCGATGCTGAGGCCGCGCAGGATATTGGGCAGAGCCATGTGGTGTGGCGGAGGCTGGGGAATAGGGATGTACTGGGCACCACCGCCGCCTCCTCCGCCCTTCTCTCTTCGAGAAGAGCAGACAGAAGGCAGCTGTAGCAGCAGCAGCAGCAGCACAGTGAGGTGGAGCAGGGTGCGGGAGCAGCGCTGGGCCCAGATCCTCCGTGGAGGCTGTTCCTGGACACAATGGTCCAAGCTGTGGTCCCCATTCTTCTCTCCATCGTGGGGCGAAGGGCAGAGGCTGCCACACACAGGCATGGTGGGGTGTCGGGAAAGGAGTTCCTGCACAGAGCGAAAACACAGATTAACATGGACTTAAGTTACTTACATAGAAATAATAATAATGAGAATCTGCATGTTGTGAATTGTTGCCAGACACAAATAGGCAGAAAGAAGAGACTGAACAATGAAGAAAACAAGGACAAAACGTAAAGTCAATAAGAAGAATGAGAGCGCAGGTCACACATGACTCACATGAATAGTGCATTAGCACATCCAGTGTAACATCGTATGATGCCACACAGTTTATGTACAATCCCACATGGATCAATAATTCAAGTGAACGCTTGCGAGCAGCAAAATGACTATATATTATGGAGGATGTAAACTCTCCCTGTAGATGAGGAACTGGCTCCTTGTCAAGAGAGAAGCAGTGGAGGGAACTGAGAGCGCAGAAATCTAAGAGAATCAAACGAGCGTCAGCTGTGAGCCAGAGCCTGACTGACAAACAGTTTGGAGTCAGATGAGTGACACGGACAAACTGACGGACCATCAAACTGATTAAATAAGTGACGGTGAAGGTGGAGTAATGCGCCAGGCTCGGATACTCTTTCCACTACAGACAGTTCACAAACACTCACTGCTGACCAAACGTAAACCCCATGAGCGGGGCTGTCTCTTATGTGAACAGTGGGCGGGGGCACGTCCTCCTCAATTTAAAAACATACAGTTTGTGTAGATGTTGAGTCAGGAGCAGAGTTTATGCAGACAGGGGGCGCTGCTGTTCATGACCTTACACTGTGTTTTAATGATAAAACTGGACTTTGAATATGACCCTCACATGTTTGTGTTTGTGGGGCAGCAGTGACAAACAAACAAATCGCTGTAAGTTCATCAGGAAAGTGGCAGTGAAGCGTTTCTTCTTTCCTTCTAAAACCCTCTTCAGACTCTGGGACATTTTGTTCGTTTCTCTGAGGTCAAAGGAGAATTCCACTTCTATAATGAGATCAGACTCTCAGAGTTTGTCCTCTGCAGTGGGGAATAGACAAAATGATTCATCAGGTTGGCTAAAAGCTAAATATAAAACAAAACAAAATACAGTGTAATTCTATTAAAATGATCCTGCTGGAGTTTGAGTGTTCAGAAGACGCTTCATTAAAAGTCAAGTTTCATGCTGAAAAATGGATGTGATTATAACTTTTAAAAACCTACAGTTTTCCATTACTGATACAGCAACTTTTAGCTTTTCCCAGAATCACACAGATGCAGAATAGAAATGCACAACATCTGAATCTGTTTCTATGTTTTTCTAACCACAAACTGGAATCTGAATATGTCTCTGCAGAAGGTTTGATGTGAGTATGACATGAAACATTGGAGAAGAGTGAGTTCAGGACATGGCGGAGCGTGAGCGATGCCCTCATTGATTCTGGACTGTGGCAGCACTCTGTTTCCATGGCAACAATTAAAATAGACGTAGATGCACAGAGATGGACAGAACGATACACTTACAGAGCAATAAGCATTGATCAAGCAAACGGGGAGACGTGGTGTTCTGTAGAGCGGACTCCACGAGCACAAACACTTCATGTATGATCTTATTCTCTGTATCACATAAATCTACACTCGCAGCTCACGGCCAGTCAGGATCCTCTGAGATTCAAAGAGGAAATCAGAGAAAGGTGCGTCGGAAAGTAAAAGGTTACGACACAAACTGACCCCATTTCTCCCATCACGTCTCACCAGCGTTTGCTCTATTCGCCACACGAGCGCACACAGCATCCACATGAGTTACACATGAGCAGACGACAGATCACCCAGAACCGACACGAGCAACGTCTGAACCAAACTACATCCACCAGCTCCATTAAATGTTTTTTTTAATAATGTGAGCGCCGATGCAACAAGATGCAGCAGCCACTTAATGTAAGAACATGTTGTTACAGGTAGTTAGCTGCACCGCCAAACAACGCCAAGTTTGAGTGGGCCCTAATGGACGATAAACGCTGGAACAGCCATTAATGAACGTCAAGGCTCTTACTGGTGTAGTGAAAAGTTGATGGAGCAGGCGATATGAGGCATGAAGCACCCAGCCCGGCCCTGGAACCGGCTCTCCTCGTTTTTATTGTAATGTCCACCAGACATAAATCACTCTAGAATTAAGGAATGTTCTGCATGGGCCAAATAAAAGCCAGACACTTGAGAAAAACTGTTCAAATGTGTAACTCAGCAGCTTAACGACGTGAGCATCCATGATCTCAAACAGGACTCGTTTTTCCTCGTGTGTTTTTACGTCTTGAAAGCAGCAAAAACCATAACCTTAAAGCTCTAATATCTGTTACACTGCAGCTTTCATTTGGAAGCAGATTGAACCGACTGCTCATAGCGAAATTAAAAACATTTTTAGTCCATGGAACCATTTGAAGACAGCGAGCCCCTGTGCCCTGGAGATGTGACCGGCCACAACACAGGTCAGTGCGCAGCATACTGATGAGACGAGTCCGCACTGAGGCTCCGGAGAAGCAGAGTTACCAGGAATAAGAGACACACGCGGCTTAAACGCTGGACTAACATGTAAGTGTGTGTGAGGAGGAGGACGGCCACTCTTTAACTTTACAAAGGAAACAAGTCCAGTCGTGATCACCTGTTTATTCAGTGTCTAAAAGAGGAATACACACTGCAGCCATGACCAAACTGTGACGTAAAACTAACCCACTTATCCCTTAAGCCCAGTCCAAAGAGGTTTTACTGAGTGGATGTGTTCTGCCCTGTGTTTTCTCTGACTCTTCTGCTCTTCCATGGGCACGGGCTGTAGCAGAAGTCTCCATGTTATCATTTTGTCTCTCAGAACGACACTTCCGCTCAATTCTCCCACTTGTCTCTCTGGTGAGCTCGCACCCTCTCATTATGTGCCAAGTGTCAGGTTTGTCAATGGTGCTATTTGCATGGAAACTGGAGGACAAAGGCAACTGGCAATTTCTCACATTTACGGCTTGGCTTGATATTTAGGAGGACAGAAGGAGATTGTACTGAAAGAGACTGTCTCTGTACCTCTTTGGATGACTTTAAACACTTTATGGGCCATGTACATTATCTTAAGTGCTAAGCCAGCACAGCTCTCATTTCTCTTTCTAATTGAAATGAAAATGTCACAATGAGTTGCTCTGCTGTATCAGTTGAGATAAAAGAGCTCGGTGCAGACAGAATGTATTTAAAAATGTGCGTGCTCTTCATCCTCTTCATGCTCTGATCACGGGGAACATTCTTTTACATTTATGAGCAGAAAACAAGGGATTTAAAAGCGATTTAAAATAGCTCAGACCTGCACCAATCATTCCAAGATCAACTTCCAGAGAGTAAATGAGAAGTGGAAACAACTATGACAAGTGTGGGGAAGCTGGCCAATGTGCTCTGAAGTACGAGGCAAATTTACTATTTATTTCAAATCACTGTGGGCAAAAATAATACAGACTTACAAAAATGAACTGTGCTCGACTTAATCACAAACAACAGAAATTAACCAAACTAAATTAGGGTGAGATTAATGGGACAAAAGCCGATTTGTCTCAATAAGGTTAAAGACTTTAAACTATTATTACAGACGTCTGACTTTGACACAGAACATTCAGGTTGTGTCTCAGTGACAGATTATTTGACTGACATGGCTCCAAACTGCACTGTTCTAGTAAATAATGACCTTTGTTATTTGAATCTTGGACTAAATCAGAACCGTGTGAACTCAAAGGCACCAAAGACCCTGCACAGCTCGGGGTCGTTGTTTGGTCCCGAACACGTCCTGACAGGTGATGAGCAGTGTCACCTGGACAGAGTTTGACCCACAGAAGCACAGAGCCACGGGGGCGTCACAGGCTCTGGACCGAGCGGGAGTCAGGCCCCTGATCACGTGATGCATACGACCTGAGCTTTGGTGAAGATTTGATGCGCAGATGTTTGTCCTGTATGGGATAATTACAGCTGGAGCAGCGGGAGCACAGCCCAGAGGGGTACAGACACTTCCTGTGCAGGGCTGTGATTACGCCTCTGCACAACATCTTCTGCTTTATTTATATGTCAAGTGTCTGCCTCCATGATGAACCCCCACAGTCCTCTGACCCATCCTCTGCAGCTCTGACGTCCTCTACAGCATCTTCAAACTGAGAGAATCTTATTTTTATGAGGGGAATAAGTTCACATCCCAAAGTTAGTCTGTCAAACGATAACAAAAAACAAGCCTTGTATTTATTTTTATTTATTTATTCTGTTGTATCCAGAGATATGGCCCAAGTTAAGGAGCATTTTATGAGATGACAGTATTTGTATATCATGAGACTGTCTTACTTCAGTCGAACCTGTTCTGCTGTCACCTGCTGGCAGCAAATCTAAACTCTCGAGATGTTAGTGAAATGAAAATGATCTTACTGTGACTCTTAACACCTAAGTTTTCATTTTAAAAGACGTTCGAGTTCTCTGCTCTTTGTGCTTCAACAGTCGGACCCACACGACTGAATGATGTCACATGTTACTCGATGATTATCTCCTTATGAGTAAGCACAGCAAACACAGGCTGCCCATGTGGAGGACAGACGTCCTGAGCATTCGGTCCATTCATGGACACTCCAACAGGACACGACTCAAAGGAAGAGCTTCCTCTGCCAGAGCCCCACACTCTCGGCTAAATGACTGTTGAGACAAGTCACCATGAGAAGTGCTTCTTGTCGTTTCCCAAACGTGGCAGCTGTTGAGCGGCTCCGAGCGCCCGCGGCTGTCGGAGGGAGAACTGGTGCTGCAGAGATTTAGACAATGCTTGTCCCGCCTCACACTGAACGCTCTCAGGGCTGTTTCAGAGGATCATGAACCAAAATCAGATGTGCACATGAAGATTTTAAACATGTGACATTAACAAATCTGTAGTGACAACACTTTGGGAGATAAGCACTTGGACATGATGTCTCAAAGGGACATGTTTTATTTATACCTACACCGACGCACACTGCAGATGCTTAAGCTTTCGGATCATTTGCAGCTTCAGCGCAAAAATCCATCTGTCACTCTCTTTCTCTGCATCCTTATTTCACATTTCACTCATGTTTGTGGTTTATACATAGTTTACAAGGCTGTCGTTTAGAGAATGAGACTGAAAGCATATATTGGGTGACCCCACTGCCAATAACTGCTCTGTAATCACTTTCAGTGTGTTTTATTGTCAGCTTTTCACAGATTAGAGCCACAATAATCTGTCCACCTCCGTCAATCTCATTCCAAGCTGTTATTTTTGGCACAGAGGTCTGCCTTTTTGGATTAGTGGGTGTGCAAGTGTTTGCTAGGTTAGGCTGGTCTGTATTCCTAAAACAACATGCAGCTATGGCAGAGGAGCTGCAGCACTGAGCAGACGAGCAGTGAGAGTTTCTTAAAGGAGCGAGTGTGCTCTATGCACTAAACAAACTGCATCTGTGTCTATGAACCCGCCACATTTATGTGCAGAGCTTTGTTCAAATGTTCGGTGGGTCTCATAAAGTCGTGAAGAGTCGTCCTCGGCCATGTGTTCACATTTGGATTGTGTGTTTAACAGGATTACAGGGAAAGTGTTTCATATAAATACTTTCAAACACATGGTCAGTCTGCACCAAAGCTGAGAAGCTTCACACTAAAATAAATTTGTTTCTTCACAAACAGAAAATGATCTGAGTTGACACAGTCAGAGACCCAGAACAATCACCATCTCACCGACCAAAGCTCCACATTTCACTTTCAAATGTGGCACTAATTTTCATTATTTTAAAGTATTCCTCCAGGAAGTGCTATATAAGATTTATGTATGTATATTATATATGATACGATCCTGAAATATGTAGCAACAGTTTGGATGAGCGCTCGGAGCGCACAGACACTGAATCCGGGTGCTTTTCTGCCTTATCATCAGTATTTTCCTGCCGACGTCAGGCTGTCATGGCTGTCTGTGCAGCCATCTTCAGAGCTGCTGTTTTTGTGCAGATGATGATGAGACTCCCTATAGGGATAATGACATCTAAGAGAGTCTCTCCAGAGGATGTCCTCTGGATTTAATCCCACAAAACACTCATCCTGAGAGAGGAGCCAATCCCAAAACACAGAGCTCACCTCGGCTCTGACGCGAGTCTGAAGCAACAAGAGCCACAAGATTTAAGAGCCACAGCAGCAGATATTATATAATACACGTACTTTTCAAAGGAAAGTACCTGGTTCAGGATCAAACCCATCATAACCTGTAAATTGAAGCTACTATCTCTGTATTACTGAGAATTTTATCTTTCAAAGTCAAAGTAAAGCTTTAGACAGTCACTGCTTATACAACATTATAACAGAGTCACAGTCCTGCGATCCACTGTTTCACACACAGCAGCACATCAGGCAGCTCCGGCAGCGGCACATACAAAAGTCTGGTCTGCACAGAATGTCTGCAGTCCAGCAAAAAGCACACAAAAGAATCCAGCCTCTTCTAAAGGGCAAATCCACCATCTATACTGTATCTGTGCACACATCACCTGCACATCCACATAAGACTCTAAATCACATTATTAACAGCATTCCAATCCATTAGTCTGAACTAATGACTCGCAAGTGGAATAATGTGGATAATTACACACAAAGCTCCATCAGAGTGAACTCTTTTGAATAACAAATAAATGTGTATCAAAACGGTGCTTCTTATGCAAACAGGGCCAGGTTTACTGACAGTATCTGCCAAATGTTTACTGCTGAATATTCATGAGAGCAAATATAACCAAATGGTGGCGCTGACGGCAGGGAGCGCGTGGAAAAGACGATCTGACTCGGGCGTGGGTCAGGAGCCTGAGCCTGTCGCCATGACGACCCAGAGGACTCCATTTGCCGCGCCACAGTCAGCGAAGAGAAGCTTCAATTAGCGAGACATTATCATTCATGAGTTTGTTTGTGCAAAGCCGGAAGATTGAATTTCTGTTCTGTTAGTCTTTCCTGCCGGGTCCAGGAGCACCAGGAGCTCCAGGAGCACCACGGCTCCAGGAGAACCAGGAGCATCACGGCTCCACGGCTCCAGCAGCTCCACGGCTCCAGGGGCCCGTGGCACCGCAGACTCGGCTCGTCCCGTATCCTCTGCCGCCGTGTCACTTCTACTCGCACGATACAAAGGCCATAATAATGAGAAATAGCCGACTTCAGGAAGACGCGCTGCTCGCCTCGTAACACTTTTAAGAGCAACATTTAAGCCAAACTGTTTGCACTTTACCTGTTGATAAGTTGATCTATTTCCTTTGACAGACACTCCTCTGAGCACTCTCTAGAGCTCATTTTCATCTTGTTTCTCCACAGAACTGATCAGAATATACATGTCTCAGTCTGCAAAAAGATCCAAACAGGGTACTGAGAGACATTAAGAGGCGTCTATTCATTTAACGTTGGCACTAAAACTTTGTAGCTTCAGTTATTCATAAAAAACTCGAACATAAATATAAAAAGAGCAGAAGGCGAGTGCACCTCTGACATCAAACCCTCACTGTGACGTTCTACATTTGTCCAACTGCTAAACTCCTCCGTTATTTCACCACCTTCAGTGACCGTGGACGACTGAGGCCTTTTCCAAACTTCTGGTGTCAGTCTGAGGACATAAAAGTGGAGAAGACGGGCCAGCGGACAAAAGCCAGTGAGTATATTTTATTCAGAAGCTGTACAATTCATAATCAGGGTCGACTGATTCACAGTTTTAATTAAAAACTAGCCTTATAGCTCCAGTGGAAGCATGTTGATTTATGACGAGCCGCCACAGCCTCTCATCCACAAAAAGGAGCGAGTCCAGCGCAGGGGGAGGGGTCTAAAGGCCCCATGAGCTGAGCCTAACACTGACCAGTCTCCATCCAGAAAACACCAATGTCTCAGCAGCAACAAGCAGAAGGCAGCTGCTGAAAACGAGCTGTGTCCAGGCTCTGCGTCTGATACATGCTTCTGTCTGAAAAGGGGAGGATCCACAGGGAAATATCAGTGATGGATAAGAGCTCGTAGAGATATTGGCTGAAGGACAGAAAACCTTTTGGAAAATGGCCAGTGCTGCAAAATGAGCTGCGTCTGACAGTGACATTACATCTATGTGAGACTTTCACTTAAAGCAGAAACAGAACGATCGAAGGCTTTTAATTAAGACATGGACGAAAGAGAAGACATAAACCAAGAAGATGTAAGAGTGAGGACAGAGTGAGGACAGAGCGAGGACAGAGTGAGGACGGAGAGAGGACAGAGAGAGGACAGAGTGAGGACAGAGTGAGGACAGAGTGAGAGTGAGGACAGAGTGAGGACAGAGTGAGGACAGAGTGAGGACAGAGTGAGGACAGAGTGTGGACAGAGTGAGGACAGAGTGAGGACAGGACAGAGACAGAGGACAGAGCGAGGAGAGAGAGAGAGAGACAAGAGGACAGAGGACAGAGCGAGGACAGAGCGAGGACAGAGCGAGAACAGAGTGAGGACAGAGTGAGGACAGAGTGAGGACAGAGTGAGGACAGAGTGAGAGGACAGAGCGAGGACAGAGTGAGGACAGAGCGAGGACAGAGCGAGGACAGAGCGAGGACAGACAGAGGACAGAGCGAGGACAGAGAGAGGACAGAGAGAGGACAGAGCGAGGACAGAGCGAGGACAGACAGAGAGTGAGGACAGAGTGAGGACAGAGAGGACAGAGTGAGAGTGAGGACAGAGCGAGGACAGAGTGAGGACAGAGTGAGACGCGACGACAGCAGGAAGATAAGTCCACTCCTCCTCTGTGTCCTCAGAGTGAGAACTGAGGACTGAGGTCCTCTGCTCAGAGTGAGAGTGCTCCTCCGAGGACTCAGAGCGAGGACAGAGCCTCTGCTCCTCCTCGACAGAGCGAGGACAGAGCCTCAGAGCTCCTCGAGGACTGAGGTCAGAGTGAGACGCGTCCTCTGCTCCTCCTCTCTGCTCCTCCTCCTCCTGCTCCTCCTCTCTGTCCTCTGCTCCTCCTCTCTGTCCTCTGCTCCTCCTCTCTGTCCTCTGCTCCTCCTCTCTGTCCTCTGCTCCTCCTCTCTGTCCTCTGCTCCTCCTCTTTATCCTCTGCTCCTCCTCTCTGTCCTCTGCTCCTCCTCTATATCCTCTGCTCCTCTGTTCTGAGGAGTTTTACAGTCTTTTTGTGTATTTATTTCCGAGCAGCTGAAGCTCTAAATCAGAGCAGCGTGGCCCGTGATGACCTCGTCCTGTAACAACAATTTGCAGGAACGACTTATTTAAATGATTTATCTGCTCATGAAACGATACATTCATGTTTAAACCACAAAAGCTCTCGAGTGTTTAATTATGCACCAGCAGCACAGATCCTCAACCTGAGCCGAAGAGCACGGCTCCATTCTGCAATTTGTCACATCGGCCGCATCACACGAGGCATCAAATATGTGCATAAAATATACTGTGTGTTCTGTGGCGCAGTGTTTAAGGTCCACAGGACGTGACCCGTCCTTCAACAGCACCAGGACAGGAGCAAAGGGCCCGACGCTGAGCTCAGGGGCCATCCACATGTTTTTGAGTTAAAAAACTCACCCTGACATGAGGAGAAACATGTAAACTGCACATTAAAGTCCTGGAGGAAGGTCCTGTCAAACCCAGGACTTTTGATCTGAGGTGAGAGTCGGAGCCGCTGCAGGAGAAGTGTAAAGAAAATTCTCTGTGTGTTTCTGTCTGTGGGACAGTTATCTGTGTGTTTGTATCTGTCTGTGGGACAGTTATCTGTGTGTTTGTATCTGTCTGTGGGACAGTTGTCTGTGTTTGTGTCTGTGGGACAGTTCTCTGTCTGTTTCTGTCTGTGGGACAGTTCTCTGTGTTTGTATCTGTCTGTGGGACAGTTCTCTGTGTTTGTATCTGTCTGTGGGACAGTTCTCTGTGTTTGTATCTGTCTGTGGGACAGTTGTCTGTGTTTGTATCTGTCTGTGGGACAGTTCTCTGTGTTTGTATCTGTCTGTGGGACAGTCTCTGTGTGTGTTATCTGTCTGTGGGACAGTTCTCTGTGTTAGTATCTGTCTGTGGGACAGTTCTCTGTGTGTTTGTGTCTGTGGGACAGTTCTCTGTGTTAGTATCTTTCTGTGGGACAGTTGTCTCTGTGTTTGTGTCTGTGGGACAGTTCTCTGTTTGTATCTGTCTGTGGGACAGTTCTCTCTGTGTTAGTATCTTTCTGTGGGACAGTTCTCTCTGTTTGTGAGACTCGTCTGTTTCCTCATCTCTCTCTCACAGTCAGGGCTCCACATCAAACACTGTGACAGCCCCGGGACCGTGTCCCTGAGGGAAGCATTAGACTCCCATTGGGACCTCTCCTGCTAAACTCCTGGAGGACATTTTTCCTTAAAACAAGATAATCAATAACTTTAATATTGTCTGAGGAAAGTGAGTGAGAGGCTTCATGTCAAAGGAAGAATGACAAATGCACCGAGGAAACATGTGGGACTGAGAGAGACAGTGAAAGAGCAGAGCCCAGAACTGATGATCTGAGCCCAGGTCTGAGCATCTCACCTCCACAGACGCTCACAAAACTCACACACATGTTGTTTTGGAGGATGTTAATGCACCTGCTCCGTTTTCTCAAATACAAAACAGAACATAGACCACAGGCTCTGTCCACTGCAGCTGTGTGGTAGAGTTTGGTTTAGTTCAGATTCAAATACATTAAGTTTCTTTGCTCAAATGGATCAAAACTTTCCACAAAGAGCAAATCCTGATCCTGAAAGTGGAGCAATTATTACAGACAAGACCATGTCCAGTGTCCATGAAAACGATTACAAAAAAAAAACAAACCATGTTATTGTCAGAGGTGAGGACGAATAATGACAAAAAAAAAAAGAAAAATATATGTGTATATTTTTGGATTATCTGAATAAGTTCATGGCAATCCATCTGAAAAGTGCTGAAGTTCTCCGGAAATGTCACAGTTGAGGTTCAAATATCAGACAAAACTAAACGGATGGAATTAACTGCACATATAACTTGACAGTGTTTTGAAAGATTTTGCTGAAAAATAACCTTTTCGATGTTCTAAATGTTTCAATACTTAAGCTCTTCTCTTACTGCTCGACGATACAGTGCCGTGTGTTTTGCCTTTCATTCCTGTTCTCTCCGCTTCTCTGACACTGGATGGGTTTTGTCCACAAGGCACAAGAGTTTCCGGTCGACTGGGAGGGAGCAGATTCAAATGTGCTGACCTGTGGCATATGCGCTGAAACAAATCACTCAGCGGCTCACAACACGACACAACCTTCAGGTGTAGCCCGGGATACGGCGAGCAGCTTTCGCACACAGGCCTGCGGTCGTTTTACCTGCTCGAGCTGCACAGATGTGAACATTTATGTGAGGCTTTTACACACTACACTACACCGCCTCGTAAAGTTGCACACATAAAGTACAAGTGCAAGGGAAATAAATGAGAGAATAAAGATTATACATACTGTGACACATGAAATGACGCTCGCACTGCCACTGAGACATCACATCCTCACATTTACATCTCCTCTGTTGAAGAAGCAGTAAGTGTGTGGGTTTAAAAGTGCAGAAGCGGATATTTCACCTCCACAGCAGACTCCAGCCCATCAATTAAAAAGCAGCTGTCAGATACATTTTGTCAATCAACTAATCAAGCGATCATTCTGGCGCTCGCTGCTTCTTGGAGCCGCGAGCGAGTGACGACAAGCCAGGAAACAACAGATGCCACCAAAGCAAATGCTGGAAGTGCAGTGCGCAGCGAGTGCCAGGTGACTTATGTTCCCGCTCTGTGGCTGGAGATGGGGAAGAGTGAAGCCATATTGATCAGCTGTTTGCAACGCAATCAATGCCACTGCACAGGACCCGCACAGGACCTGCTCCTGTTTTCTGGCCAGAGCAAAACATGTGATGCCAGGATATGTGATCAGTGGACCCTGGGAATGGTCTGGTACGTAAGAATACAGAGAAACACATCCAAACGCTGTTACATTAAACATGGGAGAGGAGCAAGAGGTGGGCTAATCTGCCTCTGTGGTGAAGAAGCTGCACATTTTAACGTCGAATAAAACAAATAAATGTATCTATCCTGTGTTTATTTCTTTGCACAGGTCTGTGTTTGTGTAATCCCTCAGTGTTCCACCTAATTTACAGAAAAAACATGTGTTCTTACTGATTTTGAACAGTATCCTGCCACTATTTAGCTTGAATCTACTTGGATAAGCTTCAGAACTCCCGGAAAACATTGACAAAAATGAAAGTCAGGACATGAAACGCTGACGAAGACAAACTGAAACAGTATCAGCTCAAATATTCACAACTTGTTCTTTGTGAATGGGGACAGCAGCCGAGAGCGAAACAGTCCGGGATGAGGCAGGGACAGTTTAAATGTTTCTTTGTGGAAAAAGCTTCACGTTTGCAGATAAACAGCGACGAATCCAACACACTTCTGCTTGAAATGTGAAGTAGAAGCGTCCAACATTAACTCACGACCGCGGCTTTAACACAGAACAAGAATATTCTGTGTAAAGGTTTAAGTCTCTCCATAACTAACTGATAAGTCTGTGAAAAAGTGACTGATTTCTAATGTGTCGTCCAAGCCTGTTAATTGGATTTGACAGAAAATGGAGGAGAAACGCCATGCTGTGCTTAATTAATAACACTGAATGGTAGCACAGGCCAAATGATATAATGAGAGGTCAAAAACCCATTTAGAAAGGTACACAGAGGTTGGAGATAAAGCCTTTAAACTGCTCGCGAGACATTAATATTCTAATATGTCTTTTTTAATGATTACACCTATTACACTGTGCGTTTTAACTGAAGACAGGACCTGAATAGTAAGTAAAATGCTTGGTTTTAAAAGGGAGGAACAGCTAATGAGATTCAGCGCCACTGTTAATTCATCTATATGGTAATGCCTCGTGACGTCAGGCTTCGCAGTGAATGTGCAGAGTCAGCAGCAGCAGCGCCGTGAGTGAGGCCCTGTGTGACTTTGAGGCGCAGACACTTCATTACCAGGCTGCACACTCCCGGGCCGCATTGTGCCCCTGTAATGCTGCTGCTCGGAGTTTGCTCAGAGCCTATCGCTGCCTCACAATCGCCTGCGTCCATCAAAAAACTAAACAAAAAAGAGAAAATTAGTTTCTCATTCCTGCTCCTCTGCGCCAAACTTCTTAAAAGTCGCTACTGATAAATGGTACTTGGGGATGAAAGATTGTGGAGAAGTACTATTTTTGTGAGAGCGGAACGAGGAGAAGTGTTGAGATAAACGTGTGAGAGAAGGATGAGCTGAACGCAGCCAGTATGAAGATGAGCCTTCTCTATCGAGTCCAGCTCTTCCACAAAGATACTGAGTGGACATCTGCACCAAATGCTCACAAACATCTCCTTCCATAAATCCTTTAATTGCCTGATCAATGCCTGTAAAGCCATGCAAATTAAGCCGATAGTCAATCGGGGCCAGGTCGGGTTGAGCGTCCCTGCTCCTCTCATACCATTGATCAAAGTGCGAGCTGAGCTAAAGAGCCAGGATTAAACCTTTCTTAAGCGAACGCCACCTTGAACCACTGCCCTGACCCCTGAGCAAAACCTGGCACGAGATAGAAAACAAATAGGCCCACGGAGTGTCCGATCATTCATCACAGCAGGAAAGGAGGTGCGTGGTATGAGAAGATAAGGTGTGTGGTTGGACTGTTGCACCGGGAGCTGCATAAAGCTCAGTCCTACCTTGTGATATGCCGGCCAAAGTCTCATCCCAGCTTCTCAGAAGTAGCATGATGGTGCAGCCTGGGACTCCTCTCTCCCTCTCATAGCCTCAGACTGAGGAAGGCGCCACTGCAGTCAAAAAAACACATTTAAACAAACCAGATCATCAGTGTGTTCATCACCTGATAAACTGTAACGGTGCTGTACTGTGTTGATCGGTCGTTCTGTTTTTCTCCTCTGTGTCTAAAACTGTCTCTGTCTGTTTGGTTCCATAGTCGAAGCACGTCTCATCTTGACACATTTGATTGATTTATTTGTATTTGTTATAGTCGCCTGTATCGTCTCTGTATTTGACTGAAGTCTTTGCTCTGAGTATGATCCTGATATTAGACGAGACCCTTTAACGAACAGATGGCCGTGGACAAACTCAGCAAAGTATCTTCTCAAACTGAAAAGTGCGTTTTCAGATGTATGAGAGTAATCAGCTGGGAGCACTGGAGTCAAGTGCTCTGGGAATAACGTCAGTCTTTATTATCTGCAGACGTCACCTGTGCAGCAGTTTGTTTACTCTGACCAGCTGTAATTTATCAAAGAGATGCCTTTTTGTTCTTTATGATTAATTGAATTGCACCTTTCCACGTGCAAAGCTCATTAGTCGTGCGCAGTGTATTTCAGGAAATACAGATGTTGTGAAAGAAAGGCTCAGATTAAGAATGAGAGATGCTCTTAAACATTCATCTCAATTTTGACCTGTAATTGACGTCGTTAATCAAGAAAGAGTTCAGACTCACAGCTTCAGGTAAAAATCCTCGAGGGTCAGGAGGGTAGAGCAGCTCTTTGGAGGTGACAGTGCTGCTCGCTCTGCTGGCTCCTCCTCACAGATACGAGCTGTTTGCCTTTCTGACGTGGGCTGCTCTGTTCAAAGGGACACAGTGGACAGAGGGTTAGACCAGGATGTGCTTCAAATAAAAGAGCTCTGACCTTCAGCACCGCACATGACCTCTGTCCCAGGCCCAGTACACTTCATTCATTACATCTAACGAGCGTGATTTAAAAGGACCAATAAAAACAGAACTAACACCGTGTCCTTAGGTCCTCCTGCTCCCAAACTATGTTACACAGATAATGAAAGTTGTCTGTAAAGTGTAAGTATATGGAGGGCAGCTCAGTGTGGCATATTAGTAAATGAGGTAAATGATTAATTAAAATATGTTGAATAATTAAGCGTTCTCTGTGGGGTAACAGATTGTAATTTTCATATTTAATTGACTGGTGGGCTTTACACACAACATTGACAGAGCTAACCTCACGGCCCAGAGCTTGTTCCCAAACACACACTTCTATCACTTCTGAAGAGACAACTTTCTCCGGCTTTCTGATCCACACTGAGCTCACACGGCTCTAATCAGAGCCAATGAATTATTGAAAGGCCCTTTTATATCAGATCATGGCCCATTTTCCCATTGATTCAAGTGGATTTGTTGCCAATAAAATGGATGCACTTCAACATAAGCTTTAGTTAATGGTCCGAGAGCGTTCACAAACACAAACACACAGAGACAGGGCTCTGCTCCCGACTCTCCACCACAATCTGAACACGTTAAAGCAGATGTGAGAGGCTCGTCCAGGAGATGCACCACAGACTTTATGTGGGGAAGCCTTAAACCTTTGTCTCAGACCTGTGTTCAGCTGGAGTATCACTATTAGTCTGTTCATCTGAGTAAAACACTGTGGCATAATCGACTGCTTAGAAATGTTGACTGTAGAAAATAAAATCTGAAGTTAACCCAATGATCTACCTTCATCTAACGTGGACCTGGTGTTGTTCTTTCTTCCCTGTCGACATGGCGTCCGGATCAAACGAGTCACGTGAGGCTCGTGGTGATTTACTGGAGGATATTTACAACAGTATTGATTTAGGATTGAGGTAGACTGTCATTTTTAGAATTATACAACAGCACAAATGTTAATGGGGTGTGACATTTGGCAGGAGCCGTCATTTAGAACTAAATTTGTGACTTGGAAATGTAATAAAGTTTTAATTCAATTAGAAACAGTGATATGTGCTTCTGAAGTTGAAAAGCACCGTCATAATCGGCTCATTCTCAAACTTGTGCTATGTGTTTTTGTTTAGTGAGCAGCACAAATGTCATGAGTAGATGAGGCCCAATCAGCTGAAGTAAACTGTAGATACTGTAGTGCTTTGTGCGCTCCGTCACGCACGCCCACTGTTAGATGAGCATCCCACATAAAGCCGCAGTGAGCAGAGCGCTGAGCTTTGATCAGGAGACAATCAGGAGCTCTGTGGCAGCTGCGGCAGCTCTGACAGAGGAGCGCAGCCCTCAAATGCCCATCTGGAGTGAGGCCACAGAGGTCACGTGTGCGCCAATAGCAGCGAGGCCCAGGGCTAATGGAGCCGGGTCATGAGAGCACGTCTCAGGTGGGCCGCACAGGTACCACACACTCACCTTCACACACATAAATCCCAAGTGCTGTCAGACAAACGATAGCCAAGTTAATCAGAGAAAAAGGGTCAATCACTGCTGCTCTCCAGATGGATGGAGCATGTCTCCAAGATTCACAGTCAAACATCTCAGCACACACCAATCCAAAATGAATTTACTGTCACTGTGAAAGCTCCTTTCCCAGCAAAAAAGAAAAACTTAAAACAAGATTGCTTTGAGAAATGAGCAGTGTACTGGGCCTCATCATGTAGATTACTTTATTGATCTGCCAGTGTTCTGCTTCTTGCTGAAAACACACACTGTTATATATGACCAGGCCCTGCAGAGGAGTCGCTCTGGTTCACGTCTAAAATGTACAGTGTGCTCATTTATCTGGACGTTGGCCCGTTATAACGTGAGAGGATTCAGATCTAAAGAAAATGTGTGAAGTTGAGCTCTCACAGACATGCACATGCTGCAACAGTATGGACTCAAACAGATTCAGAGAAATATCCACCCAGCGTGACCCAAAACATGCAACAGTTACAGCATGTACTCACCTATTCACTGCTAAATGTTAGCATTGTGTTAACATTTAGCTTTTTAAAGACTTAAAACCACTGGAGGAACCATAGAAATCTCCACTATAATATCAATTAATAGACAAAGATGGTGCTTGAGTCTTTAATCCGTGTCAGTAAAATCCCATTAAGATTCAATAGTTGAAAAGGAAATATTGAAATCAAGTCCATTAGAAAATGTTGAAAAAGAATTTATAGAACAGTTTTTGATCACTTAATTTTGACAAATGAGACCAAATCCAGGTTTAAAGGGTAATTCCAGCAGAGGACAGCTATATCCACACAGTCTTTAACGCAGCTCGCTCAAAAGTCCCACTTTCCATTTGCTTCATGAGGAGGAGAGGCATAAAGCGCCTTCAGAAAAATGTGGAAATATACAAAAAGAAATGGACAAGGACATGAGTCTTGTGGTCGTTTTCTATCCCTGAACATCACCTCCTGATCTCTACTCTGCAGCCAGCTTCATCTACACTTCTACTCATCTATTTACCCATTCTGCACAACACGCTCTTTGTATTCAACCCAAAACAATCAGACATGTAAAGAAATGAGGAAAAAAGATGAAGAACAGAGCACTGGTTCAGTTTGGATGAGGAGGACACAGTGAGATGACTTAAGAGGCTCCATCTTGACGCCACATGATGATAATGGAAAAATGTCAAAAGTAGCACAAGGAAATATCCATGGATCTGTGTGTTTTTTCCAGGTTAGTTTCTAGTCCATGCTGTGTGAGTGGTGGTATGTGTCTGCACGGATGACAGTCTGTGGAGAAAGATTGGGAGCAGAGAGGAAGAGAGAGAGGAGGAGAGAGAAAAAAGAGGGCACAGAAGCATAGGACGGACAGACTGGATTTGAAAAGAAGAAACTAGGCACAGCTTGACCTTCACTGGGCAAAACTTGAAACTTAAACTTGTAAATGTGTCATGGCAGCAGCTGTGTTTCAGGACTGGACACGTCTTAATGGACCTGGACGATACAAAACTACAGGAAAAGCAGGGTGAGAAGAGTTTGAACGGGCGTCAAATGTGGTTTAAATGATGACAAAAGTGCTTGATGGAAAACTGTTGACAAAAATGGCCGACAATCAAACGCTAACGGAGCGGTGACGTGACGATGACATGGCATGAGGCAATGAGGAGCTGAACGCCGGATGGAACGGAAGCCATGGTTCTCCACAAGCTCCAGTGTGTAGGCCACAAGTGGGTGGGTGCTTCACAGACCCCACACGACACAGAAACAAGACGCCGAGACACACACTAAACACTAAGTAGACCTACCTATCATTAGCATTAAGAATCGGCCCAAAAAGATGCATAGGATGGGAGGAAAAAAGAGAAGGGGGTACAAAAGTGAAAAAAGAGAAAACACAAATCGATCTATTTTAGGCTTTAAAGGGAGGACATGAATAAACAGGTGGGTTTAAAAAGTGGTCAAACTTTGGGGTGCACAGAAAGAGGAGCAGCGAGGAGGTGGAGGGGGGAAGCGTGGGCTGCACACGGATAGAAAAGGCTGGAGTGACAGCGATGAAGCGGAGGGGAGGAATGAATGAATGAACAGGGAAAGAAAAGAGGAGACAACGGGGGTGAAAAAAATCCCCGTCCTCTTTGTCTTTTCGTCTGTCTCTGTCTCTCTGCCTGTCTCTCCCCTCCTTGTCAGGCTCATAAATAGAAGAAATTGTTGACCAGGTAAATGGCGAAATAGATGAGGAGACAGAGGACCGACAGAGCAAGCAAATGAAAAGGTAAAGCACCTCCCAGCAGCGCAATGAGGAAAAAAAAGAATAAAAAACGAAAGATAAAAGCAAATACTCCAGTGGCCTCCGTTGTCTACAGTCTTTTACTGGGTAGGGGGCTTGGCTGTTGCCAGTTGGTCCCCTTCCCTGACTGCCTTCTGCTTTCTTCTGTCTCTCCTCCCAAAAAAGACTTCCCATCCAGATGAGAAAGGCAGGCACAGGCGCCCTCTCGGCTCTCAGCGCTGCTCTGAAGAAACGTGCCACTCACACAGGTTAGACATTGTTGCAGCGGTAACGCACAGGATTACCAGTATTGCTCAGTGAAAAAAAAAGGCATTGGAGCTGCTGCTATAGTCAAGCGCTGGCTGCCTCATGAGGAGGGATACTGAGCTGGAATCGCTCTGTCTCCCCTCTCCCTCCCTTCCCTGAAAAAAGATGGGAGGAAGGGAGGTGGGCCCACTCACTGCATTAGTATTCATTGAAAGAGTGTGAGAGGGAGGGAGGGACCAGGAGGGAAAGGAGAGGTGCATCCAACAAATGTCTAGGAACCAAACCAGTGTTTGAAACTGATAAGAAACTGGCTCCCCCTAGAGTCCATCATCAGTTCAACTACCAGCTCTTATCACTGGATTTACTGGGAGCAAGCAGAGGAATCCAGAGCATGACCCTCAGTGTGTGTGTTATTCTTATAATTATTCACTTAGGCAGTTTTTTTCCTTTTTTTTACCTCACTCAGTCAGGTCTACGTAGAATCATAATGGTCTGAGATGACTTGTCCAGCTCCCTCCTGATGTGCACAGCTCCTGTGTCACAGATTTTCACAGATCAGTTTATTGAGAAATATTTTATTATAGCAGACATTTCTATTTAGGATCATAAGATATAACATCACAATCACAGCATAAATATAGAGGCAGTAATGACTAAAACTTTTCCTCTTTCTCTGCACATGGACAAAGGCTCAGTACTTCTCTTCTCCTGTTTGTTTTACATTTGAAGTTCACTTACATATAATAAAATGTAATCAAGAGTAAACCACATACTAATGCTCACAGATATTTTAAATGTGTCGTGATGTGTGAGGCGGACCAAAGATGCGTGACTCGGGGCAAGTTTAAGGGTGTTTATTAACAGAACAAGACAAGTGATGGGAGAACATACGAGGAGCTGGGTGCAGGGGTGCAGGTCAGGGTCCAGAGGTGCAGGGAAGACACGAGACGGGAAACACCGCCGCTACCGGGAGACAGGGTCGGAGAACACAGGCAGGACACGGACAGGAGGCACAGCAGAGACACAAGGACAGAGATGTGCGCAGCCCGCAGACACACGGTGACAATCTGCAGTGACGTTCAGACGACCTGGCAGAGAGAGCTGGGTCCTGGCTCCCTTTATCCTCCTGCAGGTGTGTTGATTGCTCTGATGGGCTGCAGGTGCGTGTGGGAGGAGCCAGGGCTCCACCCAGCTCTGGAGTCAGGCAGGTGTGGGAGGGGGGGAGGAGACACAGGAGGCAGGAGCAGGCAGAGATCATGACAAAATGATCCATGATGCTAACATGGGATAATTAAAGTCACAAACATGTTTTGTGTTGTGCTGTTCTTTTTGTTTTTTCAATAAAATGCATTTGCTGTTATAAAAGTATAAAAGTATAAAAGCTGTTCAGATCAATGTTGATCATAAAACATCTCAGACGTTTCATGAACAGCAAAAACTCACCTGGAACAGTCACTGGAGAGCACTGTGTGCCCCTGTGTGCCCCTGTGTGTGCCCCTGTGTGCCCCCTGTGTGCCCCTGTGTGTGCCCCTGTGTGCCCCTGTTTGTCCCTGTGTGCCCCTCTGTGTGCCCCTGTGTGCCTCTGTGTGCCCCTGTGTGTGCCCCTGTGTGCCCCTGTGTGCCCCTGTGTGCCCCCTGTGTGCCCCTGTGTGCCCCTCTGTGTGCCCCTGTGTGCCCCTGTGTGCCCCTCTGTGTGCCCCTGTGTGCCCCCCTGTGTGCCCCTGTGTGCCCCTGTTTGCCCCTGTGTGCCCCTGTGTGCCCCTCTGTGTGCCCCTGTGTGCCCCTGTGTGCCCCTCTGTGTGCCCCTATGTGCCCCCTGTGTGTGCCCCTGTTTGCCCTGTGCCCCCCCCTGTGTGCCCCTGTGTGCCCCTCTGTGTGCCCCTCTGTGTGCCTCTGTGTGCCTCTGTGTGCCCCTGTGTGCCCCTCTGTGTGCCCCTGTGTGCCTCTGCCCCCTGTGTGCCCCTGTGTGCCCCTCTGTGTGCCCCTGTGTGCCTCTGTATGCCCCTGTGTGTGCCCCTGTGTGCCTCTGCCCCCCTGTGTGCCCCTGTGTGTGCCCCTCTGTGTGCCCCTGTGTGCCCCTCTGTGTGCCTCTGTGTGCCCCTCTGTGTGCCCCTGTGTGCCCCTCTGTGTGCCCCTGTGTGCCCCTGTGTCCCCGTGTGTGCCCCTGTGTAGCCTTGTATGCCCCTGTGTAGCCCTGTGTGCCTCTGTGTGCCCCTGTGTGCCTCTGTGTGGCCTTGTGTGCCCCTTTGTGTGCCCCGTGTGCCCCTGTGTACCCCTGTGTGCCCTTGTGTGCCCTAGTGTGCGCCCGTGTGTTTCCATGCGCACCCGTGTGCCCCCGTGTGTGCCATTATAGACCCATGGTGTGTGCGACATGTATTTGTCACCCTCTCGTGGCTGGGCTCACCACGTGCTCAACTGTGCGGCCTTTGATTGGTCTGGTCTTCAGTCTGATAGTGCTGTGTTTGGTCTGGTCTGTGTTTGATTAGTCTGGTCTGTGTGTGATTAGTCTGGTCTGTGTTTGATGAGTCTGGTCTGTGTGTGATTAGTCTGGTCTGTGTGTGATTAGTCTGGTCTGTGTTTGATTAGTCTGGTCTGTGTTTGATTAGTCTCGTCTGTGTTTGATTAGTCTGGTCTGTGTGATTAGTCTGGTCTGTGTGATTAGTCTGGTCTGTGTGTGATTAGTCTGGTCTGTGTTTGATTAGTCTGGCCTGTGTTGTGTCCTGTCCGTCCTCAGATCATTCCTCTGTTTGGAGATGGCCGCGCTCTCTTCTCCTTTGAGAGTCTGCAGGGGGATCCTCAAAGAGCTCCGAGCTGTGCACGGATCTAAATACAGACAGTCTCCGGCTTATAACTATGTCATGGACCAGTTTCGCAAAAATAAGGTGAGTCCGTTTGTTTTTGGGCGCGTGGTAGCTAATGCTAACATTAGCAACTCATCTGTTTACCCTTCACTGGAGAAGAGGCTGGACACGTGTGTTCAGTCCTGTGTGTGTGTTCAGTCCTGTGTGTGTGTTCAGTCCTGTGTGTGTGTCAGTCCTGTGTGTGTGGTCAGTCCTGTGTGTGTTCAGTCCTGTGAGTGTTCAGTCCTGTGTGTGTGTTCAGTCCTGTGTGTGTTCAGTCCTGTGTGTGTGTTCAGTCCTGTGTGTGTGTTCAGTCCTGTGTGTGTGTGTGTGTGTTCAGTCCTGTGTGTGTGTGTGTTCAGTCCTGTGTGTGTGTTCAGTCCTGTGTGTGTTCTGTGTGAGTGTTCAGTCCCATGTGTGTTCAGTCCTGTGTAAGTGTGTTCAGTCTTGTGTGTGTTTTCAGTCTTGTGTGTGTTTTCAGTCTTGTGTGTGTGTTCAGTCCTGTGTGTGTGTGTGTTCAGTCCTGTGTGTGTGTGTTCAGTCCTGTGTGTGTGTGTGTGTGTGTGTTCAGTCCTGTGTGTGTGTGTGTGTTCAGTCCTGTGTGTGTGTATGTTCAGTACTGTGTGAGTGTTCAGTACTGTGTGAGTGTTCAGTCCTGTATGTGTGTGTTCAGTCCTGTGTGTGTTTATGTTCAGTCTCATGTGTGTGTACAGTCCCATGTGTGTGTTCAGTCATGTGTGTGTTTATGTTCAGTCTCGTGTGTGTGTACAGTCTCATGTGTGTTTGTTCAGTCCTGTGTGTGTTGTTCAGTCCTGTGTGTGTTCAGTCCTGTGTGTGTGTTCAGTCCTGTGTGTGTTCAGTCCTGACAAACCTTTTTAACAAAACAAACTATTTTGCACCATGTTTCAAAAAGTTATCAATTATGTAATGTTAAAGAAAAATCAACTTGCATATTTTTAAATAAATCTCTGTTGCTTTTTATGATTTTTTTTTTCTTTTCTCTGGTCTCGTGAAAAAAAAAAAGTTGTTTACCTGAAGCTGCCTTTAGCTCACGTGACTTTCCTGCCCGTAATTTACGTCCCGGTGGTAGTTTACGTCCTGGTGGTAGTTTACGTCCTGCCCCGGTGGTAGTTTACGTCCCGGTGGTAGTTTACGTCCTGCCCGTAGTTTACGTCCCGGTGGTAGTTTACGTCCCGGTGGTAGTTTACGTCCTGGTGGTAGTTTACGTCCCTGCCCTGGTGGTAGTTTACGTCCTCCCGGTGTGGTAGTTTACGTCCTGGTGGTAGTTAGCTCGGTAACTTTTGTGACACGTAGTGAAATGTCCCTCCACATTGTGCCGCTTTGCCGTCGCCGTCGCCACAGTCGCCGCAGGATATTTTAGTCGTGAAACTACATTCAGAGCTAATCTTCACAGCGCTCGGAGCGGAGCACTGGGTTTGTCCCGCGCACAATACTGACCTTTGACCTGAGGAGGTCAGAGTTCACCTTAACTTTTCTAAACTTCATATATAATGAATATATTTTTAAGATGTTGTCATTTGTAAATCTATATAAATGTAAGGGTAATTAAAAAAAATAGCAACAGAATAAAATAACATTTTAGATGCAGCTCATTAGTGAGTTGTGCTATTTTTAGAAGCGGCCTGCGGGCGCCTCATGTGGGCGTTGGGGGGGCGACCTGGTGCCCGCGGGCATACGGTTGGTGACCCCTGTATTAGAGTATGTATTAGAGCGTGTATTAGAGTATATATTAGAGCGCGGTATTAGAGCGTGTATTAGAGCGTGTATATAGAGTATATATTAGAGCGTGTATTAGAGTATATATTAGAGCGTGTATTAGAGTATGTATTAGAGCGTGTATTAGAGCGTGTATTAGAGCATGTATTAGAGCGTGTATTAGAGTATATATTAGAGCGTGTATTAGAGTATGTATTAGAGAGTGTATTAGAGCATATATTAGAGCGTGTATTAGAGTATGTATTAGAGTATATATTAGACCGTGTATTAGAGCATGTATTAGAGCATGTATTAGAGCGTGTATTAGAGCGTGTATTAGAGCGTGTATTAGAGCGTGTATTAGAGTATATATTAGAGCGTGCGTGTATTATTAGAGCGTGTATTGTATTAGAGCGTGTATTAGAGAGCGTGTATTAGAGCGTGTATTAGAGCGTGTATTAGAGTATATATTAGAGCGTGTATTAGAGTATATATTAGAGCGTGTATTAGAGCGTGTATTAGAGAGTATTAGAGAGTAGTATTAGAGTATATTAGAGCATATATTAGAGCGTGTATTAGAGCGTGTATTAGAGTATATATTAGACCGTGTATTAGAGCATGTATGTATTAGAGCATGTATTAGAGCGTTATTAGAGCGTGTGTATTAGAGCGTGTATTAGAGTATGTATTAGAGCGTGTATTAGAGTATATATTAGAGCGTGTATTAGAGTATGTATTAGAGCGTGTATTAGAGTATATATTAGAGCGTGTATTAGAGTATGTATTAGAGAGTGTATTAGAGCATATATTAGAGCGTGTATTAGAGTATATATTAGACTGTGTATTAGAGCATGTATTAGAGCATGTATTAGAGCATGTATTAGAGCATGTATTAGAGCATGTATTAGAGCGTGTATTAGAGCATGTATTAGAGCGTGTATTAGAGCACATATTAGAGCATGTATTAGAGTATGTATTAGAGCGTGTATTAGAGCGTGTATTAGAGCATATATTGGAGCATACATGCTCAGAGCGTGTGTTACTCATGCTTGTGTGGGCCTGGCTCATCAGGGTTTAAATACAGCCTCAGTGAAGCGTAAAGGGCTGAGCTTGTCACTGGATGTTTGTTTCACTTGAGGGACCCAGAGGAGCGTTGATGTAATGTATATAAACTGTTGATGAGCAGAAAGTGTCGGCTGTGGGGGCGTTAAACATTTTGGTGGGACACTTGTTGTTCGTTCTTGTGTGTGTGGGTTTGTGCAGTGCTCAGTCTAAATATAATGTATGTGTTTATTGACACAGGTAACAGGAGAGCGTTACTGCAGAGCGCAGCAGGAGGCGCACCACGCCGCTCACACGTACCTGTGTCTGCTGTCATCCACAAGAAATCACATGACTCTACACAACCTGTACCACGGCAAAGGAGACCGCAGCACGGAGCAGGCGGCGGGCCTCGTGGGTCTGCGCTTACCCTCACAGCCAGGAGGAAAAGGCTGGGAGGAATAAAGGACAAACCCATTGAACAGAATGGATCTGGAAGCACGTTTGGAAGTTGCATAATGGTATTTACTTCGTTCAGAGTAAATCCTTAAAGGACATAAATCTGTGGAGGGCCGTGGTGTGAGCAATAAAAGAAAGAAAAAGTACTTTACTTTAACCATTATCACATGGTTAAATCGATCAGTGTGAATAAGATGAAGCTCGTCTGTTTTTTTTTTTTTGTTTCGTTGTAATAAATCTGTCCTGTGCATGATTTAAGGTCGTGGTTATAGTTTTATTTGCACATCTCTGTAGTTTATAATATTATTCACATGAGACACAGATTGTTCATACATGACCTCCTGTTCTTGTCATTCACTAAACATATTTTTAAATGATGCTTTAAACTCTGCTTTATCTCAGCACTTTGCTCTTATTGTACTGCTGCACGACACAACTGATGTATTTCACTTTGCTCAAATCCTGTTGAATCTTCCTTTTCTGACCGTCCTTTCGTTTGAGCCTCCTCTGCTCTCTCTGTGGTGACTTAATGTTGCCTTCAGTGTGAATTTTAATAGACTTGCCCTGAAGCCACAAAGCCACTGCACAGAGCTGCTCCTGAACTCCAATGCAAACTGACAAAAGCACAGCATGTGTCAAAAGAGGGAGAATAAACAGAAACTCGCAGTACTTTAGTTTCTCAGCCTGGTGCAGATGAGGCACAATAAACATCTGAACGTGGCTGCAGCTCAACAGATAAAGGTGAAGGTATAATAATAAAAACACGCTCCTTTTTACCCTCAGCTGACTCATTCGTGGTTAATAAAGCAGAGAAAAGAGTCTTCTGCTGTCGCTGTAGAAAATGCTCCGTGAGTGATGATGAGGAGGAGGAGTGGGCGGAGACACGAGCATCTGGAGAGGAGGCTGCGCACAGGACTCTTCAGCTGCGAGAGGCGAGCAGCAGGAGCCAAACTTCTGCCTCTGAAAAGAAAACACGACACTGAAGCGTGTTTCAGTCAGACTGGACTCTCTCCTGGATGAGCAGAAGGTTCAACTCTGAGCTGAAGGTTCAGTAAACACAGCCACGCGTCAGTTTGGAGAGAGGAGAGCGGACTTCGTCGTGATAAAATGTTTGGGATGATCAAGAACACGCTCTTCGGAGTCACAGAGGAGACGGAATATAAACTGTTGAGCAGCGAGACCAAGGTAAGAAGCATCTCCACAGGTTTCACTGTTTTAGCGCTTGGTTCGTGCGTAAAGGCGCCGTTACGCACTGTACTTACACTGTACTTACACTGTAATTATACTGTACAGCTGTACGGTTTCACTTTGGCATTAATATTTCACGCTCCTCTGAATATGTCATGTGTTTTCTGCGGTTCCCTGTGCGCCCTGCTGCTCTCTCTCCTCGTGTTTTAGCGGTGCGTAAAAGTTGATTCCAGTGGTTCTGTGTCTGAGGAGCGTGAGACGTGACCTTAAATCACCTGTCCGAGAATGGAACCAAGGTCATAAGTCATTGTTTCCACTGAGGCATCAAGAACAGGCCGTGCTCTGTGCGCCCTGACCCCAGGAAGAGGCCTGTGTGTGAGACGAGTCTGTGGTTAACCCAGAGAGCTCAGATATGGATTGACCGCGTATTCCGATACACCACTGACCCCTGTGACGGAGCCTCCTGACGTGGAAGGGCCCCTTTCCTCTCCTCCGCACAGTCCCCGCCCTCTCTCTGCTTTTCATGGCACGTTTTAATATAATATTCTACACAGAACCTGGGAAAAGGACATATTTCAGCAGCGAAGTAAGTGATGTGTGAAACAGTACACCCAGCAGGCCTCTTCCTCCATCCTCTGCTGACCCACAGCCTCCTGAAAACACAGAGCCTCTTGGGGCAAACTGGGAGAGAAGAGGCTGAGCAAACTGACCAGACACACAGGGAGTCAAATGACTTAAGTGACTCATTAACACTTGGACCCAAAACAGATAAGCACATTAACTCTGCACTTGACTCTGCTCACAGTGTTTTTACTGAACCATGACAGGCTCAGACACATCCTCTGAATGAGCTGAAGAGTCAGGTGGAGTTTTAAAGAAATATGAAGACAAATAAAGACAAATAAAGACAAATAAAGTCAAATAAAGACAAATAAAGACAAATAAAGACAAGTAAAGACAAATAAAGTCAAATAAAGACAAATAAAGACAAATAAAGTCAAATAAAGACAAATAAAGTCAAATAAAGACAAATAAAGACAAATAAAGTAAAATAAAGACAAATAAAGCATAGATGAGCCTCTTTGCGAGTATAACACAGCCTCGAGCCTCTGTGCCGTTGAGCTTGGAGTTTCCGTTCTCCCTTAAGCTCGAAAATCATCCCAAATAAAACAATCAAATAAAACAACAATGAAAAAATAATAAGAAATCTGTAAACTCGATTTGTCTAAACTCCAGGTATTGAAATCAGAGCTCGTCACCTGATCTGTGAAGCACCCGCCTGGCTGTCACCCAACACTCTTAATTAAAACTGACACTGAATACACAGTGTGTGTCTCACAGCGCTCACAATCACACACACACACACACACACACACACACAATCACAATCACACACACAATCACACACACACAAACACACACAATCACAGCCCAACGCCGATATAACAGCTCACTGCAGCTTCTGGGAGAACAAACTACACGAGGAGGTACGGACAGTTCATGATGTTCTGATAACAGCCTTTGAATGTAGAATTATTACTATTATTGTATAAGCTGCAAATACAAACACACAACCGCAGACTCGACACATGAGCGACACTTTAATTGCACTGATTAACCAGATTCAGGCTCAGCTTTCGTCCCATGCCACTGTGCACAGAGCTAATGCTGGTCCCACTGACAACAGGCTCTGTAATTACCACCAACAGTGTGTTACCTGTCACATTATGAAGGAGAAGAAGAAGAAGAAGAAGAAAGAGAAGAGAGGAAGAAGAAGAGGCCGTGAGATGTGGAGAAGTGTGATTTCTACAGGAGTCAGAGATGGAACAGAAAGTGTGTCCTGTCAGAGCAAAGGACGAGGTCAAGAGACAGATTTACTTCAAAGTTCTGTTTCACAAACTGTTGCAGCTGTGGTGCAGAGTGTTGTCCTTCTACAGTCGTGTTTTTAATAAAAATTCCACACCACGTTTAAAATAAAGAGCACGCATTTTGAATTCATGGTTGGAACAAAGCAGTGTGTTTGTAGAAAGTCCAAAAGCTGAATAAAATAAAATACTAAAAGTAAAATACTATAATATTCTAAACTACAGAACAGTTCAATAGCACAGTTCAGTTAAAACATGAATATCTGACCAGCCTACACACAGCCTGAATGCCCAGTTATTATGACATATTCCAGCTGAGTGAGTATCTGCATTAACCCTGTTTCATGTTTCATGTTGCGTCACGTTCACGTCGGGCATATGGGAGCGGGGGCCAGTCTCTGTTATGTAAGACCATGACCCATTATTCCCTGTAGGTCGACTGAACTCTGAGGAGAAAATGAGGAAATGTAACCAAATCACTCTAGTGAATATGTAAGTTATTTTGCATTTTATCCCGTCCTCCACCCACACGAGCCTCAGACCCTGAAGCAGCAGCCGTGTGTCAGAGGTGAATCATGTGTGACTCGATTCCTCTTGTCTCCAGGAAATAAACCCATTCAAAATGTGTGTGCTGTATCCATTTTATATCCACTCTTTTGTGTCCAAGGATGGTGTGAGCTTCGAGACGAGACGATACGATGCTTCCAAATATGCAGTGGTGTCCTCTGAGGGTCGAACCTTCGACCAGGTGAGCGGAGAGCTGGTGAGGAAGCTGCTCATGTACATCGGAGGAAGCAACGAGCCAGGCAAGACAAACCACCTCAGACTGACATAAAGAACATCTGATTTTATGACCACACTTCATGTGACTGTAGCTGCACTAAGATCAAGGCTTATGGTCAGGGTGAGTGTGACTGGATTATGTACAATACATATTTACATGTTCCTTATTAAAGGAGCTGTGTGACCTGCAGACTTTAAAAAAGAGTCATTCAGTCACACCTGACCACAGGCTGCCAGCCCCAAACCTGCAGAGAGACTCCCCTGAGCTCCAGAGGCTGCAGCTCTGTCCGGAGCTGCTGGTGCTGGGCTTTAGTGAGAAGATCAGAGAAACAGAGAAACCGAGAGAGCCTCATTAAAACACAAATAAATGAGACGATAAGAATATTTCAGCATTACAAGGAAAAACCTTTAAAGATGTGTCAGTATGGACTATTTCACCATTATACTGTTTTCTTCCATTGCAAGTTTCCTTAATGTAATGAATTGAAATAATAATTGGACATGTGTTTTCCTCACTAGGGGAGGCCATGGGCACAGCCACTCCCATCATCATCACCGTGTACCCCCGGAACGACGGAGTTCTGTCCCGCCGTCTGGTGGCAGGGATCCGCATCCCCACAATGTACCAACAAGCCCCGCCCCCTCCCACAGACACCTCCATCCGCATCGAGGAGCGACCGGGAATGACCGTCTATGCTCTGTAGGTTTTTCTCACTAAAGGACTTTTCTACAATATGAAAAAACATTTCAGTGTGAAACAGTCATTTTAAAAACATCAGTGATACAGTTAGACCCAGACCATCTGAGCAGAACAAACGTGTGGAGAAATAAAAAGTATTTAGTATATTAAACCTGTAAAATGTACTTCCAGTACCCTCTCTGCGTATTTCAAACAAATACAGCCTTTGTCTTGATTTTGGATAAAAACATGAGTCATTATGTTTCTCACACTGAGCCGTTTTAGCCACACACTGGGCCAGAGGAAAACTACCTGAAAAGACAAAAACAATGAGGCAAAAATAATCCCCTCCTTTTGGACTGTGAAGTTGTGTTTGTGAGAGATCTTTGGCCTCATCATTTGTTTGACCTGTTTCTTTCACCATTAAACATGACTGAAAATGTCCCACCACAACATCCACAAAACCACAACATCCACAAAACCACAACATCCAGCAGCTCTCCTGAAAAACAAGAGATCACAGTTTCTGTAAGAGTTGCTCTTTGATAGTTGGCGTGGATCATCATGTGTGCTTCATGTGAGACGTTTGTTCACTCAGGGGCAGGATTTATCATTAAATGTTTGTTTCCACAGACAGTTTCGGGGGCTTTGCTGCAGAGGCTGAGTACAGAGCAGAGGCCCTGCGTTTGACACGTACTTTGGGGGAGACGGCACCTTTCCAACGTAAGCAGTACTTCTGCTGCAGCTTCGACCCGCCCCTGAAGCCGTACGGACGCCGTAACGAGGTCTGGTTTCTACAGGAGGAGCCGTAGGGACTCAGATCCACAGCACAAACCAACGTGGCTTCACAGAAACTCCCACTGCAGAACTATGATCCATGTAGCCTACAGGAACTTCCTCTTCATCTGTAATCTGTGTTTCTATGTTTATAAAGGTTTTTGCACATGATGTTTACAAAGTGGGACAGATGTAAAGATGCTGTGAAGTAGCATAAACATATTGTACTTTACATGTGAGAGAAGAGCACAGGAAATATGTAGGAGTTGAGCCATAAAATGTAAGTTTTTATGAGCAAATGGATTTGGACAGTGTTTAAACTGTGAAATACTTTTTTGTGACAAAGTCCTTGTGTATCCCGTGTGAACAGTGGTCTGTGTTTATTATGTATTTATCTTTTATCTGGTGACATTATGCAGCCGAGTGTGATTCTCTGTGATTATTTTCTGCTTTAATATATTTGTGGTTTATGTGGTGTATATTTTTGTACTTCAGGGAAATATTATTCATTAAAGGGGACATACTATGTAAATTTTACTTTTCTTACTTTTAACCCTGTTACAGTGGTGTTCTCCACCATTAGCTCACTCTCACTCTGAGTCTTGTTTTTCGATTTATTCATGTTTGAGTAAATAATCCAACACCAGAGCCTCAAGTGCTCAGGAAATTTCAGTTTTCCTCTTATCCCACCCGCTGCTCTGTTCTTTTTTAAAGTTCTACGTGGTGGGTTAAACACGTAAATGAAAATCTGTGGCGTGCTACAGGGAAATGTGAATAATAATTGTACATAAACTGGTGACACTTTTTTGATTGTGGGTGTTGCTGAAACCAGCAGTAAATAAGTAAATAATATATAAAGGTAAACCGTATTTATACATGATTTAACAAAGTGAACAGAAAATAAAACCTATTCAATGTATTTGGGAGTTGGTTTTATTTGTTTAGACAACTTGGAATGAGAAAATTCAAGCAAAAAGAAAAATAAATGATCTTGTTAGTAGCTACATTAACTTTTAAGTCAGATGCACTGACGCAGAACAAGTTTGCAGTTTGCTGCTTTCAGTAAGTTCCGGAGTAAAAGGTAAAAATCCACTTACACAGTTCAGCGATGCCACTCCCCACCGTAATGAGACATTAATGAGAGTAACATGCAGCACGGCCTTGTAACCCCACACTCGTGTACTTACACAAAGACAGGAGTTCTGTTTCAGCTCGGAGCTGCAGACCTGAACACTGCAAAAGCTTGAAGTGGGTTCAGGTCAGGCTCTTTTATCATTATATTGCACATCACGTCAACTACAACCCTCTTTCACCTGCTCTTTGTTTATAATAATTTATCTTAAAGAAAATATGGAGAATACTGGAAAACTGTACTTGCATAATACCACAATATTCAGCATCTTATCAAATAGATTTTCAGTACAAAATGCTACTTGCAATGATAAAATACATAATATTGCTAATAAAAGCCTACACTCCTACTCTGAACTCTGATGGAATCATATAAAAATGTAATAAAATACAACTCCATTTCCCTTCTCTAGATTCAACCTCCAAAGTGAATGTAATTAGTATAATGAGTATATACACTTTTTTACTGTATATAAAGCAACATTTCTCAAAGTGATATGAATCATGCCAAGTTGATTGTTTTTTATGTCACTGCAGTCCTTCAGTTGTTTTTCTTTTCTGGAGTGTTTGGAGCATAAGGAGGTGGTCTCTCCTGCAAAAATATTCTTCAGTTAGAAAAGTTACTGTTTTGATGAGGAGCACCACATGTAAGTCGACTTACCATGGGCATGTAGACCGTGTGGGGGTTGCTGGGATCATAATATGCACTGGCAGCTGCTTCTGCTGCCTTGGAATTGCCTGTGTAGAACATGGAAAATAATATGATTTAAAATGAGCTGTGCTTGTTTAGCAACAGGAAAAGGAAACAAAAAAATGTTCATTCTATTAGTCAAATGCAAAAAAGACATTAAAATGAGTTCTGCATGGCCCATCCACAGGACAGCAAGGAGAAACTTCAGATCATCAGCTGTGACGTTCTAGCTGCTGTCGTCAAATACAACAACTCTAACGTGTAAAGTATGAGACGTCAGCAGCCCATTTTGTTGGGACTTTAGTGTTGGTCAACAATTCATATTAAGGCAAAAAAATAACATCCAAAAAGATGAAAAACACATTATGAAACCTGGAGGAAATGTAGCTGGAGGAGCTGTAGCTGGTGGTGCTGTCCAGTTCTGTGGTAGGCCAGGATATGGAGGTGGTGCCATGTAGTTATATCCAGATGGGAACATTCCTGGTACAAACAAACAGGGTGAGTGAAGTGTTCATGAAGGACAACCAGGACACAATAATGTTTAAATAGTTAATATCTAGAGATATTAGATGCTAATGATTTTAAATTAGTGATCATAAAAATGCTCACACCTACACGTACCATAAGACACTAAACAACGTGTTTACCTGGAGCGGGTGGAGGATAGGGATACGCCATGTTGCCAGCAGCAGGTGGGGGAGCCTGATAGTAACCGTTGGGCTGAGGAGGGCCAGGATAAGGATAGGCCGGAGCAGGAGGGGGTGGGCCATAAGAGTTCATCATTACTGGTGAAGGATAGCCATATGCAGCAGCCCCATTTTGAGCTGGAGGTGCACGAGAGGCTAGAAATAGTACAAATGAAAAAATAAGAGTGAAAGCAGTGTGTACAGTCTGACATAACTATTGAGAAACTTACCATTTGTGGCTAATTTAAAAAGATATTGCCCAAAATCGATGGCTCCACCAGACATAAAAGTCATTTTGAATTGTGCCGTGCCCTCCCAGCCACCTGGATGATGAGATTAAATGGTTGTTACATCTAGAGATTCATCTGATAACTAAAAATATATGTATTTTTTGTTTGGAAGGAAGTTACTTATTTGATCAACAAAAGTCAAGGTAGCTTTGAGATAAGTAAATTATTAAACTGAGCCGCCCTAGTACAAAGGCAACAGTGAATGAAGGTCACACATGAATCTGACACTGGCTTACCCCCATATTCAGCCAACACGTTCCCTTTGATGTAGTTGGCTCCAAACACTGGCTGTTCGATGCTGCAGCCCTTCATCAGGTGATAAGGGAACATAGCCGAAACCACGTGGTCCTTTGCATTAGTGGAGACAAATACCAACTAAACCACAGACAAATCAGTGTAAATGAGAGCTGTAGTGGTTCTTTCTTAGCACAGCCTGTTTCTACCAGCATACCCTGTATGGAGTGAGGTACACATTGCCCTTTTTAGAGCCCTTCAGCAGATCTGCCTTGGTTTTGATGTCACTGAGAATCAGCTCCACACTCTTACACTCCCGAACAACGCTGTAAAAACAACACAGACTCATGAAACGTGTTATGAAACAGGATGAGGGGGACATGTCAACATAGCAACTTCCTTTCCTGCTTTAAGCTAGCACAGAGCTTTGACAGGTAACGTTAGTTATAAACTCATAAATTAAGAGAGTGATTCATACAATTCATACGTGTGCCACGATTCTTATAAATACACAAAGTTACTCAAGTTTTATAACAGGTTATCAAACATCAGCACAAGCCCATGGACAGGCTAAAGAGAGCTAACACAGAGCTAAAGCTAACAGTGAGCTAAGGGTGAGCTAACAGCTAACAGTGCGCATTTAACAGAGCAGAGATAAACTCAAACAAAAGCACACGCTGTTTGACACATGTCCAACGACATAAAGAACATGGTAGAACATGTGTCACACGAACCTTTCGCCGTTGTTAATCAAAACTCCTCCGTTCTGTGAGTGGTTACGGTTTAGAGCCATGATAAACTCATCTGTTGATCAGTTTCAGCAGCTCCACCAAAACACTGGAAACCCCGTGACGTCACCGTGACGTCACCACGTCCTGTGACAGCGCGTGACGCGACGTAAGACGTTTCACAATCAAAAAACACTTCAACAAAAACATTTATAGGAACATTTACATTTAAGTTTCACAAACACCTAACACTTATATGAACATTTAGATTTAAGTTTCATAAACTTTAACCATCTGTGCTCCTGGATATGAGCTAAACATGTTCAAATTAAATAAAACCTTTTAATGACAACAATTCTAATCCAGATTTAATCTTTATTACATTGTTATTTATCCATTATGTTGATTATCCAGAATAAAATGAGAAAATACAATGAGCCCCACATGATATTATACAGCCACTTTCACTGATCAAAACCAGAGTTCAGACCTAAAAGGATCATGTGTGATCTGATCTGAATAATGTGGGACACTAACCCAGCACCTGCAGATAAACATCATGGATCTAGAATAAGAGTCTATTTATACTTTATATATATTATTATACTTTCATTGTGCTAGTGCAGCCACTGAGTGAGTGACTGAGGTTCTGTGGTTCACAGGAGGCATGTCCTGTGCACAGAGAGAGTGTAGATACAGGTTAAGAACATGGACACACAGGCTCAGAGGGGACTGTAGTTTAAATAAATATAAATAAAATCACAGACTGCTAAAAGTTACTTTAAGAAGAAAATGTGTAAGAGCCTTCAGTGGTTTTACAAAGTCAATGCCATACGCATTGAAAAAAAATTAGATTAATTTATCTAAAGTGTCATATTCATAAAAAATACAAACCTTGTTTGCAATCAGCCTATATTTACAGGAAATAAATCATTCGATTGAATTTGCGACCCTTCAAATGAACAAAAAGACCATACTGATCACCAGTGAAGTTTTGAGTCTTGGTTCAGGTCAGAGACAAGCTGCTCGTCGTTGACATTAATGAGTCATGTGACCGTCCTGTCCAGAGTCTGGAGACTGACTTTATGTGATTTAAAAGCCTCGTCCAATGTCTAAAACTATGCCTTCTTATTCTAAGAAACTCTGTTTGATTTATTTTGTTTTTGCATTTGGTGCTAAGTGTTTTTCATTTCAGAAGAGTAAATCACATGGAAGGAAAGGACTGGCTTTACCTAAAGTGACATGTTCTAGTGAGCGAGTTAAAGCCGTGTTTGGGCCTCATGTCAGTGGAAATGTGACAGCTCAAGGTAAGTGACGTTACTGTTAAAGTTTTACAAGTTAGAAATCATTTCATCTTTCACTGGACCTGTCCTCAGATCCGACAGGTGCAGTTGTCCCAGTTTCTGAGAATGAGGAGTCCTGTGGAGTCAAACTGATCACAGACAAGAACCATGGTCCAGTGTTCCTGAGCAAATACGACAGCTGTTACATCATGTATAAGGTGAGAAAGACGTCACAGGCTGACTTCAAGAAAAAAGGCTGATTACTCTTCATCTTTAGGACAGAACAGTGGTTGTTCCTTTGCGTGTCCAGCTGAAAGGAGAACGACGGTGGTACAGAGTGAACATCACCTGTCCTCTGATAAAAAGACTCAGTGACAGTGAGACTTTCTCCCAAACCGGTAAGAACTTTGTGTGTAATCACTGTACGAAAAAGTGTTCTACAAGTGTCTAAAAAGTGTTTTCAGAAAATACTTTAGCAAGAGAATGCAACATTGTCAAAGACCTGAAGGTGGGCTGTGGTCACCGAGACATCAGCAGTGAGGACTGCTTCAGACGAGGATGTTGTTATGATGAACATGACGACGTCTGCTTCTACAGGATGAACTGTAAGCTGTTTGTTTTTTACATTAATGTGCACAAATCATTCATAATGTCCTTTTATCCTTCAGCCTGCTCTTTAGACGGACACTTTGTGTTTTCTGTCACAACAAAAGACACTGGTTATTCCACTTCTTTAAGCAAACTAATGGTTAAGGATCAGCCTCAGTGTGTTCCAGTAATTCTCACCCCAGACACTGCAGTGTTCAAAATAGGACTAAAGGAGTGTGGGGCCAAGATGAAGGTGACCTTCTCATGTGTTTCTAAATATAAAAAAATTAGGTGATGATTGTTATTTCTGAAACGTGTTTTGTTTCTTTTTCTTCAGGAAGATGGAAACAACGTGATCTATGAAATTGAGGTAGTAGATGGCATCGATTCTTCATTTAGGTAAAGTCTCCATCTCTGTAATATTACATCATTAATATAAGATTTTCTGTAGGCATTGTGCTCTAATAATTACATTTAATGTATTTTTGTCCAGTCTTGAGCTTGCGTGCGAGTATGAGGCTTCAGAGGTGAAAAAAGCTGCTAATTTGCACGCTTTATTCTTGACAAATCCACCACCTGTAGTTGCTTTGGGAAGCAGTGAAGTTCAAATGAGAATAGCCAGAGGTTAACACTATTCTTTTACTAACATCATATTTGTTTGCCCTTTTTAACCACATAACCTGTTCATACAGATGCCTCTTTTACATCCTTCTTTGCTGAAGACGAACTACCAGTAACCCTCCCACTGCGAGAAAATGTTCATGTGGAAATATCATTTGTTGAGTCATCCCCAGACCCAACTCTTTCCCTCCGTGTGCGAGACTGCTTTGCCTACCCAGAGACTAAACACTCTGTGTGGAATCTGCTCTATGATGGGTCTGTTTTTTTGATAACTGAAACACATTGTGTACATGCATATAAAGTTTTCTTTGCCTCCCTCCTGCAGCTGTCCTAACCCTCTGGATGACATGCAAAGTTCTGTTCCTGTGGACAATAAGGGAAAGATTGCCTTTCACTCCCAAGTCAGAAGGTTTGATGTGAAGACTTTTGCGTTTTTGGACCCACACACAGGGCGTCATAGCACAGAGCTGGTAAGGATGTTGTATAAATACTGTGTTCTGATCTATACCACGTTCCTTAACACAACTTTTTTAGGTGTATTTCTATTGCTGGGTGGAAATTTGTACTGAAAATGTGGAGTGTGAGCAGTACTGCTCAATTACCTGTGAGTACAGTAATTTGCCTTTGAGGATTTTCAGATATTTAAACTAAGACTTGCCTTGCAGCTTCAGAGGGTGAAAGACGGAGAAGAGAAGCTTTACACACTTCTGATCTCCTCCATCTCTATTCTTTGGGACCTCTACTGCTAGAACAGAATGACACAGATGTGGAGGACGACCCATGTGTAATATCTAAGAAAAGTAGGAAACGTTAACTTAATAATTTAAATGTATTAATACATAGTTATATTGCAGTAGTTGAAATTGAATCTTGTATCAGAGTTTCAGGTGACTGTTTATGTTCTGTCTGGGGTTGGAGCTGCTCTGCTTCTAATGGCTCTGTTTCTGGCATTTCGGAGCATTAGAAGATGCCAGCGACAGGCCCTGGATGCAAAAAGAAATACAGAACAAGCTCAATAAAACAAATCATTCTTTTATGTGTTTCAAACTTTTGTACATCTACATACATTACTAGGATGCATGCATAGTAGATATTTGAACACTAATATTTTAAAACAGTGTTTACAAACTAAAGAAAAAGACAATTTAATAGGGTTTAAACTTTCTCTGTGCCCTCAACAAGGCTATCCTCTGTTTATCCTCTTCAAACTTTTTCCTTAGTTCAGCAATGTCTGAAAAAGAACAGAACAAAAAGCACTCTCATAAAAAGCGTCACTAAAATCTGCTTCCAAAAAACTATACTTACGCTCTTTCTGTGTGTTTCTGTGTTGCCAGGTGTAGAAGTTCATGAGTTCCTTTCTCTTCTTTTTCTTCATCTCTTTTGCTAAAGTGCGCTGATTAGCCATTTCACTGTGGGGACGGGCTTTTGCCCCCTTGTGTCCCCTTGTAACTTTGACCCAACCCTCTTCATCCTCCTGCTGCTCCTCCTCTTTTTTTCTTCGCTGTTCTTCTTCCTGTCACCACCAAAACAGATGTAAAATCAGTCAGACGGAAATCATCTGTCAAAGAAAAAACTCGTCTTACCTCTTCTTTACGCTTGTCATAGTCCTCCATAAAAGAGTCAACTATTTTCTTAAGTTGCTCCGGCTGAATAAAAGCGTCTTTGTACTGCTGTATCCATTCTGTTAAAGAAGAGGTTACACATGTAGCAATCTGCAACACAAGTTATATGAGAATTACATGCAACATTGTAGTTACTCTGAACCCCCGTCTTGACAGGATGCTCCTCTGTCGACACCACCATAGGCTCACTGGATGGATGAGATTTAGCCGCTTTGATACTGGAAGAATTTTCAAACACAATGTATCCCACTTTGAATCCCTGTGGGACATTTATACGAGGGTATATAATCAGTTTCGGCCAGTGGAAAATGTTTCTACAGATTGTGTGCAGCATGCTTTTAAAAACGCACATGTTTTTCAGCTGGTTTAAAGATATTTGAAAGCTTTGGTCCATGGTGCTGAGAGGAACCTGGCTGGTCTCTCAACTCCACTGATTTTACATTTCCAAACTGAGAAAATATTCTTTTGATGACTTCCTAAAATTCAAATGCAGTGTTAGGTCCACAGTCATCGGAGAAATGTATAGAGGAGACTGTGATACTGTGTGTGTTACCTCTGAACAATATGGGGGAACATTGAGAACAAACAAGGTCCTGTCCACTGGTCTGAGTGAGCTTTTTTCATCCCGGACTTTATGCTCTTTTACATAAAGTTTGTGCTGTGCAACGCTGCTGGAACAAAACTTTAAGGGCAGCACTGCAAAAAACAGATAATAACGAGTGTTAAGACAGAACAGTACATCCAGAACACTGCTGCTCGGGTCTGACTAGAACCAGGAAGTACCAGCACATGTGTCCTGTGCTCACACATGTGTCGTGTGCTCAGGTGAAGTACTTCACACATGTGTCCTGTGCTCAGGTGATGTACTTCACACATGTGTCGTGTGCTCAGGTGAAGTACTTCACACATGTGTCCTGTGTCAGGTGAAGTACTTCACACATGTGTCCTGTGCTCAGGTGAAGTACTTGACACATGTGTCCTGTGTCTCTGGCTCCTGTGGCTCAGAGACTTTAAAGCAGCTCAGTGTGAACAAGTCTCTCCATGAACCAAAGAACATCTCCCACATGTGAGAACCACAAGTTCCATCTCACACTCTGAGGACTAAACCGGGACTAAAACCAGGACTAAAACCAGGACTTAAACCAGGACTTAAACCAGGACTTAAACCAGGACTTAAACCAGGACTTAAACAAGGACTTAAACAAGGACTTAAACAAGGACTTAAACCAGGACTAAACATAGATTAAACAAGCATTAAACATGGACTAAAAACAGGACTCAGTGTTTGAGTTTTGCGCAGTTTAAACCTGGAACATTCTTCCTGAAGATGTGAGACAGGTCTCGATTTTGACAATGTTTAAATCCAGGCTCAAACGGTTCTGTTTAGCTGCATGTGACTGAAAGGTTTTTATTCTGCAATTTTCTCCTTTAATGTTAATTTTATGATGATTATTTAAGTTTTGATTTGTTGTATTGTGATATTAATGTCTTTCTTATTCTGTAAAAGACTTTGAATTACCTTGAGTATCAATTGTGCTGTACAAATAATCTTGTCTTGTCTAATATCAGCGAAACAAGTTCCGTTTTTTCCAGATAAAGGCTGAGCGACATTCATTAACAGTTGAATAATAAAGTATATATATTTTTCCGTCTTCTGTAGAGAAAATTACCTGCAAATCCTCCGGGAATAACACAGCTTTGGTTTGAGGCGTGTTGTTTTGCGGAGGCAGCCATTTTGGAAACAACCTTTGACCCCGGAAGTAAACAACAAACGTTTATGACGTTATGACGCTACGTTTGCGTCACATGGTTGTGGCATAGAATGGATATATGATGTACTTCCACAGGTCGTTATCGCGGTCTGTTTAAGTTCATTTAATATGTCTAATGTTTGTTTAATTTGTTTAATTTGTTAGAAAAATGTGTCCTCTGCATTTCACCCGTCCTCATTTGATCCATCCTCATTTGTCCCGTCCTCATTTGATCCATCCTCATTTGTCCCGTCCTCACTTGTCCCGTCCTTCAGTGTCTCTGATCAGGGTCTGCACATCTGGAGGAGGCCTGGTCAGGACTGAGGTGAAGGACTGTTCATGTTTTGGGTGTTGTGTTCTTTACCTGCCATTTTAATTATACATTTAATTTCACTTTCAGTTCTTTCCATTTTCAACCAAAAATATTCTACTAATAAAGTCAGAATTCACTTTATTTGCTCAGTGGGATTAATATAATTCAGATGTTTCCTGTAGCCTCTCTGCGTCCTGTGGGTTATTTTGTTTTTTCAGTCTTCAGTATGAATATATCAGTTCAAAACATGATGTAGCCTCATTACTTAGTGGCTAGAATTTTATTGAAACAAACCAGTTAGGTCAAGTGGCACATATTTAACTGCCTTTTTGGCCATTTCTGCAGACTTTTGTCATTTGATGCAGCTCTTTTGCATTTTACATTGCAACAATAAAATCTAACTATTGGAGAACAGTTACCTGGCTGTTCTCTATACCAAATGAAAAGACACAGTTAATTAAGTATAAATGTACAGTTTAATGGTGACGTTACAGAAGCTAGCCTTCCTAGACGCATTAGACTGACATACCAGAAAAATAAAAAGCAACACAGTTGTAGTTGACCATTCAACATGTTCTGAAACTGTCATACTGTCAAAACACTACAAAGAATATACTTCATAAATTCTGTCACAATGTCAACGATGAATGTCCAAGTCGACCCAAATCACTTCTGTTTTATAACTGTTCAACCTGTATTTTAATTTTTTTATTTTACACATTATTGAATTGATTTAACCCTCAGAACACAAAGTCCGATATGGACTGTGTGGACCTTGACAACTTAATGTTTAACAAAACATCCAAATTGGGATATTACTGAGTTAAAACATGTTCCACACTCAGACTGCTTTGGGGTTGGCTGTGTCTGATAAAAGACAAACATATTTAATGTCTTGCAGATATAGTGGGATAAATCTAAACTGTTCCATTTTGTGAGTAACCATGTTTATCAAAACGGGAGAAAAAAGGCTCCACGTGTATTTCCCATCCAAGTGAAATATAGTGTTGTTCATTTTAACACTGGGAATGCAGTAAAATATCGAAACACAAGACACGACCTAAATCTTAATGCGGAAGGCAGTAGCTTGTGAGCTGGGAGGTTCGGGAGTAGAGGGGGACTGAGCAGTGGACTTGAACAAAGCTTTGAGAATTGTCTGAGGGTCCACCTCTGGAGTGGGCTGAGTGGATGCTCGCTGACCAGCGGGGCGTGACAAGGAGGGGGGCAGACCGTCTTTCTTTGCAGAGCTACCGCTGCCTGGAGTATCACTGAGCCTCCTGCACAAATCCAAACACCAAAAGTCAATATACTGGACTTAAGATAGTCAAGGATAGAGAAAAGCAAGTTACAAAATCTTACCATTGAAAACTAAAAAACTAGTGCATGTAATTTATTCCAACTGATTTTTTTTTTCAGACTAGTTTCATACCTGGTTCATATAAGTGTGGCAGTGTAGTGTACATGAGATACTAAAAGTACTTTGTATAAACACTACCCATCCCGTCGGGTTTCAAAATATGAAGTAAACATGTTTAATCTCGACTGTTTATGCTTACATTTTTTTGTTTGACTCAGGACATCACACTGCAGATTATTCATTCAGAAAGCCGTGTGACCATAGTCATAATATAAATATAAAGCCTCCATAATATCGACTACTATAAAAACAAGCAACTCTCCTGAAATGGTGCTAATGCAAGAGCACATGCTATAATTAGACTCAATGAACACTGATAAATACATATTACTTACAATAAAATGGGCTGATCAGAAGTGATGACATTTCCCTGAATGTGAAGATTACATTTCATGGGCTGACCTACATTTTAAATATCAAACAAAATGATTAACGTCTTCATAAATGACAAAGACATGATTACCCTCATATAGACTTACCATCGAGGCAGCGGTTATTATACTTTCTATATGCGCTAACGGCATCCTCTTTACGAACAAATACCACCTCAGCAACACCCACTTTCACCAGCCGTGCACGTTTCAAGGCACCACATACACAAAAGAGTTCCTATGGGGAAAGAATAAATCATAAAAACACTTGAAGTATCAATCAGAGTACATAAGAGGGGTCAGTTTGCTTACAACGATGTCTTCTTCAGTTACCCGAGGATGCAAGTTATTTACTGTTATTTTTGTTCCCTCCAATGGACTGAATGTAGGCTAAGATGACAAAAATATGGATTCAGTACAACATGGCATTGTTGTCATTTTTATACCAACTTAAATTTCTATCCCTGATCACACATGAAAAGAGAGCTCACCAGAGGAGGAGCTGCCGCTGTATTTGGAGCAGCAGTGCTTTGCTGAAGAGTTCTGGAGACCTGCTGTAAGGCTGCAGCAGAGGGCCGAGACGCAGGCATGCTGGTGGTTTGTCGAGTGGGTGCCACTGGTACTGGAGGACGAGGTGCTGTGTACGCATCATTTTTAACCACCTTTGTGATTGGAGCTGACATGGAGAATGAGGAGCCCATTCCACCCCCCCCTAAAAAAAAATATGGTAAGTGAATGCTTAAAAACATTAAATTCAAGCAATGTGAAAGATTTGATTTACCCGGGGTTGCAGAATGTCATTAGAAGTGGTGATCTTTATTTGTTTACTAACAGTGCCATCAAGATCATTTGAGAGCGGCTGGGAAAAAACAGAAGGTTATGCCATATAACTGATCACCTGGAATCAAATGCTTAAAATCTCTTCTGTTTAGAGTGAATGGATCCAACACAACTGACATTAGAAACTTATTACACTACGATAATCTACTAATCCAGTCACAATACCTGTGTGGATGTGCGTATCCCACTGGACAATCCCACTGGCTGTTGCTGAGAAAAAAAATATGACATCAAACTTTTAGCTGTGGTTTTCTTTTATCTTTTCTACAATTTTTCTGGAAGAAAAGTAACCTACACTCACCTGAATGGTCTTTGTTATTTTTAATGGTATTCCTGCCCCAGTCAGTGTCTGTGTTCCTCCAAGGCTTCTCTTCAGGCTTAGTCTGTCTCGTGCATCCCTAAGATTCGGCCCTTGACCACCAAAATGCCTTGTGTTGTTAGCTCCAGCAACAGTGATGTTATGGTGTAGCTGTACTGATGGCATTGTGCTCTGCAGCTGGGGTAGCAGAGCCTGTGTTGTGAGATTATATTGCGTTTGCCCCTGTTTGCGTGAGTTGATCATTTGACGAGCATCTTGCACTCCTCCTCCTACTCCTCCTCCTCCTCCTCCTCCTCCTCCTCCTCCTCCTCCTCCTCGACCACGAATTTTAAAACGAGCATCTTTCTGACCAAGCTTTTCTCTGGCATCTTTTACTTGAAAACCTGTTATGAAAACAATAAAAGCAAATTACAAACAATACTGTGTGGTAAACACAAAGTAAAACGCGTTGGTTCTTAAAGTCTTACCAGCAGCTCCTGGTCCTCCCATTCTCTGTCTCACATCATTTACTCCAATCTTCTGCCTGGCGTCAAAAGTCATCCCCATCCCCCCAGCACCTCGTCCAAACGTTGGCCTGAAATACAGAATATTGTTTATTTTCCCTCGCAGAGCATAATGCGGTTTTATTATTAAACATTTGAAAGGCAGTTTGATAAAAAAAATATGGTAAAATCACAGATCGTCATTACGGTCCTCGTAAAGTTAAATACTTTTATAAACACACAGCAAACATAGAGGTTTGCTTATTAGCCAACATCTGTTATACTTATTTTACGACTGGTGTTAATGAACACTTAAATGACGAACAGTAAACTGGACGCTAGTTAGCTTTTGGGAGCATTGGTTTTCCTAGCTACATGCTAATGCTATGTGCATAGCGAAGAGGTTAGCATTAACATAAAGCACAAAGAAAGCCTCAAACAAACTCACGTGTGCACTTTTTTGCTAAAATATTACACGAATTTGGTTATAAAAGAGTCATGAGACGTTTGAGGACCCGTGTTAATTACCGTTTTGCAGTTGCTTTAAGATTAATGCCGCGCCGTCGGATCACTTCGTCTAAAGAAACGTCTGCCATTTTCTCTCTCTGCACTGATGCGCATGCGCAGACTCTAGTAATGAAAACATGTACGGAGGCTGGCGTAGTCCAAACCAGGTAGAACGTGAGTATTACGAAAAACGTGTTTTTCGTTTATCATTTCTCTGTCTATACTTTCGCAACATTTTATGATAATCACTCTCAATATTCTAAATTAAAGTAATATGCAGTTTATAAAAGAAAGCGACATGCGTTCACATCACGACGTCCGCGTTCGATTTCTCTTGACTAAAAGGTGTCAAAGAAGAGCTCTCCCCCATAATGCTTTGCGTTTCATGATTTATTTTTTTATTCATAACAAACATACCAAATGATTATAAGTTTTAATATTTTGATTGGTAAATATATTATCTAAAGCTGTTTGCATAGAGATAAGTGAAACACTTTAACCCTATAACAGATGTGGCTGTTGTTGACACCATGACTGAGGACGCACGGGCTCAGGGACTAATCAAATACTCGATCATCGATAGTTATGCCTTAAACTGATGAGTAAGGAAAATAACGATGCGGGGTGACGCCCGCGTCCCTCGTCAACTTACGAGATGAATTTTTGTAAGGGCACAGGTCCGACCGCTGAGGTGACTCGCCTACTTTGTGAGATGCCTCGCGGTACAAGGATCTGCCCCGTCCTCAGATGTGAAATTAAACAATCAAGGTAGAAACAATCCGAGAGAAATTATGTGAAATTTTGTAATGTCCTCTCCGTGATTTAAACTAAAGCAGGATCATGTCACACTGCGAGACAGAGAATCTACTGAACTGATGAAAACATGGTTATAAATGCAGCTTTAATTACAGATAAAACAGAGCAGACAGGCCTTGTGTAGTTTGTGAGAAAACTGGATTAACTTTTACAGCCTCTTCACCAAACAGCTCTGTCTGTAGAAAACATTTAAACATCATTTATCAACACGAACATAATGCTGCTTTATTAGTTATAAACATGAACATAATGCTGTTTTATGCTGTTTTATAAGTTATAAACATGAACATAATGCTGTTTTATGCTGCTTTATAAGTTATAAACATGAACATAATGCTGTTTTATTTTGTTTAGTCAGTGAGTTTTCAGCCCCTCCTCGCTCTCACAGTGTTAAACTACATCTCCCATGATGCACTGGGCGCAGCTCGGACGCACTCAGCCTCGTCCGTTCGTCGCTGGACTCGCGTCGTGCAGGTAACGGAGGAGCAGGATGGCATCAGCCCTGTCCCGAGCCCTCAAACTGCCCGGTAAGATCTGCGCCACACGCGTTTTACACCAGACACAGGACAAAAAGAAGAAATATATCACCACAGGGACAAAAAGAGAAGAAATACATCACCACAGGGACAAAAACACAGAAATGATGCGCCTCACGCCTTTGACATCACGCACAGAGACTAAATGAGAACAAACAGACCACGACTCAGTGTCATGTTATTCAGGAGGATCACACTGTCCGCTGTTATTTCACGTGCATTTACTCTATATATATGTATTTATACACACGCAGCCATAACATGCGGGTGTATGTGTTTCATATGCATGTAATACACACACAGCCTCGCTATAACCTGTGTGTGCTTTTATTTCACACGTAAATACGCGCACAGCCCCGCTATAACCTGTGTGTGCTTTTATTTCACACGTAAATACGCGCACAGTCCCGCTATGACCTGTGTGTGCTTTTATTTCACACAATAAACACGCGCACAGACCCTCACACGTTATACGCGCACAGCCCCGCTATAACCTGTGTGTGCTTTTATTTCACACGTAAATACGCGCACAGCCTCGTTATAACCTGTGTGTGCTTTTATTTCACACGTAAATACGCGCACAGCCCCGTTATAACCTGTGTGTGCTTTTATTTCACACGTAAATACACGCACAGCCCCGCTATAACCTGTGTGTGCTTTTATTTCACACGTAAATACAGTTCACAGCACAGACATAACCTCTGTGGATGGAGTGTTGTTCTCAGATGAAGTTGGTGCTCTCAGCCTCTGTCTCTCGGGTGTATGGTTCACCTCGTTCACCTCGTTCGTATCGTTCACCTCGTTCGTATCGTTCACCTCGTTCACATCGTTCAATGCTGCAACCACAAACTAATGTGAATAAAGTCTGATGTCTACAGCCACGAAGAGGAAGGTGGGACTTTAAACACCAACCTCCAACCTCCTAACTCCAACCCTAACCCTCCAGGAACCCCAACCCCCTGACCCCTAACCCCCTGACCCCCTGACCCCTGACCCTAACCCTCTGGAGGATGATGCACTTATCAACATCAAAACTCACATCTAAACTTTTCATCAAGCTTCACATCGACTGTGGAGAATCTGACCAAACCTGCGAGACACGTCACTCTTCCTTATTTTAGTCTGATTCTTTGGGAAAGTGGATGATTTGGTCTGAGTCAGAAAAGTGATGCTTCACTTAAAGCTGCGTGAGTTTCATGAGTGTTTAACTGAGTCTCTGCTTCTGTTTCTGTGCCGTTGGGCAATATCAGGGTTAAATCTCCTATCAGGCGGGAGGGGCTGAGTGGGCGGGTGAAAAGTTAAACGTCCTTGATTCATATTATAAATAGTTTTAACAGCCTGTAAATGAAATAAATTCTCAAATGTCTAAGTCAGAATGTTTCCATGCTCCACACTATTACATATTTTGTGCCTGTTTTCAAGATTCTAAGTTGGATAAAGTTCAGTTTTTGTTTGGAAGCAGGTGATAAAAGCAGGACTCAGCTTCAGCCAAATCAAATGTGTTTATGACGGAGGTTTTTACTGGATGTGCACGTCTCACTTTTCTCAACATCTGTCCACAGAAACACCTCCACGGTCTTTAAAACTGAAATGTTTTTGTGCAGGAAAGAAGGGCTCCGAGCTGGGAGAGTACGACCCTCTGACCCAAGCAGACAGCGAAGACGAGAGTGAGGAAGATGACCTCGTGCTCAGTTACCCTCGGAACGGCCTGGGTCGGGACGGCTGCCTGGGCCCCGGCGGCGGCAGGTCTGGCAGATTTGTCGGGGCGGTAGATGAAATGCTGGATGAAGAAGATGACGATGAAGACTGGAGAGAGCACGTGCCGAGCCTGGAGGGAGACGACCCGAAGGAGACGCTGCACCGAGACCAGAGGCGAGGGTCCGGGGCGCTCGCCGGGGTCCACGGCGCAGACGCCGACGCCAAGAAGATGAGGATGAAGCACATGATCCGGACGGCTGCCTTCGTCGTGCCCCTGGTGTGTGCCACGCTGCTCGTGCTGCTCTGTGCCTTTCTGATCCCGTGTCAGAAAGGAAAACTCCGTCCGCAGTGGGAGCGAGCGCTCGGAGTAGCAGGAGGTAAAACAAAACACGGCAGAGTTTCGATTTCTTATACATTTTTTCAAAGATTATCTCAACAAGGAAGCAACTGGTGTGAGTGTTCTATACATGTGCTTTATTTTAATATTTAAAATCCTCATCCAAAGGCGTCCAAAAAGGTTTAAAAAGCCAGAAAACATCATATGGACACATTAAAGCTCCATTTTATATAAAGATAAGACTTTTGTGCTTAGATTCAGTTTGTATTAGATGAATCACAGTGGATTGAAGTTGAAGGTTGTAGTTTGTGGGGCCAAAAGACGTTTCTGTGCAGTGAAGAGAGGAGTTTTCTGCAGCAGGATCTACATTTATCAGAGAATCTAAAAACATTTGTCAGGACTCGTTTTTTCACACATTTTTTGAAATTGGAAGCTTTTCTCTAGCACTTTTTGAGCTGAAAACAGCAGACAGCGGTTGGACAGAGCCAGGCTTTAACTCTGTGAGCTGACGTCTCGGCTCAGGGACGAGGGTCACACACGAGCAGACACAGTTTAAGGAGCTTCAGTCTCTGCCTCTGTCTCAGGGAAACAGGCTGTGTTCATTTGATTTAAGTCGTGTTCCTGTGTCTTGCACCTTTAAGGCAGGTCACATTAAACCTGAGGATGGGTCAGAATCTTTACTCTCTTCAGAGTTTACAGCTGGGTTACAGTAGTAGTATAAAGTCTTATTTTCCAACAAAAATACATACATGACATTCTGTGTGACGAGCTTCATTATCGACACTAAAGACGTGAGTATTTCCTGATTAAATTAGTGTAAAACACAGTTAAAAAGACAAATGTGTTGCCTCGGATCCGGAATACAGACTTCTTCAATACTTTACAAAGATGTTAGTCTGAAAAAATATCACTGGGACTTAAAAACATCACAGATTTCTGCAGAATCAGTGAGTGAAGCACTGATCTGAGTTCATCTGAGGACAGAGAAATGTGATTTATTTCTAAATAATCACGTTTACCCGAGGTTTAGACACAGTGAAGGTCGTGGGGAACAGGTTGATGTATAAAAAATCCAGAGAGGTTTTTCTGGATTTGTCGGGCAGGTGTGAGGTTCAGCGTTTGAGGACTGTCAGGTTGGATCTTTCTTTCTTTCAAACCAGTGAATTTGAAACGGTAACATCATCAAATTGAAGAATGAAGATGCAGCCTGTTGGTCCAGGGCTGAGTGTCGTGTGGAGTGAGCTGCTGTGTTGGATTTGTGGGATTTTTTCACTCCAAAGACTCACTTCAAGAGACTGATTCTTATAATGTGACTGTTTTATTAAAGAAGACAATTTTTATCCATTAACTAAGCACTAGGGGGAATGGTTTGGGCCAAAAAATGTAAATGTAGTAAAAAAATCAGTAATGAACATGACGTCTGTTGCTTTGTCAAGTTCTGGTAAGATGCATCAAGTTCAGGGATCAGCTGTGTTACAAAAGTGAAGTTTATGTACACTATAATAAATAAAATATAATACAGGTCAGATGTTGGAACCCTAGGCTCTTTAAGTAGCAGTTTTCAGCACAGATGATCTTTGCAGAGCTTTAAAAACATAGAATCATGAAATAAGCACAAAAACCCAGAGTAATAGTTATACTCTGAGCCACCAGGTTTGTGTCTTCAGAGTAAATCTGTAATTGCTGCTTTTAAATAGTTGTTATGAGCTGAAACTGAGCCGTGAACTGTCCTGATGAGGGGTTTGTGCTGTGGATCCTGCAGGAATCACCCCCCCTGCCCTGGCTCTGTGTGACGTGGATGATGATTCTGTGGAGGACGTGTTACTGGGTGTGACTGAATCGCCCACACCGGGAAAAAAAGGTACATCCATCAAAACATGTTATTTATGTGAGTATATTTTATTTACACCATCGTGTTGTAGTTTACAGCGCTGCCGCCCTGTCTGCTGTGAGTGGGCAGCTCATCTGGCAGAAAGCCATGTCCGAGTGGGTGATGTTCATCCAGTGTGGGCTTCGTATCAGCGCTCAGTGGTCCCACGTCTGTCTCCTCATCACTAAATCCACTCTGACGGCAGTTGAAACTACAGGTTAGATTTAACAACTTCTGGCTCCTTTTATGAGTGAACAGACTTCTACCACTCGTCCCTCTTTGCAGACGCTTTAATTACATTTATTTTACTGCCACACGACCCCTTTTACCCTGGGCTGTTAGAGTATTGACTGTTCAACATGGCAGTATTTTGAAACTAATAAACTATTAAACTGTTATTAAACTATTAAACTGAACAGACTAAAAGTGAGAGAGGAGTAGAAAGGGAGACAGTGCAGGCAGTCATATGGTCAGTGTTTAAAATAAAGACATTTTAGCCGTTAAAGATGTTATTTGAACAGAGACAGAGTCAATATCATCTTGGAAAAACAGGTTTATTCAAAAAAAGTCAGACTAGAACCAGTAAAACACATCCTTGTGTTTCTGTTTGAGGGATTAGTGTTTGGAACAACAATAGAAGCATTTAAAAAGAGGAATAAAACATGACTTTTTGGAAATGACAGGACTCTGGAATGATTCAGTTTTTCCTTAAAAATTGAGTCATTTGTTGTAGAAAAGATGCTGCTTTTCTTGGATTTCTTGTGCGTTATAAGACATTTTTACTTCCGCCTAAAGCCTTTGGTCATGACACAAAGGTCATGTACGTTATATAACTGAAGGATGTTTAAAAAAGGTATTAGTCTGAGGAAGTTTATTCTGCCCTAAAGGAGCGAGCTGTGTCCTGGAGGAGTTTACACTGACACTTGGAGCTGTGGACTTGTTTCGAGGCTCGTTCTGCTGTATTCTTCTGTTAGTATTGTAAACATGAGGTAGATTGTATTTTAATCCAGTTTCTGTTCACATGAGGATTAGTTTAAACAGAAAACAGAATGACATCAGGACGATTCAAAGTTGTGGACATTTGCAGTTTTGCCTGTTCATTTTCAAAGATCCCCCCTTGCCCCGCCCTGTCATTGTGAACGGGGGTCACTGGGTCTTGTTTCCTCCTCAGGGAAGAGTCTGTGGCTGGTGCAGCTCAAGAGCATTGAATCCCAGGCGGTTTTACTCCCAGATCTGCAGGGAGATTTCATCCCGGATCTGCTAATATCCACTCTACCGTCAGACATTGTAAACCCTTTTTCATAAATACACTCACTCGTACCATGTCTCTATGTACGATTCATCCAACTGTGTTTTTACAAAATGTGTTTCAGGCCATGGATCTGTCTTTCACCTTAATTTCTGGACTGACGGGGGAAAACCTTGGACGTTCAGTTCCTTTTAACATCTCTGGCCAAGGAAAACTGATTGGTCCCCTGCTGCACAAAACTCAACAAGACGCTTATTACATCTTATTTGGACTGGGTAAATATCACATCTTCTGTAAATATCACAAATGTTGAGAATGTTGTTAATCTAAAGTGACACATGTGCTTCTTCAGGGAACATCAAGGCCATATCTCTGTGTGACCTGTACGTTCACGCCACGGGGAAAATGCCGTCGAACCCAGAGCTCAGAAAGAAGGATCGAGGATGGGAGGGACTCAAGGCCAGAACCAACTCTTCCACTTTGATCCACATTTTTGGGTACGCTTCAGTGGACGAGATAAAGCTCTGGTTACATGTTACACTGAGGCTCGTCTGTGTGTTTGAGTCTGGTCAGGTACAAAGAGTCTTTCAAAGCTCAGTTTTTTTATTGGCAAGAACGAGTGTTTTAAAGTTTGGGATAGATGAGTGTTTGTCAGGCTTTAGGGAACCACGTTTTTGCTGTTTTTGGACTTTTTCTTCAGTCCTGATTCCTCATTAAATGCTTTATTATCAGTAAAAGTCAGTAAATGTGTTGTGTTTTTCCTTCAGAGGAGCAGAAGACGTTACGTTCCTGTCTCCTCACGTCGTTGGTTATGACAGTAACCACAACAACTTAGACTTCACCCGGAACAGCACCAGGAGTGACTGGGTTCTGGTTTACGGCTCCAGTAAAGTGTCTGTGCTCAGGCAGAAGGATCTACACAAAGAATGGACCTTCAGTTCTCCTCTTATTCACAGGTAACTTAAATGTACTTGTTTATTTGTGTCTATTTATTGAAGCTTCCCCATTAGTCTCTCCCTGGGTCAAATTCATTCAAATGTTTTCACTGTCTGACATGTTTTGTGTAAAATAGCCAACCGACCTCAGGACATTTCAATGACGATGGAGTTCTGGACATTTTCCTTCAACATTCAGCAAATGGAGTCATGAAGGTGACGTTTTACACTCCGCCTGATGCAAATATTCAGTTTAGGGCTGTGCATTTTTAACGCTCGTTTGGTTCGTCTCTCAGGTTCAGATCATCGATGGAGGTAAAGGTCATCTCCTGTGGTCGGCGGATTTCGCGTGTCCGCGTCTGGACTTGGGCTCGACGACACTGTCCACCTCATCAGGACGATCCGTGTTCCTGTTCTGGGCCAGTGAGCCAATCAGAGCCCAGAAGAATGCCACCAAGACCACAGTGAGTCATGACTACACCCGCGTCGAGACCATCCCCGCGTCGAGACCGCCCCCGCGTCGAGACCGCCCCTGCGTCGCGACCGCCCCTGCGTCGAGACTGTCTCTGCGTGTTCGTCCTCTTTGGGTCGTTTTGTTCAGGACGACATGTGGAATATCAAAAGACAAACTACATCTTTTCACCCCAGTAAAACCAAAATTCATGTATTTCTACGCCGACATCGCCCCTCCCCCTAAAATCAGCTCATATATGTTATTTTTACATTCAGTCCAACGAGACGCTGTGTCTGACTCTGTGACTCCTGCACTGTGGAAATGGAGGTTTGCGCTCTCGTTGGGTTTTTTGTTCAGTTTTTTGTGGGGAATATGTGCACCACGTTTCAATCATCTACAACAACAGAAAACAGTATCTAGACCCATGTGCGATGTAGGTGAGGATGAGGCTTACCTCTAATTACTCGTGTTACTGTGGTAACGACCTACATTTGTCATATAAATACATGGATTTTGATGAACTGGGATGAAAAGAAACAGTTTAACATTTTCCACACATCATCAGAACAAAAAATGAGGACACACCTGTAACATCAAGCGTCAACCTCAAAAATCAAAATGCATCAAGCAAGACAAGTAAAAATGATATTATGACCCTGCCCTGAACCTCACAGCAGCTCACGGTGGACAGAACACAGCTTTTACACTTTACCTCTCATATATATATTCTTTAACATTTAGACACAAACATCCACTGTTTCATAATGGACTTTGTAAATCTATGTTCAGAGAAAATACTGAGTGCAAAGTTATTGAAAACCGACACTAATATGATTCAGGTCACTCCAGTCAAAAAGTCAAAACACTGTAGCTTCATTAAAGATGAGGCTGGTTCAATGTCAGAGACTCACCAGAATAAAGAGTCACACACCTGTGGTTCAGATGCAAACTGCAAAGTGACTGAAAATGGACACAAACTTTAGGCTGCTCCAGTCAAAAAAGTCAGTCGCACCAAAGTAACTTGTGTATTCTGCCCGGGCTTCGTGGTTCAATGCCCTGGACCACAATAGTCAAGGACAATTAAAGAGAGCAGATCGTGTCCTGAGCAGCTGTAAGGAGGAAAAATGTTGTACCAGCCGTCACAGAGAGAGGAAGTCCATCATCAGAGCTTGTGGCTTTAATCTAAGTTATTGTCGGGCTGATAGAATCTAAACTCCTTATGTGAGACTTTGTCAACATTCAGGGTCAAAAATGATTATTAGTTCAGAAAAAAAAGACGAAACCAGTGCAAAGACCAAACCCCCCTCTCCAGTTATATCAGGTACAATAAAACAGTAATAAAACAGTAATAAAACAGTCTGGCCCTACTGTAGAAGTATATGTATTTTGCTTATTTTGATGATGTATCAGTGTTAGTATCTTTGCAGGTTCCCCCTGGTGTCGCTGCAGGACAACCTCTGATTAGAAAACTGTTCCTCCTGCACCCCACGTATCCCACGATTCTTTTGGAGCTGAACAGCACCACAGACACAGCAGTGACTTCAGCAGGTAAAATGTTCATCTAAAATATAGAATATACAGGTCTCAAAGCAAATAGAGAAAAATAAACTCAAAATGTGAACACACAGTGATATTTGACGAGCGGCAGGACGACGCCTCCTACATCACAGTGTCTTCACAGCCCACGCCTGGATCCTGGCCCATCGCCTGTGAGGTGAAAACCACCAGCCTCAAAGCTGCAATCGCCAAAGCAAAAATGGTCAGACTAAATGAAAACAAAATGCAAGAAAGTTCTGTCAAACCAAGTGCATCTGAGGTCAGTACTTTTTTCAGACGCCTGGTTTTTAGGCACTGAAAGAAACGATGAGAAATGATGAGAAACGATGAGAAACAATGAGAAATGATGAGAGTCTTTGGGATCTTTGTAGCAGCTAAGTAACTTTATTGTAACTTTGTTATTTAAGATAATTGCACTAAAGATGAACAAATGTTTAAGTTGTTTACATTTTCTGTTTTCTGTTATTATGTTGCAGTAAATTATTTCATATAGTGTTTGTTTTTCAATTACATTTAGTTATTGGCCCCGTTTCATGAAGCAGGTTTAGTCCAAACTCTGGGTTTGTATGAAAAAGAAACTTTCAGTTTCAGAGTGAACCTGAACCAGAGTCAGTCACTCTGAGCCTGATCCTTTAACCCCGAGTTTGACCAGAGCCTGAACGACTCTGATCGGACAGTTCACTTCAGATCCTTAGTAAAAGGAAAATTCTATTTTGTCGACTGGACTAAAAGTTTTTGAGAGAAAACGTGTCTCATCCAAACCTCCTGACAGACGAAACGTCTTCACTTAAAAGACTTTGTCCAGTTGAGAGAACTGAATTTCTGTTTTACTGTTGCTGCGGTGAATCCTTTTTTCTTTGATCCACTGGTCGTGGCTTTTCTCGGTGATAAACTCGGTGAACAAACACTGAGACTGAACACTGAGGGCTCGAACTTTGCTCCAAACCTGATTTCTGAAACAGGACACTCACAGTTGGCCAGTCTGAGTAGAACAACTCAGGAATTAAACTCTGAGTTCCAGCTGCTTTGTGAAACAGGCCCATTCTCTGATGTTGGGTTCATTCAGTTTTAGATTTCACTGATTGTGACACATTGACTTGATGGCAACAAACTGTATAATTTAATGAAGCACAGAAAACAGAAACAGACTTTTGCACCACTACATAACTGTAAATGTGTAAATATGTACAGTATTTATTCATTTGCTTTTAACAGCTTAGTCCAACTCGCTGATTGTCATTTTTGTTGTTTGAATTATCATCTATGATCAGAATGTGGCTGCTAAATGTGCTGGAATTCATCTCTTTACTGAAACATTTTGTATAATATTTCAACTTAATTTATTAAACCTCCCAGAAACGGCTGTGGTCAAAGTATTTCTGTTTGACTTTTTATTGTCATAAAGGCAATTTGTTTGTGAAGAACTGGAGCAGTTTAAAGTCATTTTTATTTTATTAAAATGTAAATTAGGTGAAATGAATAAATGTGAATTAGGTGAAATAAATAAATTTGAATTAGGTGAAATAAATAAATGAATTAGGTGAAATAAATAAATGTGAATTAGGTGAAATAAATGAATTAGGTGAAATAAATAAATGTGAATTAGGTGAAATAAATAAATTTGAATTAGGTAAAATAAATAAATGTGAATTAGGTGAAATAAATGAATTAGGTGAAATAAATAAATGTGAATTAGGTGAAATAAATGAATTAGGTGAAATGTGAAACCAGTGAAACAGTGGCATTCTGCATTAGTACCACTCGGGGGCGCTGTCTCTGGTTTTCCTGAGGAGCTGTGAACATGGCGTCGTTCGTGGCTCGTCTGCTCTTGTTCTCGTCTCTCAGAAACGCCCTCATCTCTCCTGGATCCCCTCATGTCTGCTCCAGTGTCACAGCTCGGCGCACAGCAGTGACCACCTCCTCAGGGGCCATTCTGCCCAAACCCAAGAAGGTGAGGAGCTTTAGAGTGAGTCCATGTGCAGACTCAGAGGGGAGAGGGTTAAATTACAGCAGGAGAACTCAGCAGTGCATTTTCTGTAGATAATGTCCCACACATAGAATCATCAAGAGTAAAGTCAACATAACTAACTTAGTTGTTTCTATGGGGTGTGACTCACTGGGGAGCAGACCCATTTCGGCCTTATCCGGATTGCTCTGGTAGTGGTGCCCTTCTTGTATGTGGGGACTCAGATCAGCAAGAACTTTGCAGCACTGCTGGAGGAGCACGACATCTTCGTGCCTGAGGATGACGACGATGATGACTGAGGCTTCCAGGTACCAGGCTTGTGCAGTGGGAGTGGTGTGCATTAAATACACATTACCCAGAGTGCACTGCTCATCTCTAAAGCACCATCGCTGTGGCTTGTCTTTGTGTCTTCAGAGTGTCTAAAGAAAAGATTACACAGTCCACTAATGTTTTGTTTATTTATTTTCAGACTTTACAGAACCACCACAGGGAGATCTGAAGTCGAAGTGAAGTGATCCTGCTTAAATGTTGTTACATAATCTCTGCTTGGAGTTGCACTACATTGTAATTCTTTTACTCTAGGGCTGTCCAGGTGTCTGTTGGGCTGCTGTACTGTTCTGCCTGCACTAAATAAACCAAACTATTGTAAGAAGATCATCTATTTACTGCATCATAATTTATTACACCACTAATATCATTTATATATATTAACGTGAAATCATCAGCCAAACCCCACATTTGTTGATATTGTGATAAGTTTATATTTACAATAAATGGGAAACTCACATTTGACATAACAAAGACTAAGATCAGCAGGTGAATTCACAGTTCATGGGTCATGACCTTTGTAGAATTTGGACAGAAAGTCGGTGGGACGTGGCTCCTCTGACTCGGCAAAGTACCGCATGATGTGAGTTTTCTGTTTCCAAACGTGAATAGTTTCCTGCAGTTCCATTTTACCCTGTGAAAAAAACACAAACGATTTAAGAAGAGATCAACAGTGTTTAATAGATTTACATGTTTTTAGATGTTGAACATGTCGTACTTCAGCATTAACAGTTTGAATAATGGACCCGGACACGTCAGGCCTGGTCTGGTCTGAACGGCGAGAGCTCAGAATATTTGGATTTTTAAAAAAAATATTTCAGCTTTAAATTGATCAAGTTTTGGCTAAAAGATCTGGCACTAAAATGATAAACTAGCAACTCCTATTTTGAGTAGTATTTTCCATGTGTACAATGTACTTTTTTGGTTCAGTTTTGGCAGTACTTTTAATGTTTTTTGCCATACGACTGTACTTAAGTGTAAACTTTTAGAACTCCTTACACCACATTTTATGAACATTATTATTCTGTTGTTTCTTGTTCTATATGATCATCAACACAAGGTCAGGTACCAAAAGGATTGAAAAACAGGTATCCATTGTTCTCATATTGATGAAACATTTGAACTGAATAAAAATGAACAATTTAAAACTAAATATTGTATCTTTTGAAAACTGAACAGTCGTCCTCAAAATGTCGCCTTTAACACGAGTCTGAAAAAACCAGTTTAAAGTCTCTGTGTGAATCTAAAGAGCACTGAGCTCTACTTGAAAGAAAAGTGTAAGTTTATGAACATGAAGCACATAAATAAATGTTGAGCTGCTCTGACAAACACATCAGGCCCAAGTTTAGACTGACAGGACCAGTGAAGAGTCTTGCTCATGAGCACAACAGTGTGGTGCAGTGTTTGGACCCGCAGACTGATCCTTTACCTTAATAACGAGCATGTCAATCACCCGAGGGTCATTCACGTGCTTGTTTTTGTTGAACAGTTCTCTCACTTTGTCTCTTCCTTGTCTCGTGGTGATGTCCAGCTGATACATGGCCACTGCAAATAAACAAAAGAAAGTCTCAAAATAAAGTCTCGCGAGTTTATTTAGACCAAACATCCAGCGGTAAATCGTATTTTAGGTTCATTTAAATACACAAAACTTCAGAACATTTTGTCTGGATAAACGCAGGATAAACACAGAGTCGGTGTCATCTGGACTCAGACTCGACCTTGACTTAAACGCTCTTTTTACGGATCTTTAGGGGGTTAAATGGACCTGTGTTCGGGACTTCTCGGTACCAGGCCCGGTACAGCTCCCGGACCCGCCGCTTCGCCTCGTCCAGGTCCCGACTAAAGATCGGTTTGACAACTTTAACAGCACCAGCCGCTCGGGTCGCAGCTGAGGACGCCATCACTGCTGCTCCTGCACTTCCGGGTTTGAGCTAAATACAAGAGCAGCGCCCCCTGGAGGTCAGGCGGATTTACGGCTCACAAACAGCTCTAATTGAAATTGCTTAAATCTATTTGTGCCAAGAAAATTTTATACTTTAGTCCTTTTTTATTTTGCTTTTATAATCTAAGTTTAATGTGCTCCTTTTTATGCCCCACAAAGCTGTAAACCCCATATTATTTGTTCATATGTCATTACCTTTACAAGATTTTGTAATAACGTTTAATAAAATAAACTTTATCAGCTGGACAAAGAGCAGAGCGCCCCCTGGAGGCCAGCCGAATTTACAGCTCAAACGCTGAACTATTAACTGGACAAAGGGGTTTAACAGTCAATATGTTTGTCTATTTCGTTTGTCCGATTGACAGAATTTGATGGAATCTCTGCCTGATTTCAGATGACTTCACATTATTCTACAGGTTTATAGTTTTACAGATGGGACATCTAAAACTGATACTGTTAAAATGCAGATTTTTGTTGTAATTCAGTGAATTCTAGTCTAGTCCTCCAGGTCTGATCCAGAGTAAAAGACAAAGTAAAATCACTGTCACTGGACAAAAAGTTGTAGGAGTGAAGATGATTCAACGCTCGTCTTCTTCAGTTCTGGTCAGATTCCTGCTGGACACTGGCTGAGCTCCTCCCTTCAGATAGATTTAAGACACTGAAACTGGAAACAGCTGTTGTTTACAGTTTCCTACATTCAGCCTTAATTCTTGGCCTTATTCTAGGGTCTCTGGACTATTTTAAAAATGTTTAAAAAAGACACAAGTAAAAGTAACAAGTCCTAGTAACTTTTTCTTTAATAGACTCCAAAATACAAATAATTTACAAAGTTGATATAAGGTACATTAGATGTACATTAAATATGAACAATGGTCAAAACAAGTTATTTTATTACAATACAAAATGTCAATAAAATTGGCTCATCGATGCAATCCCCACAAAGACATTAAATATATTTCTATTTGCCAGATGCTTTGAAATCAAGATGCTTGAAATGGGACATTCTTATATGAGCTTTTTATGAGTTCCAAAAGTCTAGCAGAGGTTTGATTATTTCATTTTTTTTTTTTTTTAAATAGAGACTTATCATTAATCACTTCATCATATTCCTGCGTAAAGTTGCCTACAACATTCTGTATGACTTTCAAAAGGATTTTTAAATAGAAGATGCTCAGATATCCACAAAACCCAGATGGGAGTAGCTCATGAGTAACTGCGCTGACCTTTCTACCTGTTTGTGAAAAACATTTAGTGAAAATGATCATTGAAAATCATTGAAAATGTCTCAAATATAAGTTATGAACCCAAATCCATCCTTAACTGACCAAAGCAAGTACAAAAGTGCAGTAAAAAAAAAAAAAAATTGTGAACCAGTGTAAAAAACGAGTCTATGTGACTGTGTTGGCAGGAGATTAAAAATAAGGCACCGTTTCTGCCTCCGCACAGCGAGCACAGCGTGCCACAGTGATGCTCTCGGCTTTTCTCCAGTTCTTGTTGCAGTGAAGGGCTTTGGAAAACCTGACGCCTGCTGCTGTATCTGCAGTAGTTTTAGTACCATACACAGACCCTCAGTGGTCCAGGCTGTTGCCCAACTTCTGTCCCTCTTGTAGGGCAGCCATAGCGAGTCGGAGGTGCTCCCTCAGGCTCTGGAGCTCGCGCTCATTTCGACCCTTCAGTCCACTTAACTCCTCGTGCACTTCGGTGTATCGCTCACACGCCAGACGCTTCTCCTGCAAAACCAAATACAAGTGGTAAGTTACTGAGCAGTGCTGGGTATCATTACTTCTAAAAGTAACTGGCAAAATGTGTTTATTTACTGCATTAATTATAAAAGTATTGCATGTGTTACTTAGAATAGTTTATCTATTATAGTGCAGCTTTGGCCAAAGAGGTGACAGCTCTTTTTAAAAAGTGAACAGGAGGAGCAGTGATCACTGGGGCAGCACCTGTTGTACCAACTGATGTGACTCTGTTTTGTCTGTCACATCCTCTACACTCCAAGAGCAAAAACAAGTCTCTGTTGGCATTAACCAAAGAGCAGCGACTCGCTTTGCTGAAGCATGTTTATAACGGCATGTTTTGGCTCAGAGGCCTGTGGGCTTAGAGAAGGTGCCTTGTGTGAGGAGACGGCACAGACTCTGTGGGGAACAGGCTGCAGGTCACACTGCTCACAGCTGCCACAGACACTGGACCCTGGTGCTGCAGCAGGGTCACTAAACCAACTGGATCTTAACTAAAAGTAATGCATTACTGATTTGAAAAAGTAACTAGTACTAAATAATGTGGATCACATTACTTTAATATTACTCTAATGTGACACAAAATAAGTGAAAACACTTAGACACTTACCGTGTTAAGAAACTGTAGCTCGTTTCTCAGACAGCTGATCTCCTTATGTAAGTACTCAATCTCACTTTCTTTTACTCTGAGTAGAACCTAGAAAATATGATGCATTAAATTGAATCTAGCTCTGTAATCCAAACTGCAGGATTGTTTTCAACTTTAAGTTCTACCTGTAGTTCACACGACGTCCCTCCTGTGTCGTCTGAGCCCCCCAGTGGTTTGTGCTCGACTGATCTCCTGGGCTATCCGGCTTTTTAACTCCTAAAAAATGCCGTTATGAAACTGGGGATTCAAAATAAATGTATGATAGAGACACATGTTTGTGACTTACCTGGTTCTCTTCCTCAGCTGTTCCATGTCCCTCTCCTTGTTGCTGATGTCTCTTTCTCTCTGAGCATTGTCCTGTTCAGATCTGTTTAGCTCCAAACACTTTTGTGAATAACGCTCTGACAAACCTGCCAACTCTCTCTGCAAGGACTGCATTTCTGCTCTGAAAAATTAAAAGATTGTTTAAATAATACTCCCAAATTCCTCTGTTTGTTCATGGATGTGTGAACATGTTTCATCATCTCGACTCACTGTAGTTGTGTTTGCAGAGTCTGGGAGTCTGCACCACTCAGTCTCTTGACTTTCTCAACTTCTCTCTCCAGTTCCTCTTTGTGGTTCTTTTTCAAAGTTTTTATAACTGAAAAAAAACACAAACATCAGACCTAAATTGCACAGCACAATAGCCACGTTTGACAATGACTACAGGTTTTTGCTAATCTATTTGCTCAAATGCCACAATTTTTCCTCATAGATGCTCAGAGAAAAATACAGATAAAAAACGTGTTGGGGTCACAGTTTTCACATAGTTTTGTTGTGTTTTCTCCGGACCTTGTGCCGTGGCCTGGGTCTCCTCCTGCAGTAGCCGGTCCTTCTCCTCCTGCAGTTCTCTCATTTGTCTGTCGTGTTGCCTCTTCAGCTCCTCCAGCGCCTGTCGATGAGCCCGCTCTATCGCAGACAGACTCCGGCCACACGGAGCCTCGAGACCACAGCTTTTCCCCTGCCCTCCCCCACCTCGCCCTCCCCCCTGTAGGTTCTCCAGCTGCTGCCTCAGTGACGCCACCTGTGGAGGAGAGGAGGACCACGGAGGTAAAGCCGACTGACAACGTGAACCAAGATAATCAAAGGTCAAACCAAACCAGTTCAGCCACACGATGAACAACTTCACTCACCAACTCAAGGGCCAAGAACAAATTTAAACTTTAAATCATCTCTACTTCATTAATTTCAAGATATTATTTACCAAATCACAATAACACAGCCTGGAAACACATCATCGATTACGTTTTATAAATAAAATATGTTTTAAAAGACAAAATACACTCATTTTCATTGTGGAATAATCAGGCTGTGTATAAATTATCATTAATTGCCCATTTCCGTCATATTAATGCCCTGATGGTAAAAAAAAAACATGTAAAAATTGCAAAATCACTGTCACCGGTTTGTTGTGGTGATCTATGATAAAAAATAACCAAAAAAATACAAAATATATAGCGAAATGCCGCCGTTATCTTTTGGCACAAGCGCGGAGCTGCTCAGTTGCTCATTGTGTGACTCCTCACAGCAAACGTCAGAGTTTACACACTGCACAAACTTTATCATCTTTAAGTTTTGCAGAATGAAACTTCTAAACAGACAAAGCAATTCAGAATAAGTGAGATGTTAAAAAGAGCAGAAATAAGGAATATTTCTTCATCTCGGCAGATGAAGGGTTAATTTGCATCGACTTATTGCAAATTAGAAAATCAACTCCACACACTACCTCCCTCTGCAGCGCCTCGTGGGCTGAGTGGCCAGAGGACCGTCCCACTGCTTTTAAAGAGCTCACGTCGTTCAGTGGCAGGCGCTCAAACTCTGCCCATTTTTTTTCTATTTCCTCCTCTTTGTGAAGTCTCTGGTTGGTCCCTCCACCGGGCGTTTTTCTGGAGAGCAGAGCTTCCCATTGGCTGCTCGTGTTCCTCTCCTCCTGCCATTGGCTGTGCTCTCTGCCCTGGCCCTCGCCGGCTTCTCTCTGATTGGACGGAGGCGGGGCGGAGTAGTTGGGGACAGGTGAGAGCTCAACATAGTCGAACCTCCGCTGAGATGAAGGCGTGTGGGATGAATGTTCTGATGACTGACGAGAAAAGCGGACGTGGGAGTTCTCTTTGTCACTGTGGCCATCTGGTAATCTGAAGAGAAACACGATTATGAATCAGGGGATTCTTCATTACACTGGTTAAAGCTGGATGAAGCACCGACACTTTAATGTAGCCAAATGTGTAAAAAAAAATCCAAATGTGTTAAAAGAAATGTGCACTGTCCGTGTTAAATAAACAGAAAAAAACAAATAACATGTACAGTGACCCTCCCGACATTCTACCACTGCCTCAGTGCCAGTCGCTCTCTCCGTCTCAAACTGGGGAGGGGGAGAACTTGGATCCTTCCACAGCGCCAAAATGGGAACTGAATATTTTCAAATATTTTTGGCAGCCAATGTGGATAAGTGCTGACAGTATCTGCATCACAGTGAACAGAACCTAACCCCCCGTCCCTCTTTAATGCAGCCGTCAAACTGTACAAATAAAATCAAAGAAGTGGTAATAAACACTATTCTTCTTCTTCAAGACAGTAAGACGCAAAGTCTAATAAATCAAGCAGCCTGTTCATCATCAGGGACATTTGATCCAAAACAAAACTTTGAAAAGTCCAAATTGCACCACAGCAGAGACTTTGACTCATCCAAACAGGTGAACACACGTCACCTGCAGTTTCACAGTAAAGACGTCCACGACACTGCTCATGAGCAACGCCAAACACCAAATACCAATGATCAAACGCAGCTTTGTCCAACACAAACTCACCACCAACAAACCCATGACTCATGGGAAATGTCCTCCAAAGTCCCATCAGTGGAAGGACATTTCCATGACCTTATGGAGAACAAGTGGTTCCCATTGTTCAAAATATCATCTACATCAGCTCGGAGTCCAAAAGTGAGTCACGTGATGAAAGAAGTTTAAATATATTTAACTCATAAACATCTGCATCTTCAGATATGATTCAATATTGACTTTACTTGGAACAAATGTGCAAAAACATTTTGTGGTTTGGTTATTATATTAAAAGCAGAACAGACGCCTCCCACATGTTTTAAACCAGCTCGTCCTGGTTAAACCGAGCTCCAGATCTGGAGATTCATCCTGGACGCAGCACTGACGCTGCACCAGAAGAATTAAAGGAAGAGCTGAATGTCTGACAAACCTCCCTACGGCGACAATAAAGTGGAACTTACACTTAACCTGAAATGTCACAGGCGGCAGCACCTCAGACAATGTTAAGTACAGCTCCTAATGAAAGATGTACTTAGAATGAAAAACTACATTAAAACTATTGTTTTACATGTCAGAAAACAGGTGATGAGCTTTTTATAAAAGTACAGTTTAATTCTTCAGAACTTACTGTGTGAGGTCTGGGGAGCTGCTGGGTCGAACACATTTCTTTAAAACTTCGATCCAGTTCCTCCTGATGCCGGCCGTCATGGCTGAAAGTGTGAACACCGCCTCCCGAGTCTAAAAGTTCAGGAAAAATACTTTATGGAAATAGACTGACAAAAACCAAAAAGGGAAAAGACGGGTATAAGTTTCCTCACATGTATCTGAAAACCATAGTTCTTTTCCACGTCCAGCTCGGACACTTTGGTGCATGATTTCAGGTCGATCTCTCCGTCCAGGTCGTCTTTCTGCACAAAAACTGTCAATACGTCTGTGCTCGATTTTACAACTAAATCATAAACACAGGTATGTGGGCACACCTCCTCTGCAGTGGAGTCTCTGTAATACTTGAGTCCAGCATCAGTTAAAACAAACCAATGCTTCTTCCACTGAAAACAAAAGACAACACAGGAATTATCACCTGCATTTTAATATCTTATTCAAATAAAGAACGAGGCATCAGGCGACAGATACTGGACAGCAGCTGGTGCCACATTACAGACGATTCTCACTGTATTTACCTCTCCACCGTTGTCCAGTTTCGACATCCATCCCTTTTTGAAGTTCAGTAGGTCAGGCTGACAGAGAAAACAGTGTTTCAGTTACATGACCTTCGTTTAGAGGTTTCACCTAAAACCAGCTGCATCTAAAGCAGAAGAATCACGGAACAAAACGACACGAAACATCGAAGTGTGAAAACAGGAAACAACAAGTGTGTCAGCAACAGACTTACAGAAGAGGACAGAGAAGACGGGGCTCAGCGGGAGAAAAATGCACAAACATGCTCACTAACCACTACCAGAGAAGATCCCAGATTAAGACACTGCTCTTTCCATGTACATTCCACACTGGGATTATGTCCTACACTCATGCACCGACACTTTAAACTCACTGTTTCTGGCTTTTGTGGTAAAGTCACTGTCCTGTTTCTGCCTTTGGAGCCAAGTCTGTTGTGTATTTATTTCCCCCACACCTGGGCTTAGAGGTAAGAATGTCACAGGGCAACACCCACATTCATCCACCTTCATCCAGCCGCGGTGCTTCTGTTCTTTATATTCTTTTATATCTTTACCTGGTCGTGACAGAGTATGTTTTAAGCACTAGTTATATTTGTTTATTTGTACAGGCTCAAACTGACTCAGACGGGGCAGAAAAGTAAAGAAGAGTAGAATTATTCTTATTATGAATGGGCTCAATGAACAGGAGAAAATAGGTCAGTTGCTGTTGGACAGACACACAGACACAGACCTTCCTGCTTCCTATAACCTAAATATAAGAGACTATTGTTCTGGCTCATGTTCCTCTGGGTTTTCTACAGACATGTGCTTCATTTTGATAGATTTTCATTCTCTACAGCACTAGAACATACATGATACAAACTTGATGACAGGTCCCTCATTTGACTCTCGTCCTACTTCACACGCAAAACAAACACGAGCAACGTGTCACACGCACCAGTCAAATGTGACACGTTTGTACAGGTTATTGACTCTGTCCATAGAGCAGAGGCACAGGCACATGTATGTGAAACATGTGCACAGACTATACAGACATATACAGACTATAGAGACATATAGAGACATGGACGCAGACTATAGACACACACATGTGCAGGTTATAGACACATATGTGCAGGTTATAGACACACATGTGTGCAGGTTATAGACACACATGTGCAGGTTATAGACACACATGTGCAGGTTATAGACACACATGTGTGCAGGTTATAGACACATGTGTGCCTGGTTCTGTGTGTGCAGGGTGATGTGTGCAGGTTATAGACACAGGGTGCAGGTTGTGACACACATGTGCATGTGTGACACACATGTGCAGGTTATAGACACACATGTGCAGGGTTATAGACACACATGTGTGCAGGTTATGTGACACACATGTGCAGGTTATAGACACACACATGTGCAGGTTATAGACACACATGTGTGCAGGTTATAGACACACATGTGCAGGTTATAGACACACACATGTGCAGGTTATAGACACACATATGTGCAGGTTATAGACACACATATGTGCAGGTTATAGACACATGTGTCCTGTCCTGTGTGTGCAGGGTGATGTGTGTGATGTGTTTGTAGTGATGTGTGTAGTGTGTGATGTGTGTGTGATGTGTGCAGGGTGATGTGTGTGTGATGTGTGTGTGATGTGTGTGTGTGTGCAGGGTGATGTGTGTGTAGTGTGTGTGCAGAGTGAAATGTGTGCTCTTGATCAGGGTGAACTTGTTCACTCCAGGTCGCTTCAGTCTCATCTGCAACATTTTGCAAAACACCACAAACCCACGACACAAGAACAAGAACTGTGCACCGCCCCAACAGCCACGAAACAGCAGAAACCAGCAGAAACCCGCAGAAACCCGCCTGAAAGAGCAAAAACCCGCAAAAACGTGCAGAAACAGCGCATAGACTCACCGTCATGACGCAGGTCCAGCGGCAGAGACACGGGACACACGTTAAACACAAAGTCTCTGAGGTGAAAGGTCACAGTGTTTCAGTCCAAAGAGGAAACACTCCCGCCTTTTATCTCCATGAAGTGTCACGATCAGACTCACACACGGAGAAAGCGAGAATCAGGCGAGAATCAGGCGAGAATCAGCGAGAATCAGGCGAAAAACACGACACTGACCGCGAGTCTGCAGGAAATCTGTCCCGGATCTAGTCCTTAAAGACGCAGATCGTGTGTGTGAGGTGTTTGAGTCGTGTTTCAGTGTGTTTCAGCCCTGTTCTGAGGGTGTGTGAGGGTGTGTGAGAGTGTTTCTAAGTGTTTGAGGGTGTTTGAGAGTGATTCTGAGAGTTTGAGAGTGTTTCTAAGTGTTTCTGAGAGTTTCTGAGGCTGTGACTTCCTCCTGGGCGGATCCGCAAAGATCGTGAGTGAAAACAAACCCTCCACCAGGAACCAGAAGAAGAGAGGAGAAAACAGTCAAACAGGACACAGACACACACTTTAAACACATTTAAACACACAAACACACACTTTAAACACACTTTAAACACACAAACACACTTTAAACACATTTAAACACACAAACACACAACACACACTTGAAACACACAGACACACTTTAAACACACATTTAAACACACACTTTAAACACACAACACACACTTTAAACACACAACACACACTTTAAACACACAAACACACACTTTAAACACACAAACACACTTTTAACAATTTAAACACACAAACACACTTTTAACACATTAAACACACAAACACACACTTTAAACACACAAACACACACTTTAAACACACTTTAAACACATTTAAACACTCAAACACACATTTAAATACACAGACACACACTTTAAACACACAACCACACACTATAAACACACAAACACACTTTAAACACAATTTAAACACACAAACACACTATAAACACACAAACACACACTTAAACACACAAAAACACACTTTTAAAACACAAAAAACACTCTTAAACACACAAAACACACTTTAAACACACTTTAAACACAAACACACACTATAAACACACACACACACACACACACAAAACACATTTAAACACAAACACACTCTTTAAACACACAAACACACTTTAAACATACTTTAAACACAAACACACACTATAAACACACAAACACACACTTTAAACACATTTAACACACTTTACACACACAAACACACACAAACACACACACAAAAAAACACACTTTAAAACACAAACACACACTATAAACACACAAACACACACTTTAAACACATTTAAACACATTTAAACACACATTTAAACACATTTAAACACACATTTAAACACATTTAAACACACATTTAAACACATTTAAACACACATTTAAACACATTTAAACACACATTTAAACACATTTAAACACACATTTAAACACATTTAAACACATTTAAACACATTTAAACACATTTAAACACACATTTAAAACACATTAAAACACACATTTAAACACATTTAAACACACATTTAAACACATTAAAAACACATTTAAACACATTTAAACACACATTTAAACACATTTAAACACACATTTAAACACATTTAAACCCTCAGACTTGTGCTGTAGTTTGTAGTTTGTTCTTTTCCAGGGGCCTGATGAACGACAGGAGGTCTCACTCTGTGCAGATAAACCTGCTTGAGCTTATTTACTCTGTGGATTCTAGTTTAAAGGTGACATTTTACTCTCATCTCACACTTTAGGCTCAAATACTCATGAACTGTCAAGTAGCACATTTCTCCTCGAAAGTCTGTGGAGCTCTTGGTTCATTTGAGGAATTCCAGCACAAGCCTGAGCAGATCTGACAGACGGGACTGAAGAAGAGCTGCAGGGTTCAGGACAAACGCAGCTACTGGAACAAGTGTGTCAGGAAACAAGGCTTTTAACAGGAGCAAGTCATAATGACGATGTGTTTTATGTATTTGTCTTATCAAACCATCAAGTTTGTCTGATCACAGTCTACAGGGAGAAACACAATAATGTCCATGAAGTCCACACGGAGCACCAGCCTGAATCATTCTCATGCAATGCAGAAATGCCGACACATACCTGCATTTGTTCTGACCTGTGCTGGGAGCTTTTCCCCGTCTCTTCTGTGGTTGGACTGACAGACCTCTGCAAACCAACAGATCAATATGACCAAACAAACGGGAAAAAGAGTTTTATGAGGCGTCTGTGGACATGATTATAATGACCAAACGTTCTTACATGAGACAGGCCTATAGCAGCTTTTATTAAAGTAAAAACAAAAGTGTTTAATGAGAAAGAGACTCACAGAACCTACATGCAGGGAGGCGGTGGACTGGGCTCTGGACAGATATCCACTGCCCCCATAAGGCCACTCTGTGTCCCACGTGTCCTCCCAGTCCCTGGACGGCTGCTTGCTCACTGAGTGACTGAAAAGGCAGAACAAACAGTCATGTGTGTCGTGTGTTATTTTCACTTCCACCTGGAGCTCACCTGGCTGGTTTGAACAGTTGGGTTTGTGTCCGCTCTGACTGACTAGGCCCCTCCCTCTGTTGGACTCTTTTGACTTTTGGCAGGTCGGCCATGACGGCGTATTCGTCTCTGTTGCGTCCTGTGGAGGCCACAGACAGTTGTCCGGACTCAGAGGACTCCACGGAGCTCTGGGAGGAGGTGTGTCTCCGCAGATCCACGTGTGAAGGAGAGGGGCTCCACGCTCGACTCGGCCGCTTGTCCGTCGATGAAGGATGGTAATCGTCATTACTGCGTCTGCTGCCCACAGACCTGACACTTCCTGTGTTTTTGTGCGTTTCCACAGAGACATAGGAGACTCTGTTCCCGGTGGTGGATGGTCTGGAGGGTGAAGCAGCTCGAGATACAGACGAGCTGCGATTTGTGTGTGGAGAGTCTCTCCAAGAGCGAGAGGAGTGATTTCTTTCAGATCTCGTTTCTGTTTCTTTTCTTTGAAAAGAACGATTTAAGTCTCCATTTGTAGCATTTCGGAGGACTGAATATCCTGGAGGGTCTCTGAGGCCTCTCTGAGGAGGAGAGTGGCTTCGCAGGATACCTTCAGCGGGCTTTAGAGAGCGCTCAGGAGGCTCATAACTTCTTCTAGACGGGGAGCTATTGCGACTTAAGTTTCTGTCTGAGCTGCTGCCTGTCTTTCGGAGCAGAGACTGAGAGGATCCTTCAAAGTTTCTCCTCCCCAGGGAGGAGTTGCGACTTTCACCACGACTGTACAGTGACCCGCTGGTGTCTGTTCTCTGAAGCTGATGAGATCTTTCAAAACCCCTTCTTCCAGGAGAAGAACTTCGGCTTTCATGACCTCGGCTGTACACTGAGCCACTGCTGTCTGCTTTTCGGAGCTGGTTTGAGCCGTTATAGCCTCGTCTGCCAGGAGAAGAACTCCGACTGTCATGGCCTTTAATGTTACTGTCAGTGTCAGTCTTACGTAGCACAGATTTATTTGGCATTTCAAAACCTTTAGTAGGAGACATAGAGAGGCTTTCATCCTTATCTTCATTTGTCCCATAATTACTGATCTGACTACGAATCAGAGCCTGGTTTTCAATATCGTAGCCTTCTCTGACGGGAGAACCACAGCGCCCAGGATGACCACGTCCATTGAGAGACCAAATAGACTCTGATTTACTTAGGACAGAATGACTAGAAGTGTCATGAGTCCTTCTTGGCAATGAAGCACTGCGTATGTTCCTCATACGATCAGTGGACCTCTGGGCTGGAGCAGAGGTCCAGCCGTCTCTGCTCCGTCCATAAGACGAGCTGCTGTTTGCTTCTGTCTTCCTCAGAGACATTTGGCCTGCAGGGTTATAGTCGCCCCTGGTTGGAGAAGAATTTCGACTGGGTTGCACACGCCCATTCACAAACCCACCTTCAGATTTCCGGAAAGCGTTTCTAAAATCTGAAACGGTGTTTGACTGAGTTTTCACAGGACTCACATAAGATTTGAAGTTTCTAGGCAGGGTTCCAGAGTCACCTCTTCGTGCGTAAGTGCTTTGAAGAGCGCTTTTCGACGCCATCTCTGCCCCTTTAGACCTGCCTCCTCCATCGTAGCTGGATCTGTTGAGGGACGTGGAGGATTCAGAGCGTCTGAAAGCTAAACTGCTCCGTGACGGTGATGCAGATCGTGACGGTTGAGCAGAGGCTTGTCTGAACTGTTGATATGAACTTACTTGAGTTGGGCTTCTTCTTCCAAATGAACTGTTGGCCCCTTTTCGCCCGACGGAAGCCAAAGACTCTGCGATTTTAAAGGGCGTAGGACTAGGTGATCGTGGACCAACTTGTGCCTCAACTTCTATGGCTACTTCATAAGGGTCTGGAGGAAGTATTTCCACGGGTTCGTCCTCAGTTACAGGCTCAGGAATGACCCGCTCCGACGCAACGCCAAGATTTGGGTTTCTGAATGGAACAGCGTCTTTTGGTTCAACGTTCCTGAGGTTGAAGAGCGGGTGTCCTCTCTCGATGTGGCGGTAAGGGCCGGGGGGGCTTTTATCTCGCATGGAGCTGGCACCTGAGGCCCGTCCCAGGGAGAAGCTGCCACTTTCTCGTTTCCCTTTGTTTTCATTTAACCCTGAAAAAAGATGGAAGTGTGATGGAGTTAATCAGCACAAATGAGGGGATGCCAGGAAGATGAGAAGTACGCACTAACGTTCAAGTACTAACAGTGGTTTCATGACACAAACCCCCCGATATAGAGTTACCAATAATTGTCTTTGGACACCTCAGCTGGTCACGTCAAACAGTAAAGCAAAGTAAAGAACACCTTTAGCTGTAACTGAATACGGACTCTTCAAAGTGCTTCAGTCATCAGAAACAAGGACAGATATTTGAAATGGTTTATTAGAAAGTCAAATGATGAACCAACCAGAGCTCCTGCTGAAGGCATCTCTGCTCCGGGCCTCGTCCATCCACACTCGAGGGCTGGGCCGGTGGGGCGGGGGGTCGAGCCGGGTCATGTTGAAGTGGGTGGAGTGGCGTCGGACGGGCAGGTATTCGTCTGTGTCGTCTGTGCTAACGGAGCTGCTGAAGTCCTGGAAGTCGCCGTGGTCACGAGAACTGTGCAAAGGAACAGGTGTGAAATGTAACGGAAATAAATAAATAATCAACTCCACACATTTCACATTCAGTTATACATTTAAGAGCTGATGAGACTTATATAACACACGCATAAGGAATATTTTACAAAAGACCAAACAGAAACAGAATGAAATCAGTTTGAAAGTTCTTAGTTTGATTAAAATACAGTATTTTATTGTATGGACAGGATAAAGTGGCATCAGTCCAGTGGATAAACCCCTTTTTTTTTTTTTAATGACTTTAACTTGTATTTTATTGTTTTCAAAAAGTATTACAATAGAACAAAGAACAATCAGTCAGCTGTTCATATAGTTTTCTTTTTGTAACCTTAGAATATCTGTAAGTTTCTCCATAAAGTGAATTTCTTCCACAGTGTCCTTCCAGTTGCCGAGCGTAGGGGGCGTCTTTCTTATGCTGTTTGCTTGTAAAGGCTTTTTTGATGCTGCCAGTAATATCCTGATTAAATAATAGTCTTTTTTGGGATGTGTGCATCAGTAAAATTCATCGTTACGCCTGTTCTTGGTCACGTGGGCCCAGATATGCCCCATTTCTTTGCCCAAAGTTTCCCAAATTGCATCACTTTGTTGCACATTCTACTCCCACATTGTCTCCAGCATGATCCACAGATAGTGATGCTTTTTTCATTTTTGATGTGATGAAAAATCTGATGATGTTCTTCCAGCGAATTTGAATATTTTGAGTCTGGATGATCACACTGGACTGACTGGGATTGGGACGTGTCCTACCTGACGGTGCTGTGGTCGTCCTCTCCGTCACAGATGTACAGAGCACAGTCGGGGCTCAAGATGCACAAGGAGCTCTCCCTGTGAACCGTCTGCCCTCCTCCAACATCACAGTAACTGCTCACAACAGAGTCCGAGTCTCCCTACGACATTCACACAGTCAGAGCATGATGTTAGACTTGGGGAGGCAGACATTCCTGCACCACAGACTTGAGCGTTTGAAGTTTGTCTCGTCCTGAGTGATGATGAGCTCAAAGTGTCTGCCGCCTCTGTCCTCTCTGGCACATACTCACACGGCGGCTGTTCGATTAGGGTTACACCTCTGTAACTTGACCTTGTTAGTGGCTTTCCTCATTAAACTTTCATTGTGTCATTCCCACCTTCAAACCATTCTTTTTATTATCAAGACGACTCACTGTAAAAACATCGAAATGCACCTAAAAAATGCACCGATATGACAATGAAATAAGAGCTTAATAATCTAATAATCATTTCACTGAAGGCATTGCAGTTATTTATTTCATTATAAATGTTTAATGCTCAAAAATATCTTGATAATTTTCCAAAGAACTGATCTGTAATTTGCTGTGGTGGCATTAAAACTTACTCACTTTTATGGGCAAAGCAATAGCCCAAAATCTACATGGAAAAAGCTGAACGTTACATCGAGCTCGTTTAAGCAAATGTCAGAATTCTGCTGTGACTTTATCCTCTAACAAACCCTGACATCCTCGCAGTGTGTGCAGTGACAGCACTCAGACTCGTTACAGGGGATCAGAGGTAAAATGTGATGTACTTTCGTGATAATAGTGACGCCTGACGGGCTCTGGAGAACATCAGCGTTGGGTTTAATATTACAAGTGATTCCCTAGAGAGCCGTAAAGGAGATATTGTTGTAAATATATAATAAGAGTCACATCTACTGCCCTGCTTGTTGTTTCTTTGTGTGTTAATTGTAAAAAGGTCATGAACTAACATCCCAGACACAAGGAAATGTACTTTCAGTCAATATATGTCAAGAACAAATGATTCCACAGTAAAATCATTATGGAAAACTAAAACTGCTCAGCTTTGTGATACAATATTCTTGTCCAGCCTCAAGTCTACGTGGTTTCTATTCTTAGCTCCTCCAGTTCAGGTAAGAAAGCATTCTTACCTTACTGCTGGTGTCCTTTTCCTCTGCCTGGGATGGGATTGGCGTTAACAACACTCCTTTGCTCTGTCCAATGCCATTTCCAGTCCCATTCTCAGTTTTGTGGTTAATGTTGGTCTTATTCTCGGCTCTTGTTTGTGCAGTAGGTTTGTGGTGGAGTTCTCCCTCAGAGCTTTCTCCTGTCCCACAGTGAAGGTGCCTTTGCCGCAGACAGTCGTGGCAGCGGGAGGGGTCGAAGATGTTTGGCTGGAACTTGGGGCACACGGGTTCATCAGGAGAGGGGGGCATAATGAGTCTGCTCCGACTGAGAAAAGTGCAAAAGACAATTATAAAACATATGAAACCTGTAACTTTTCTCATGTTTTAGTTCTATTTACAATTTTGCAACTTGTATAATATTTTTCCTGCACAGGGGTATTAAATGCACATTAGATGAGACGGAGCGACCAAAATGAAATGTCTTTTACATTAACAACATGTAATGCAGATCTGTGAGGAAGGTGATAACTAATTACACTGAAGGATGGTGTAACTCAATCCACCACAGCTCTACATCGAGCCACAAACCAGCCACATGCAATGTAATTTGACAAGGTCAGTGTAGTCATCCACAGGATTTATTTGAAAAGTGCCGATTACAAATGAAAAGCTTCTCCAAACAAGTATTACCTTCTGATTCAGCTCCACTTCAAGGATGAGCTGCCCCTCAGACCCCCATCAGACACAAGCCTCATCTCCATCCTGCCTGTCTCCATCCGCTCCACCAAACTCCCAAATCCATCCCACCGCTCAGACAAAAAGTGAAACTGAGGTATCAACTGTAGCCATAGCAGCTCTCGCTTTACTCTACAGAGAGCGACATGCAAATGCAGACTTTGATCCAAAATGGAGCTGGTGACCAGCCTGTTCCTCGAGTAAGCACCTGTATTAAATATCATGGGCTTTAGAAAGCGAAATGAAGCGCTCATGTTGGGGACAGCTGGCACTCGCTGGCTCAGGTGAACGTAAATAAATAAACACTGAGGTGGGAGGGGGCCACATACATTAAAACAAATATGGTTTAGGTCCAACTCGTGTCTGGCTTCAATTCACAGACGGACGATTTCCCTGATGAGAAAAATATCAGTTTTTCTTTTGACGCAAAGAAAAAATGTCAACAAGGTCCCAGTTAAAAAATCTTTGTTTAATACTATTTTTGACAAATATTAAAAAGACAAAAACACATTTGGCAGTTACAATCAGCAGACAGTATTTACACAAAAGGCTGGAATAAAACTCCAACACCTCAGACTCTTCTGTCCTAGTTTTACATTTTTAAAGTTTCATTCTTCCCCGTCCGTCTGCGTCTCTCTCTCTTGGTGGTTCGTCCACCTTTGGATTTCTTTTCAGTTTCATAGACTTTTTTGTCTCCTGCTCGGCCTGTGCCTTTCTGTTTTCCCTTTTTCTTCCGTTTGGCGGTAAATGTGTTGAGTGAAGCTGTTAAGGAGCGGATCCTGAAAAAGAATCCAAAGACACAAAGAAAAAGGCCTGAGCTTTTGGCATCGTGATGTGTGATATGAATCAGAAAGAACAAAAACGTACTTTTTGTTGAGGATTGGGTTACCAGCTTTTTTTGGCATGGCAGGTTTCTTTTCCTCCACTTCAGCATTTCTTTCGTCTTCACTTTCCCCACTGACCTGTGAGCAGAGTTTATTTGTAACTTTTGAACTGAACACAGCTTTTAGTGAAGGACATGGAGTTTGAAAAGTAAAACCCACCTGGTTCTGATCCGGGGCCCAGCAGGTGGGACCCTGTGAGGTCCAGATCACAGATTGTCGTCACGGTAACAGTGTGATTGGGATGATCAAACTGAACAGACTCTTTAGTTGCAGTTATGGCATCCTCCAAATCGTCCTTATCACCATCATCTGAAAAATGAATTATTTATACTCATAATACACTATACGCACAATACCAGAGTACAGCACTGATAAAAGGCCAAAAAGTGTCAACGTGTTTCTGACTTAAAAACAACACACAAAGCACCATTTAAAAAAAGTTGTATTGACTGATACAGAAACATTAGTGAGACTGGAAAAAGCACCGCGGACGTCTGAGGGACACAAGAGTTTGATGAATCCAAGTCCTAGAGTCCTCATCATCATAATGTTAATATCAATATTACGACAGGATATAACATATACTATAACATGTGGTAAGTAGGCCTGTAATATAAATAATAGTGAAGTACAGACTGACTCACAGCTCCATAAACCAAAGACCCTGTAATTTAAGCTCTAGTATCTGCATGAAGTTAACTACGACTTCATTTCATTCACTTGACATCAGTTTAATGCATTACAAACTGAATTTATACAGTCTAACTGAGGCATCGACTCACCAAGAGCTTCTTTTCTTTCTTTCAGCATCTTTAAGTATTCTTTATGTCTCTAGAATTTCCAAAACAAAGATTTAGTACTTGATCCAAACAATAAATAAACACATATTTGTAAGGTCGTACTTCTTCTCGGACTTTGATTTGTTCCTCTTTAATTTTTTTCTTAATTTCTTCCACTGCTGCTTTTCTTCTCTCCACTTTCCTCTTGTGGAAACCTGTCAGATATTCCCTGAAAAACAAGCAACAGCAGAAATACAACAAAACTGAAATGTGCAAGAATGATGATTTATACTTATGATAATTATACTTCATTATCTAAGAAGTTGCATGTCACAAAAACAATTGAGACGTTGTTAAAGTCCTGTGTATATACAGTATGCTAAGTATGCTAATCTTCTACCAAACAACATAAAAAGAATCAAGTACTTACTGTCGATCTTTTTCGTCAAACGTCACTATACATTTGTTTTCTCTCTTTTTTGACCCTGGCTTAAATTTGGCCTTTTTAGATTTGTTATTATTGTTATTTTTATGTTTCATTTTAACACGTGAGTTCAGTTCAAGCTATTTCCGGTTTGTGCGTTTTGTCAAACCTTCCGAGTGAAACAAGGTGAGGAGGAACAAAGGTTCCGCTAAGATTATTATTATTTTTTTAATACTTTATTTTGCAGTGCGAGTTACAAAAGTAGTATCTAATAATAATGATAATAGTGATAATAGTAATAATAATAATAATAATAATAATAATAATAATAATAATAATAATAATAATAATAATAATAATAATAATAATAATAATAATAATAATAATAATTTACATATGTGGAGAAAGTATTTTGCTACTATTTTATGACAAATATATCTTCATTTCTTTGCCTCGTACAGAAGCAAAATACATAATTTTCTCATTTTAAAGTGAAGTCCATGTAAAGTTAATAACAAATCTGCTGAAGTCCTTCCACAGCCTGTGATTTCCACATATTCTGTATTTCTTAAACTCTGTGGTTCGCAGGACATTAGTTTCTATTAATTATTTTAAATGAAACTTATTTTGATCTTGTTTGTTTTGAGAAACCTATTAGGAATCGCCCAGACTTTTCTATTTAATATCACTTACAAAATAATTCAGTTTCTTTTAGGATTAATATACAAATATTCAGAGTTTACAGGTTTGGAGAGAAGCAGATAAATCTGAAAGTAAAAGATGGAATAATGTGGGATGTTCTTTTGGTGCAGCTGCTCATCACTGTTAAACTATTGAGGAACTAACCCAACAGCTCAGAGGAGAATAAGTGTCTTTTGTGTAAAATGTCTCTGTTATTCCACATCATAAATGTTTGGGCTAAAATGGACGTTGCTGATAAAACCTTTGAGAGTTTTGAAAGTTTTTTGAGTTCGTGTTTAGAGTTTAGTGGATTCCTCTAGAAAGTCGTGTGAACCAAACTGTTTATTTATTATTAAATGTTAAATGTCGTCTCTAAAATAAAACTTTACCATCACAGAATCGGGGGAGTCGCTATAAATCTGTGATCTACCATATTCTTCAGTGTTTGTTTGTTTTGTTTCTTATTAAAATGTTAAATAAAAAAGAGGAAATACACAGTTTCTATTTTTATAAAACTTTTATTATTACCTGTATATTTTTGAAGTGAAGCTCAGAACATCATACACTGCTCCGCGAGGAAATACCGGCACTTTTTGTGTATTTAAGTTATGTGTTTATTTTTTTTAACTCAAGAACAACATGAAACTGGTCTGTGGCTTCACTGTCACTGTGCTGCCGCATCACCTAACTGATAATAATAATAATAATAATATTAAAAATACCTGGATTTTACGGGCTTCACAGAGAAGCAGATGCTTTGATATGAAAATGAGCATTAAATAAACAAAAACACAAAACTGCAGTGACAAAACAATCACAAATAAAAAGCAAAATGGACAAAGATTTATCAGGACACTTCACCATTATTTTAAATGTAATAAAACATTATAAAATATTTTCTTTCTACACATTATCGAGGCAAATTGAGCTCAAGAGCAACACCAATGTGCACAAACGTTTGAACTTTGTAATAATCTGTTTTCCTCTGTTCATGAGTCTGACCTCTGACCTCTGACCTCTGCTGCTCTGAGCACAGCTTCCTTAGACCTCGCTCATGCCTCACACTATTTTTTTTTATTTTTTGTTTCCTCTCAGCAGTAAATCAAGTCATCCTGTTTATCTCAAGACCTTTTTCAATATATACACTATGTACAAACTGATGGAAATTTGTGTAGCTGAAGTTAAAGTTTAAATATCTGTTTCCTTGTTCTCACTGAATGTCATGTCTTATCCTTTTCTCAACAATCTCACAGTTTGCAAATATCTTAACTGTGCTGCTCTAAACCTTAAAACAGAAGATACTTTGGGAGTTTTTCCTACTGCCGCTGCACAAAACTAAAGTGTCACTAGTCCTCAACTTCATCTACTTGTGGGTTAAACGGGTGTGAGGGCACATGTCCAATTCTGCTCCTTAGCACAACGCTGGCTTTGTACAGTATGAGGTAGATAAGAGAGTCACCACTCAGCACTGTACAGAAAAAGCAAATGTTTCAGCCCCAGAGTGACTGTATTTGACAGATCACACGTCACGTCCGACGTCCTTTTGCAGAGGCTTGTAAATAAACGAGACACACCTGCAGCACTATCGGTGTGTGTGCTAATAATGATTGTACAGCTTAGATTTATGTTTCTAATCAATTAACAGTGCTGAAATCTCATTTATACAAACCGGAGATGGTCACTTTCTCATTATGAAAGTAATGAAACCTGATTTTCCTGATGGTGTAGCTGGTTAGAAATTTGACTATAAGCAGATGTGGTACCCTTTACGATCAGCAGATGGCGGTATGGTTTATGCAATTACAAAAATGTTTAGATTGTTTATAAAAGGTGGTCAAACGGACAGAGGCTGATACAGTAATAAAATAAACAGCTGCAAGTGCTTGTGTAAAAGTTATTTACAGGAAGTAATAAGTCATGGTCAAAGACGGGTCACTGTTGTTTCGGGTTCATGAAGCGGCGATAGTCGTCCCTCCACTGAGGCGCAGCAGGATTTGCTGACAGTCCTGAAGAGAACGTCTGTCTCCCACCCGCTCCAGAGTGCGCTTGGCCTCCGCGAGCAGCCGAGCACGGTGCCCGGGCGGAGTTAGAAGAGGCATGGGAAGATGGCGGCAGGCCAGCAGGATGGCGTGAGCTCGCTCCCTCTCTCCCAGGACACACTCACCTGAGGAACAGAAGCAAAAACACACACTGTACTTTTACACCACAGGAAAAACATTAACATAAAGTACAAAAATGAAATATTCACTGTATCTGTTGTCTAGTGTTTTTTGAACTTGAATAAACTCCAACATTATGACCAAAACTAAAGGTAGTAATGTAATGAATTTAACTCATAAGTTCTAAGACATAAGAAAAAACATCTGCATAGGTAAGTAGTAATACCACTTGAGTAGGAGCCGTTTGTTCTCCGTCGAAGGTTGTGCTCTAGAAGTTGGTGTGTCCGTGTGGGACTGGCTCCAGCCATCAGCCGAACAGTCGTCTCATGAAGAAAAACCTGACACATAAAACTCAAATTTAACTTCATGATGCAAAAACCTGCGAAATAATTCCTCTCCACACAAAAACTGTTCGCCTCGCTTGTTACAAAGGTACAGTCTGTGACAGTGTTTATTTGTCATTGCTTCAGGGTTCAGCACAACAGGAAGCCATGAAATAATGCAGCTGTCACAGTTCAGGTTTGTAAATGTCAAAACATATATAATGAACACAACATCGTGCAGGATCAGCAGCTGTTACAGATGCTGTGACACTTCATACTGGTCCAGCAGATCAATGTTTGAGTATGAAAGTGTATGAATATAACCACATCTTCAGCACTTTTTAGCACTGCTCACATCAGTCACTTCTACCCCTTAGATGGATAAATTACTGAATGTAATAGTGACAGTAAACATGATCACACACTTTACCTTGTGCTGCGCTTGTCTGTAACACTGCGTAAGCTTTCGGAGCGCGCTGAGGTCCTTCTGAAATCCAGGCAGTGTAGAGGATGGTCCAGGGGCTGGTTCTCCATTACTGCTGCCGCCGCGCTGCCAGAGACTCGTCCTTAAGGTCAGCAGGAGGTCACAGACGAGCAGCTCCACCCCCTAAAGAGGAGGAACATGGAGGCCAGTCAGAGTTTGAGAAATTCAGCATCATATCTAATTTGTCTTGACTATTGATCTTTCTGCAAAAACATGATTTTCCAACCCAGCAGTCCCCGGCTGGAGGTGAAACAGTGGGGTGTCAGTGGTGCGTGCTGACTGGGAAAGCGTCTGTGTTGCACTGCAGGCACATTGCACTCAGCTTCAGAATCATGCAATGCAACTACAATGCACCACAGCCACCTCCTGCCACCCACACTCCGCCACACTCACATCCCCACGGCTCCAGTAGCATGCAAGTACAAGAACCACCAGCTTCCAAATGTCTATGAACATGCGTGATTAGGGGGGCAGAAAAGTAGCAGTAGCACAGCAGAAGAGGAAGTGAAAAGAGTGAAAGAGGGATGATGATAAAAGTGTACCTTGTGCAGATAGTTGCCCGACTGAGTGAGAGGCACAGAGATGCTGGAGCGCAGGTAACTACTGGCCCTGTCACACTGGGACAGACACGTGATGAGGCCTTCTCCTTTGAGAGGAGTCAGGCTCATCTGCACACTTTTACAAAGCAACAGCAGCGCCTTGGGAAGAGGATGGCTGCAACGACAAAGACAGATCATTAGTGTTCACTGACAGCTCATCTAAGGTTTAAAATATTTCACAACAATGATTTTTAATGTACAATGACCTTTGACCTTCATAATTTTCTGCCTTACTTTGTGACTAAACTTACTCCAGACTGTGTAGAGCTCTAGGCATCCGCTCGGCTTCAGCCAACAGCGACTTTACAGTAACATCGTCTCCCTGCAGCCAGTGAACCGCTGCCTTTAGGACCAACGCCCACCAGCGGCTCACAGGGTCTCCCACTAAAACCAACAGACAAACATGAAGTCAGTCCTGTCCATCCGTTCACATATTTCACTCAACGTTACCTGTAGTGATGGTGTGACCAGGGGGAGTGGCAAAAGAAGGAGGCGGTGAAGAGGACTCGTCTGTGCAGCTGTTCAGCAACTGGAGGAACTCAAGGGCACCGGAAAACTCACTGCAAAAAGACAAAAACAACAGAGATTAGATAAGTGTTCATGAATAAATGAAATGATAGTTTATATAGTCTTTACCTTGAGTCATTCTTGCGTTTATCTGCGTCTAAGTCTATCTGAGGCTGAATGAGGGTGTGAACCGCTCTCTCCAAAAGCTTTCTGCAGAACCCACGATGCAACTGGGCCAGAGGGTCAGCTGGAGAAAGAGAAAAGGTCAAAGCTGAAAATGATCATGAAGAATCAACTGCATGTGTCAGGTGTCTCGTTCTACCTGGGTCCCTCATACAAGTGTAGACTCCATCATCGTTATCAGACTTCACTGACCAATCACAGCTCAGGAAGAACTGTTTGCCTAATGGAGTGAAAAGCCACCGCAGCTGGTCGGGGACGGGCTTGGTGTCTGCTTGGTTAGCCACACTCTCCGCACAGTTCAGGAGATAACTCTGGGGAAGACGAAGACGATACATTAAACACCATTTTTATTTTATGGGGTTGTTTTTTACGCCCTGGGATTCATGTTACATAACTTAAAATAATGAGAATTTATAAAAACTGCTGCAGAGGGCACCTGGACTGTAGAGCAGCAGTTTTTTTTTTAATTACGATTACAACTTAAAGATATTTAACACAAGCAACAAAAGCCTGTCCCAGGGGCCCAACAGAACCTCCACTAACCAGGCCAGAAGTGACACCAATGTACAACTTACAGGTAAAAAGGTGAGGTGATGTCCCAGGACAGTGCGCAGGGCTGTGGCTGCAGTAATATAAATCTGAATAAGCTCGGCAGGCACCACCTTGCTTTGGGCGCTCTCACTCAGGTTTACAGCGCTGAAGGACAAGCACAGCGCCCACCAGTGGCTGCGCTGTGGCAGCTTCCCTACAAGAAAAGAAGGTGTTAAATCTGAACCGTGAACTTGGAAACACGATGCCTCACGATCTGCAGATGTTTTCTTACCTGTGAGCTGCAGCTGGCTGAGTCGGTGGTAAACTAACGCCGCATCTTTCGCACTAGTCCTTGCCTCATCTCCCTTGTGCTGGCCTCGGACTTGGTGAACCAGCCAGCCCAGGGGAGTGGGGCGATGTATGAAGTAGCGAATTAGATTCCAGGAGAGGGAGCAGGCCAGATCGAGATTAGTGGACGGTAGAGCCCTATTCAAAATGGACAGGCTGGTTTCCAAACTCGCCATGGCTGCTGTGAAATCCCCCTGTAGACAGACAAAACACAACAGACCAAATAGTTCTGTGTTTAGTATTCAGTAAACGCTGGCAGCAGAGGCAGGGGGCTGAGCGATTTGAAGGTCACGCTTTAGATGTGAACATTATTTGAACAAGTGCTAAAAATAAACCCATGCAGTGAACAGCATGCTGAACTGTGGGACTCAAACACAAGCAAAGAGCGCTCCTCAAAGAGACACAAGCACTGATGCAAATCCTCAAGGGCACAATCAAGAGGCAGACAGAACACGTGTTACTATATTTAATACTACATCACAGTATTTCTGGGTGAACGTATGTGGTACGACTCAGTACTCACCCTCTTCAAATGTAAGTCTGCTTGTTTGCGATGCCTCCAGAACGATACAGATTTTGGGGAGTGGAGCGGTGTGACAGGCTCCCACAGATACAGCACTCTGGCACAGCCCCACACAGCTCCCACTCCACTCAGGACCCAGGCCATCACCCACGGCAAAAGACACCGCACCCAGGACCCTGAACAAAACAGACACATATTTAAATATTCAACTGGATCGACTGGGAAAATACAAAGTTACGCTGCTCACCGAAGTCTTGTGTGTGACTTGGAAACCATGAGAGTGTCCTGGACGGCCCGTGACCCAGAGTGAGACTGCTGGTCCCTGGGGTGTCAGAGCCCAGCAGGGAGGGCAGGGGGTTTAGGGACAGACAGAAGAAGGTTAGGACGCAAAGCAGAAGACGTGAGCCGTCCATGACTCCCACGGACGAGGGAGACTCAGGTTCACTCTTCACCTGATAAAAAGAATCAAACTATTACTACTTTAGTCTGAACTAACTGGAAGCCAATAAGACAAAACTATATACTACAGGTGTTATTACCTGGTCATGCTCCATTAATGGGCTGCCTGGATCTGAGTCGACGCAGTACGGGGAGCCTGACCCTGAATCTGAGGCTGGAGGCGACATCATCACGATTTCCTGTTTGAGCTCCATCTCTTCAGACAGCGACAGGGGCTCTGAGAAGATGAGAAAATGATCCCATTATTCAGTCTGAATGTGAGTCAGTTTAGAGCCTTAACTCTAAAGCAGACTCACTGTTTTTGTGGTTGGCCATCTTCAGTGCTGCGTTCTCCTGCCGTAGTTTATGGTTGACCTGTTGTAAGTACTTAATGTAATCAATAGCTTTCCTCAGAACTCCTGACTTGTGCATCTAGAAAGAGAACAGAAAATACTGTTATTTTCAAAATGCAACAGCATATTTCTCTTTTTTCTGACACTATAAACACCACAAACCTTTGCATCGTTGCCCATGACCAGGTCTCTGAGCTCCACAATCTTGTCATTGATGGAGGATCTATATCTTTTCTCAATGATGTTGTGGGTACTCCTCTTCTCCCCCTCCTTTACCACTCCTCCCTGGATCATTCCTCCAGCAGTCATCTGGTCCAAATTGGCTCTGGGGGCATTGGTGCACTGCGCCGAAGCCGTTTGAAGCTGCTTAATAGGTAATTTGTCTCCTCCTCCCATCACGACTGGGACTGTGGTCAGAATGTTGCTACTCATCAAAGTCTAAAGACAAAAAATAAATGTTAAATGTTCTTAAAACATATGCAAGTAATACAACAATGGATATTAAACAATAAATATATAATGTCTAGTGCTTAAATTGTTCAACTTTACAGTGTTCTCATGTTATCTCGCTGCTGTTGGTCTGTTACTGTGGACTCTACATTTCAGGAGCATCCTGCTGTTGTGAATAAATAGTAATTGCAGATATTTACCGGCACTTGTAGAGCAGTGTTTTGAATCGGTGCAGTTAAAGTGGTGATCCCTGGGGTCTGCATGGTCGATAGCACTTGTGTCCCATCTGGTTTCAGAGTCGTAAGCACCAGTGAGTCTGTCTTCAGTATTTGAGGCTGCTGCACTAGGACCTAATGCAAAACGACGACACATTTATACAGCGACACAAAAGCAGACTAAATACACATAAATACATTATAATTTGATACATATTAATGTGAGGTCACTCACTTGTTGTACTTGTTGCATCTGTTGCATTGGCTGTTGCATAGTGTGGACTGTGGTGGGCGCTGTAGAGAGGGTCTGTATTGTTTGTCCGGTGGGGGTAAGGACACGCTGGTGTTGGATGGTCACTGGCTGAAGCTGTGGTGATGTCATTATGCTCTGTACTTGTGGTTGGAGGACTGCAGATATCAAAGAAGTGAACACTTGTAGTTTCGGTAAACACAGTGAATATATTAAAACAGACCAGACTAAACTATCACTAGCCACTAAAAAGCTACACATTTTCTTGTGTAATAAAAGCATTCATGTGTCACAGACCTTGAAAACCCGGGCCTGGGCTCTGGTGGCAGATGACTTGGTTCTGGATGAAGCGGGACTGCCCTCCGTTGGAGGTGATCATGACTGTCTGAGGAGCCTGAGTCTGGATGGGCAGGGCTGTTTGAGTGTGCGTCTGGACTAGGGTGTGCACGGGGAAGTTCTGGGTGTGCATGGGGATGCCCTGTGTGTGCATCTGCAGGTAAGAATATATGACATGAGCATAGACAACACAGTGTATAATTGGTTTGACAGAGACGTGGTGTGACAGAGAATGAGCCTGTTGTCATGGTTACAGGCACAGATGGGAAAATATGGAGAATGAATGACTGAATTATTTATTCTTCTTTACCTGGATGGTGGGCTGAGCCGCGTGTTGGAGCTGGGGTTGGATTTGCTGCATGGCTGGAGGTCTTGGCTGAAGGAGGGGTGGGCTGCGTGTCACCTGCTGCCCTGATGAGATCACTGTGACAGGGGAGGGGGTCTGGGCTGGTGTGAGGGGAGGGGTCAGGGGGACAGGCTGGGGTGAGAGGATCTGGGTTGGTGCCAGGGGGGAGGTTGAGCTCTGAAAGGCTGTGGGAGCAGAGGTGTGAGGGGTGGGCTGGGGGGTTTGAAGCACAGGTCTGGGGGCAGTGGAGCTCTGAGACGCTGCTCTCTGAATCTGGTCCTCAAAAAGATCTGGAAAATCTCCAACTTGGTTGTTGACAAACTGCAGCATCTCTGAGACAGAAAAACAAAACTACATGTTAGTGCAGCCAACAAAGTGAAGATTCATTATTACAGACTCCTTCTTTGCTGTAATCTTGAGCGCTTCACATTTGTTTTGTTGTTTTCTGGTTGAATCCTGTCTTCTTCTTTCTTCTATGCCTTTTGTGGTTTGTGCCTCAGAGAACATTTCTTGACACTGCAGATAGTGAAGTTGTGCTTTGTAAAATAGAAAGTATATATTTTTTCTTTGTTTCTGGGCAGTAGCCCCATTATCCAACTATATCTCACTGAGTGTATATTTGTCCAGACCAGCTGCAGTGACCAAAGAAACAACGCAAACTTGCATTTCTCTACGTTTCTCTTCTTTACTGTCCTTGAACGACTGAGAGGTGAAGGTTTGATATAAGCCGACACAGATAAGACAAGTGCCTGAGAAATCCTGCCTCGGCCTTGAAACTCTGCAGGACCGGCTACTGTTCGAGCATGAAGCAACTGGCCTTCAGCGTTTAGCCTTGAGGAGCAGTAAAGGGAGGTAAAGGTGAAAAGGTCCAGATACAGACAGCACTATATATAAAGTAAAGGACCATAACTAAATGCAAGGAACTTTTAAAAAAAATGCACATTAAGTCAGAGGCAAAACTTCTGAAACATTTGTGTTTATCTTTTGGAGCAAGAAATTGACCAATGAAACTGACCATGTCATTTGGATTATGAAAATTAAGACCCAACATGTAAATGAAATTATATCATTACAACAGTCACTGGGTTATCAGGGAAAATGTGACATGACAACATGAGTTTTTTTGGTTTAAATACTTGTGGTTGTGTAAAATCATTTTAAATACAAGGCCAAGTGGATGAATTCACCCAGGCCTCAGAGAATCATCACAGGTTAGACACAGATAGTGAAGTATGTTGTTTATTTCTTAGATGGAGTTAAAATGTTGCTTATGATGATGAGGAGGAGTTTCTACTTTTGATGGTTATAAAAATCTGACAGACGCCGTTAAACAGCCTCAGTGAGGAAGCATTTCAATGACTCAAACTATCAAAATTTGTTTGGCTGCAGCTACAAAGAATAATCATCATCGCTCCACTAGTGTAACACCTTAGGTCAGATTAAAACTTTAACTTATGAACACGTGTCATGTGATCACTGTATGAGTTTTAGTCTCAACAGTTCTACTGTTGTTTATGGTGGATTCTCATGTCGACTTCATTGTAAATGAGGATCAATAATGTTTCCGCTTAAATGTAAAAATATGGATCATTTGGCTCGTCGCTGGTGGGTTACATGAGCACAGGGCTTATGTGACAGGAGCAGCATGAACATGCACCGCTTTATGAGGCAGACTACACCAGAGCAAAGAACACACACTTCACACCCCAGTGATTTTGGCGAGGACAAATGCCCATTCGATCAAAACAGAAAGGCTTCCTCAGCTCAGAGCAAAGACAATAGGTTGCATAACCAGGGGTCACAGAAGCCTGGGGACAACAGCTAAACCACAGTCTCTACATGAGCTGAAGACCATGTGCTGTACAGTAGTCTGAAGCACATCCCCTCCTCAATCCCATTTCAGGGTAAATGTTAAATAAAGTCTATGTCTTTACTATGTGGATAATGCATTAAGTCTTCATAAAATATCTTATATCAAATATTTGATACTTTATAAGTATTGCAAGGATGGTGCTAATTTATATTTTCTTTCCACTGGCTTCAGAAGTATCAGTGATATTCCACAGTGAAGTATTATCCTGGCCTCTGAAGGGGCTGAGGTAGAAGTTAAAGGTGAAAAGACTTTTATCTCCACAGGTCGACTGTGCTCACATGGACAGGCGCTGTCAGAGGCCCGGTTCACATGTTCAGACTAATCTCATGTCAGGACTTAAATGAGATGTAAACTGTAAAATATGATATTAGTCATCAGAGGCACTGTGATCAGAAAGAAATTACAAATAAATAAGATATTAAATGACCTTATAACAAAAACATGATCAGATTTTGAGTTCACATGTGACCAGAGCCAGTGACGAGGTGAGATCTGAACTTCCTCCTCTTCAATTATTTATTTATGTAGTTTATTTGACAGGGACAATGTACATTAATTAACATTTCTGTAAATGCACCAGAATTAGCCAGATAGGCTGTTTTTCATCTGTCGCCCCTGGACCGATGGTAAGTGATGATCCTAAAACACAGTAAAGACTCTGATCCTTCTGGGGACTTATATATATATATATATATATATATAATATATAATATATATATATTACATACATATAGCATATATATATATATATATATATAATGTAAATAAATTTTATTCTGGTGAAGCTGCACAACTGCAACCAAAGCACAGCTTTTCTCTGTCCCAAAGAATCAAACATGTTTTCACAAAGTCTGGATCAAAATGTGACACTGGAGTTTTTCACAGCATTATATTTACTCACCACTATCACTGCACTATTATTCAGTGAAATACTACTGATCTGACAGTGTCACAAACACAAAACAATATGAAGTGCCTTCTGTTTTTGAGCAGGTTAAATGGTTAATGTTAAGTAAATGAAGCTAATGGGACAGAACATGATAAACAGAAGACCTAAACATCTGTCCTGATGAAACCTCTCTCCTGCTCAAACTTCTCTCCTGCTGTGACATCTCTCCTGCTCAAACCTCTCTCCTGCTCAAACCTCTCTCCTGCTCAAACCTCTCTCCTGCTGTGACATCTCTCCTGCTCAAACCTCTCCCCTGCTGTGACATCTCTCCTGCTCAAACCTCTCTCCTGCTGTGACCTTTCTCCTGCTGTGACATTTCTCCTGCTGTAACATTTCTCCTGCTGTAACATCTCTCCTGCTGTAACATCTCTCCTGCTCAAACCTCTCTCCTGCTGTAACATTTCTCCTGCTGTGACATCTGCGGGTCACAGTTTGATTCTGAGGCTCCATCAGCTCAGGTCAAGAGAAAAAACACTCACCGTCTATGTCTCCCAGCGTGAACTCATCTCCCAGCTCGGCTAAAGTGGGGTCCAGAGAGTGGTCCAGACTGTTCTCCATGTTCTCCATGTTCTCCATGTTAAACTGAGCTGCTCGGTCCATGTCCGGATCCTCCGGGAGCTGCTCGGGGGGAAACACAAACCGCGGGTTTCGGGGGCGGAGCTGAACGCCCCAAACACACTTCTCTCTGTCACGCGGTTATTGTTGTTGAAATAGTGCGATATACACACCTGAGCCTCAAAAGAGGCCGTCTTTACAGCGATAAAATCATCCACAGGAGCTTTGTGGAACACGTCGCCATTTTGTTTTACGCGTCTGACGTCATTCCCAAACAGTCTGTCGGGCTCGCGCTGCGCTCTGATTGGTCCAAATGTCCATGTTGTTGTCATGAGACCAGTCCATCCGACCAATGAGAGCGCGGGCTGTGCCGTGGCCTGATAGTACGTCACCATCACAAGCCCCTGTGTTATTTGAATAAACCGCGCCCCCTAGTTTCAAAAGAGGAACTGGAGCCTCACAGACACATTCTGCACCTACGCGCACGGAGCATTTTCTCTCTGTTTACTGCGGGAAGATGCGTGGAACCATGTAAAATAATAATAATAATACATTAATTAATAACAAAAATAAATGCATTCGGCTGTGATGGGTGGAATACATAAAAACAACAAAAAAAAAAAAGTATAAGGAATACGTCATGACTAGGAGATGCTCATTTACTACTGCATGTAGAAGAAATGTGATATGCAAAGTTTGAAAAGCTTTATTTAAATTCATAGATCATATTTAATTCATCAGAAGTGATTGGAAATAATACAGTTTATACTGATGGATAATAAAGCACTTATTCAGCAATTTGGAGGAAGGACACTTTACACGGCAAAAAGAAGAAAGTAAAATCCAATATTGCTTTTTTTACTGTTGACTATTCCAGTAAATCTCCACAGATGATTTCTCAGAGTACTGGGCCTCAGCTGTCCCTGTGCTACCTCTGATTTTTTCTTTAACCACTTTTACCACAAGGCCTCCAGCCAGGGCGATGCCTGCCACAGCTTTGCTGATTTCAGCGACTGCATTCAACAAATGACTGGCCACTGAAACAGTGCTGCAGGTGTTGGTCAGGACACTGCTGACCGCTGCAGACGCACTGGACTCTGCCAGCACAGCTGCTGCCTCCGCTGGTTTAGTCAAAGCAGAGACACTTGCAGCCATGTCCTGAGCTAAAGCTGCTGCACTCTGAGGCAGAGCTTGTTGTCCTGTCACTAAACCGGCCTGGGCCAGTGATGATGCGTTACATAACCCTGCCCCAACAGCCGAGGCAGCTCCACCAATGACAGTTTCACTTCCTGCCTCTAGTGCTACTCCCAAAACTGCACCAGCGCCTAAAGCACCGCCGACACCTGCTGCCACTCCCACCGCAGTCAGGCCAAGCACACCCACCTGCCTCAGGGCCTCATGTGCCCCCTCCCGAGGACTGGAAGCCTCTGCCCCCACAACAGATCCAACAGATCCACCCAGCAGTCCGCCTGTGGCTGCTCCCACAGCCATCGCAGCCTTTCCAGAGGCTGCTGCCACTATGGCCCCCACAGTTTTGCCCACACCAGCACCACCTGCAGCCGAAATGCCAGCGAGCTGACCTGCCGTCAGACTGACTGAGTTTCCCAATAAAGAGGCTCCTACTGCAGCTGATAAAGGGGCAGCTGCTCCGAATATTGCCCCCACTGCCAGGCCTGTAGCTCCAGCAGCAACTAGAATCCTAATTCTCTCAACAACCACTGGAGAGAGAGCAGCCTCCCTCCTTATTTGTGCTGAAGAAGAGCGCAGTGAATGTCTCTGACCCCTACCTCTCCAAAACCTAAAACCCTGGCTCCTGCTCTCCTTCATCCATTTTTCCCCCACGTCAGTCTCCGGACCACCCATCCTGAGCCTTTGTGATCCACCCACAGGTCTCACTACACTTGTGCACTCAGTTTCACGCTTCCGTCTTTTAGCCTGTGCAGCTTCTTCTCTGATCACGTCATTTCCCAGTAGTTCACCCCCCTCTGTTTGACCTCTCTCTTTTATCAACCTTTTCTCCTCCTCTCTAATGGCCTCCTCTGCTTCGAGGAACACAGAGTTTGTATAAAATCCTCTGTCACGCTGCATCATGTCGACCTTGACGATGAGTTCTTTAACCTGAGCCCTGTTACTGGGATCTCTGTTGTTTAATACATGATACCTTCCTCCACAGCAATCAATCAAAACCTTAAGCCTGGCTGGTGCCGTGTTATTCAGATATGTTTCAATGTCAACACCCTCTAAGTCATCCCCTCTGGTGAACAGGACAACAGTGTGGTGACGGAGGGCATCTTCTCCAAAGATCCTGGCCACTTCATTGGCCGCCTGGTTCTCACTGTCAGTGTATCTGCCGACTGGGACGACGAGGAGAAATGCATGAGGCCCAGGAGCAGAGAGAGACACACATTTGGCTATCTCAGAGTAAATCTGTGCTTCGCTAAGGCAAGTGTCCCCAAAGCCGGGCATGTCCACCACCTGGACCCTCCTCACTCTTGGCATTTTCCTCTTGAGCGTCTCCGGGGGACAGGGCTCCTCCTGCTCCTCACACAGCTCCACGCTGCCCAGCTCACACACCTGGGTGACAGAGCTGGCACTGGTCCTGGAGGCAAACTGTCTATGGCCCAAAATGGTGTTTCCAGATGCACTTTTGCCAGATCCAGTCTTTCCAATGAGGACCAGCCTGAGCTCCTGGTCCCAGCTGATCCCTGTGTGATCAGGCTCCATGGAGATCACTGCAAACACAGAAACAAAAGTGACCAAGATACTGTCAGTAATACAGAATAACTCCAAAATATCTGCCTAAAATGTGTTTTTCACACGTGAGGCCTTGAGGCTCTAAACACTGTTAGCTCTGTTAGCTCCGTTAGCTTTTAGCACAAATGTAGGAATAAGCAGAACAGAAACTCCTCACAGTACCGTGGTGTCGCACAGAGGACAATAAAGACGCGCAGAGACGCTTCACAACGGTTTAAACATTTTCCACTGTTTATGTGTGACATAAGGCACAAAGTGTCCCGCTCTGACAGAGGAGCACTGCCCCCTGCTGCCCCCTGCTGGACACTCCACGTGTGACATGATGGTGCACTGCCCCCTGCTGGACCCTCCACGTGTGACATGATGGTGCACTGCCCCCTGCTGGCCGCTCTCCGTAAAAAAACTCAAAACTAAAAAAAAAAAAAAAAAAAACGATTCTTCCTGGAAATAAAAGACTGGTTTAGTGTCAGGGCAGGAACACACTGAGGTTGGACTTCAGATAGTAACTTTATTTCAATAAATCCGATGGCTTGTTCATTGCAGCAAACTCTCTGAACGATTGACTTTACATATAATCTCATAACAGTCAGAATATTTCCATTACATACGCTTTAATAGAATTACTTTTCAGATATGAAATATTATTTTAAGGATTATGTAAACAACAAATGGTGAAAGTCACAAAATGTAGGCCTATAACTTTGTAAATTGTGTGTAATTAGTCATTAAAAACACACCACGAGGGATATCTAAAAAAAAAAAAAAAAACTAAACAATTTAAAACATACACAAAATGCTATTGATGAGCACATTTCTCCATCAACAACTGTAATTCTACAGACAAACCACAGAAAAGAACAGCTCTGCTTCAATCTACAAAACAAAATGCTAATTGCAAAAATATGGATTCAAATTTATTTAACTCAACTGAGTCATGTTCAAAAGCACAATTATGTAATCTTTATCAAAAATGTGTTTCCCTCATTAGCTCCTTCTGCAGTGATGTTCTGTGGGCGGCTCCAGTTGGATTCTCAAAACGATAGTGGGAGTTCAGGCTTTTGTCCAAATGACTAACCTCGACACCCTCGTCCCCGTTTTTGTCACAATGAGAGTTTCTGGTCAGTTTTTAAAAGAGCACCTGGCGTTTGTGCGAGTGATGACAGCTCCCCGCTCTGTCGTTAGAGTCTGCGTGTCAAACCGGCTCTTATGGACCGTGTGTTTCCTCCAGTCCAGGTTTTTCACTGGCTCCGTGTGAGAGAGCAGGGCTATAGCTCAGAGCGCGAGCGAGAGATGCGGGGGCCTTTCCTAATTTCTTTCCTCTTCTCTTCCTTCCGTCTCCTCTTCTCCTCTTCTCTGAGGATTTTCTGGAAAGCTTCAGCGGTATGAAGCACCTGTAACAAAACGGTAATACAGGCGGTTACATACTAGACAAAGGGGAGTGATAATAATACTCAGTACTCTAGTATTGGTCTGATAATACGAGTGGAAGTCAGTGAATAATCCTGCTCATAATCATCTGATCATTACAGACTCAAACTGAAGTGTGTGTCTGCAGTGCGACTTACATCATCTCTCTCTGTCCGGTACGGGTTTGTAAAGTCTGGAGCTTTCTCTGTTATTCCCAATTCCTGTGACATCTACAGAATAAAACCAGATCAAATCAAAACGGGAGCCACAGACAGAGGACCAAATAGTTTCTTCAAAGGCGTAAAAAGGAGCGACAGTCTTTTCTGTCACTGTAAACCGTCCTCAGCTTCACACGTCGGACACGACTCGAGTGAAACTGAGAGATGATCAAAAACATAGGCTCAGTGAGTCAAAAGTGAGGACTGGGTCAGGTGCATATTAAACGCTGCTGCTGTTAGTCTGAGAATTAATCCACAGTATAATCCTCTTGGCACATTGCTTAGGTCACAGATTAATCCTGCAAAAGTTTAGTTCATTACCCCACACAATAAACAAAACCCCATATACTTTACTTATTAAAATGCAGAACTGTGCAGTACATCATTCTGCACTGACGACAATATTTCAGCCAAGACCCAGGAGCTGTCAAGAAAAATGGATCACAGATTCATACTAAACAGCTGAGTTCATTACATCCACATGACTAACCATCAGCATTCTGCACTTTCACATCATTTTCTGTGATTTATGCCATTATTTTTCTCTATTTTCTTTGTATTTATTTATATTTTTACATGATATCTTGTTCTGCAGGACACTAAAGGCCACTGGGATAGTTTTTAGTCAAATACTGAACCAGTGTCTGACCTCAAAGGCTGTATTGCAAAAAAAAAAACAAAAAGCACTATAGCAATGAGAAAGTCACAAACCTATTACTTAGAGATTTATAAATGACTGTATATTTTAAATAATGGGATGTATGTGATGCTGTAGTTAAATATGTCACAAACACTTACTAAAAACAGTCTTAAAATAGTCTCATAAATGAATCACAGTCGCCTTACGAGTGTCAGAACATGTTGGTGAGCTCCTCCGGTGAAAACACCCGTCTGATTACAGAAGTTCAGCCCCCAGCGCAGCAGGCCGCCCCAGTCGGCGTTGCGGTCGTAATAGTGGTGAACAATACGTGGGAATCGTAAAGCAACATCGCCAAAAAAGGCCGTGTTCTCCACCACATGGGAGTAAGCTGTTAGAGACAGAAGTGTGTGATTAGTCTGGCACAACACGAGAGGCCGAGGGTGTGTTTTTTGTGATAAAAACTAAAACAACACAAAAACAATCGGAGGTGTCGGGAGGTGACAATGTCTACACTAAAACCTGAGGCAGCGCTAAATCACCCAGGTAAAATAATGGATCAAACCTTCTTTAATCTTGTCGTCCATGGGGAACGGGTCGTCCGGCTGCATGTTCGCTGCGACGAGAACCTGTCGAGAGTCTTCCAATACCTACGAGTGAAATTATTATTATGGTGTTTGCTTATTATTCATTTTATGGTCAATTCAGAGTAGGGATATTATATTTATGCATTATACACACACAATGTGCAATGTGAATGTGTATTACCCCAAACAAACACAGCACACACTGACTGGAAACACTGGAGCTCAAGAAAATAAAAAAATATATAAATAAGACCTATCGATTAAAGCTACTGTCCAGAATTAGACCAGCCACATCGGAAATGTTTCATTCTCTCACAGAGCATCAGCTTTGGCCTAACAGAAGAAGAGAGCAGGAGGAGGAGAAGAGAGAGCAGGAGGAGAACAGAGAGCAGGAGGAGGAGAGCAGAGAGCAGGAGGAGAACAGAGAGCAGGAGGAGGAGAAGAAGAGCAGAGAGCAGGAGGAGAGCAGAGAGCAGGAGGAGAACAGAGAGCAGGAGGAGGAGAAGAAGAGCAGGAGGAGGAGAACAGAGAGCAGGAGGAGAACAGAGAGCAGGAGGAGGAGAGCAGAGAGCAGGAGGAGGAGGAGAAGAAGAGCAGAGAGCAGGAGGAGGAGAGCAGAGAGCAGGAGGACGAGAGCAGAGAGCAGGAGGAGGAGGAGGAGGAGAAGAAGAGCAGAGAGCAGGAGGAGAAGAGAGGAGGTGAGGGGAGGTGGGAGGGGAATAGGTTTCACGTCTGCATTTACTGGTGAAAAAAACGTAGCTTTAAGCATCAAGTTAACTTAAAATCAGAGAGAAACACTCAAACAGTCACTACAGTGAGCTGCACTTTGTCATTTTAAAATAGTTTGATATTGTTAATATTCTGCATTGTTCTTTAGAGTTGAATAAAACACTGAGCTGTGTTTAACATCTTAAAGATCACTGACAGTGTGCGGTGCTTGTCCTTCAGAATGAGATACATCGATAACAGCCCGAAGTGAAACGATATGCTCCACAGAAACGAAGAACAAAGTCAAAATGATTTTACACCCAGATGTTTTTGGGGTTTTTATGTCAAGTAATGATAAAGGTTCATTTTATTAGGACCATGTTGGCTTCGTCTGTGACTGTTTGTACCTTAAAAAGCCCTTTGAGCATGATGTCGATGATCTTGTACTGCTGGTTGATGTCGTTGAGCTCCACCAGGTTCTTCAGAGCGTTCAGCTGGTCTTTCCTTTTGGTCTCAAACAGCCGCTTGTCTGGCAGCACGAGGTCAGGAGGATAACACCCTCATCTCTCGAATATTCATGAGCATGTTTTATCTCTCCTGACAGGCACAAACACGAACTGATGAACTGAGGTACATGGAAAGGATACAGATCTCCAGGTTGGAGTCCTGTCTCGGTCTGTGCACGTCCGTGTCCACCGACCCGAAGGCGGCGGCGGCCAGAGCCCACAGCACGGCCACGACGCTCTGCATGGTCAGAGGTGGAGACTCTGAAAAACAGGAAAGGCAAGAGGGAACTGCTTTAAATCTTAAATAATACATCGTTATGGGGGCAAAGCTCAAAGCGATCACAGGGAAGTTTGAATCGAAATGTTGCACTGTCACTATGTAATGTGCAGCTTTCACAATGTGTATCAAAAAGAGGGAGATTTCAATTGAAACCAAAATTGAGAATCAATGCCTGAAGTGAATGACATGAATGTGAGCCAGAGAGGTCGGCTGCCAGCGTTAGCCTTGTGATTAACTGGCTATTGTTGCCTTGGTGGGTCCAAAATAGCTCCAGTCATGTCACATAATGGCAGAACTTAGTGGTCAAAGACTTATACTGAAGAAAAACGCTAATGAGTCCACCTCAAAGAAACTAAAGTGGCTGGAAAATGTTTGACACAAAAGAAAAACTATAGTATGTACATGTTTTACTGAGGTTGAAAGATTAATTGCAGTGAATCGATGCAAAGTTGTATTTAAATAGCTGCGGATTACAAAGGCTGTAATACACCGAGTCTGTGTTCACCATAAACTGAATCTTTTTTTTTTTTTTTTTTCCCAGTCCCTCTGAGATTCTAATGTGATGGGAGGGTGGAAAAAGAACTAAAAATAGAATTTCATCAACTAAAAAATTGATAAATGCTAATTTTGTGGGGAAACATTACTAACTGGAGGCAGAAAACAATGTTAATGAAAACCCACAGGAGAAAATGCATATAATCCATGAATAATTTAGGAATCACTCCATCAACTACACTATCGACAGGGCACAGAAGGGTATTCAGGCTTGGCTCGGGGCAACACGATCTGAAGAGCCAATAACGGTGCAGGAACAGCAGAGAGAATCTTTAGAACACAACAGCTTTCTGGAGAATCTGTTATATGCTACAGCTAAGACATGCTCCTAATGCCAAAAGATGTAAGAAGAGGGTGAAATATAAGACAGAGGAGTGAGCTGCCAACAAAGACGATAACGAGCACCTAATGGAACTGTCTGCGTTTGTCTGACCTGCACAACTTAGAATTCTGAAATCTAGATGCAAGAAGGGAGCTGTAAATGTGTGGCCTGGATGTGGTTCTGACAATCCTGTGAGTTAGAGGAGAAGTATGCTCACTGTTACACACTCGTACATGTGCTCAGAGCTGGTGTAAAGTCAGAGCATTCTTCAACATAGATTCTACCTGACAGTTATGACTTCCAAAGCTGTGGTGTCCTGTGGCCTCTGAAAAAAAGTTACACTGTCAGCAAAAAAAAAAGTTTTTTCAGATCAACTTGAGTGGAGACAATGTTCGATTATGAAGGCCAATTTGTGCATTCTGGGAACATCATTTGGGTGGCCTCCCAGCCTTCTGAGAAAATGCAGCACTAAATATCTTTAAGTGCTGGTCGAAAGCCCCCATATTTCTTTATAATAGCAAGAGAAAGCCTTCTCTTCTCTTACAGCAGCAGTGGCTCAACTGAGCTGGTGACAAATGAGTCTAAGAGTCGTGTAAGTGCAGGTTTACTGCTGATGACATGTATATCACTGCTTTACTGTCAGCTTCTTTACACAAACTGGTGACTTAAAGAAGTAACGTATTTAAAAACATCAAGAGTGGATCAATCACGTCTAATGTGGCCAGACAGCAGAGAGATGAGTCTAAATGCATCCATTAAGAGCAGACCACAGGGTGCATTATAGAGGATGGTCTGGGAAATAAAGCAAAAGCAATAGGCCTGGTCTTAAAAACAGACGCTCAGGCTTCGCACTACAGCAGGACAAGTTGCTGAGAGCAGTTTTAATAAGAAGTGGCCCTTGCAGCTTGTGCTGAGCTGAAGAGAAGAAATGACATATTTGACAGATAAGTGCAGGAGATTTGTGCTTCTATGTGACAGCACAGCGACGTGGTGAAGAGGCAGGCATCTCTTATGGTACTAGCCCTAGAGCGCCCCCTCCTGCTGGACTAACTAGGCCTCTCATTTTCCTGACCCGCTAAAGCCCATAATGAAAGAGAAGCTGCTTCATGTCGTGAGCGTCACTTGCTTGTAGTTATTGCTGAGTTCAGGTAAATCTCTGTCTTTGCTGGGTTTTGGGTGTTGATTTCCTGTGAGGCTCTAATTCACCCACAGACCTCTGAACGCACAGCCTCTCGTGTAATATGTTTCAATAAGGTGTGACATCAAGCCTCTCATATTCAAAGAGACACGAGATAGAAAAACAATTCCTCATCAAGTGCGGCAATAGGACTCCACTGTTAAGAGGCAATTGTGTGACATTTATTCCAAGAGGCAGCCGCTGACCCTGGAGGTGGTGGTGACGGTGGGGTTACCCAGATGAAGCAGCTTGATGTGGAGCAGCAGCAGAGGCAGATTTCCCTGGGGCTGAGCGTCTGCTGCAGGGAGTCTGAGCATCATCTCTCCCTGCGCTCGGGTAAGTGAGGCTCTGTCATCACTCACACTCAGTGGAGCCGTGGACATGAATAATGCTCTTGCTGACAGCTATATCTGAATAATCACTGTCATGTGGACTATCAATTACACATTTTATTTGGAGAGTTCTTTTATAAAACAGATAAGTGCCATTTGAAAAAGTCATCAGAGGCTTGTGGTTTACTCCTACTATCCAAATATCACTCCATCGCTTCTTGATAAAACCCACTGTAAGTTATTGTCACTGATAATTTCTCTAGAAGATGATGACAAAAAGAAAAAAAAAACACTTTTGGGAAATTTTTCAAAATGGAAATATCTGGTTTTGCTATTGAACTCTATTTGTTCATTACAGAAGTTCTCCCTCAGCTGCTGTAAACAAACACTTTGTAATTAAGAGTTAATGTACTTTTCCAAAGACTTGTTTCAGTGACATTAATCTACATGACATAACATGAACAAACACATCTGCACATCACTTATGTGAGGTTTTCTCGGGGGAGAATGTTTGGAAATGTTGGTACATTATCCATTGATCAGTGATACTGCCACTGCAGCTCTGTGTGCCCCAGAATGTGAGCCAGTCCTGGAGCCCAGCAGAATGTGAGCCAGTCCTGGAGCCCAGCAGAATGTGAGCCAGTCCTGGAGCCCAGCAGAATGTGAGCCAGTCCTGGAGCCCAGCAGAATGTGAGCCAGTCCTGGCCCAGCAGAATGTGAGCCAGTCCTGGAGCCCAGCACTGTGAGCCAGCCCCTGGAGCCCTGGTGTCAGTCCTAGTTCCAGCCCTGGTGTCAGCGCTGGAGCCCTCATGTCAGTCCCGGTGTCAGTCCTCGAGCCCTGGGTCGCCCTGGTGTCCTGGTTCCAGTCTTGGAGCCCTAGTTCCAGTCTCGGTGTCAGTCCTGGTGTCAGTCCCGGTGTCAGCGCAATCAGCCCCGCGCGATGAGGAGCGGGCGCCAACCCGGAAAGATCGTGCCGTTTACTCACCGTGTTGTAGAGAAAACAGTGGCGATGTGCGGACAGCCTCCTCTCCTCTGAGAGCCTCCTCTCCTCTGAGAGCCTCCTCTCCTCTGAGAGCCTCCTCTCTTCTGTCTCCACGCGGACCGTGTGGAGGTCAGCGTGGAGAAGCTCGTGGAGAAGCTCGTGGAGAAGCTCGTGGAGAAGCTCGTGGAGAAGCTCGTGGAGAAGCTCGTGGCGATGCGCGGGGCGGATCTGTGACTTTGTCCAAATCCTGAGCTGAAAACAAGAACGAGGTGAAGGTGCCTCCACAGCAGCTCTCTCTGCTCCACTCCACTAATGCCACGATCACACCGGCTCTGAACGAATGACAGCGAGTCATCCACACCAGAGGATGTTTCTACACGGACCGTTTAGAGGTGAGCACACAGCGCACGGTCCTGTGGTTCCGCCTCATCCAGACTCTAACATTTAAACATTTAAGATTTAAACATTTAAACATTTAACTTTTAACATTTATACATTTAACATTTAACATTTAACTTTTAACATTTATACATTTAAACATTTACTGCTCAGAATCACAGGATAAAAACACAGCAGTTATTTTAAATATGCACAACAAGTAAATTATATCAAATGCTTTTAATCTTTAATGTATTAATATTTGAATAATCGTAGAACATTGAGAGGAAAATAAATCAAGTGAAATCATAAGGTCAAATGTTACATAACACATGTTAAAGGAATAATACAAAGACACTTATGCTGTCTATAAGATGTGATTAGTAATAAAAACTACATATTTTTACAGATTATTTTAACCCAATGAAAACTGCATTAAAAACAATGTCCAAAACATTCAGGCTTTTGAAACAACACTACCTTATGTAAAACTGATACATTTGTGAACAGATGACAGGACAAACATGTTATGAAACAGAATCAGGAGACGGTGGAGTTTTGAAGCTGTGTGATCTTTGAATGACACTTTATATGTTGTTTCTTAGAGTAAATGTAAGTGGTGCTACAGGCAGACGCTGTTTGTGGAGCTGACGTGTGACTGAACCTCAGCTGAAGGACACTGGATGTTGTCTGCTGCCTGTGGGCTGAGGGACTCCAGGATGCTTCTCACTCTCTGCTTGTCCTGCTCTGGAGGAGGTGGGTGTAATGTGCCTCCCTGGATCTGTAAGAACAACACACACTTTTGAAGCAGATGGAGGGTGAGGCTGGTGAAGGCAATACAAATGAGAATCAAGATGACAAAGGCCAAGAACCTCAATGACACTTTAACTGTTAATCTGCAGGTTAGAATGCAACAATGTGAATGTGTTTGCACTGAAGAACTAAAACATTTACTCGCTCACAAGAAATGTACTGAGCACAGCATAAAAATGAGAAAACTGTCCTCTCCAGTTTGATCTGCACTGTTCAAAAGACACAATAATGAACCATGTAAACTCTGAGAGAACTGAAGGTCAAGATTTTAACCATGTGCACGACACGTATGCCAACCTAAAGATACTTAGAAATATTTCAGAATGAGAAAAACTGAAACACAATATAAAGGGAGAGAAGATCATGGTAAAGGTCATGTTGATTCATGAGGGTCTATGGAGATCTGAAGGAGAAACCTCACAGATATGTGCAGATGTGTACAGGGCTTTTACACAGAGCAGTTTACTATCTACTTATAGAACAGAATAGATAAGATGTCACAGTGGTGTTAATTAGCAAAACATGTGCCACACAGCTGAGCGTCTTACTCTTGTTTTATCTTTGTACTTTTCCTCAGGTATTTCTGTTCTCGAGCTGGACATTTCAGACGAGCCGTCGTGTCCTGCTTGTTATATTTTCAGTCCTGTCATCTTTCTCTCCTCACCGTCCCCTGCAGACCAGCTGCTCAGCAGTTGTTTCACCAAAAGTTAATACTAGCACAAAATCCAGTGCTGTTACTCACCAAAAAGTTTAATCTCATTTCTGACTCTCTGATTTAACAAAAAGTCAAATTTGTTAACAGACCTGTGTGTATTTGTTTTTATCCAAGGCCTTGACTGGAAGAAAGAAATGAGTTTCAACCTCACAACCTCCCACATTTTCATCACAGAATAGTTATAATTTCCTCATAGATTATGTATAAAGTTCATATAAAGGCAAATATTTATAAGTTACCTCTGATTTGCCAAAATAAATATTATGGTTTATGTTTGAGGTTTAAGTTGGTACATTCCACAAAATTTAGTCCTGACTGAATAAGACTTAGCTGCATGTGTAATAATGTGTAATAAATAATGTTTTATAATACACCTACATAACAAAGACAAGTCAAGTCAAATATATTAATAAAGCACTTTTAAAAACCCAAAGTGCAGCACAAATGCTGTGTAAAGTGCAGTCTTATACAACAAAACATGCAAAAATACAAAAGAACACAACAAATACAATACAATACAAAAGTCCCACTCAGCTCGTGTTAAAAGCCAAATGAGTTTTCAACAAAGATTTAAAAATACTTAAAGACTGGGCTGTTCTAATACCCAGAAACAAGAAGACACAAGTGAGGAGCTCGGACCATCTCCAGCTGGTGGAAGAAGCATATCTGTCATATTAAACCGTGCCTTCCCTAAACCGTCTCATGTCTCTACACATCCTGGGCTACTCGCTCACGCTGACAGAGAGATGTGCAAAGAGCTGTGTGTGCGTGAGCCTGGCACACCGCGCCGGGAGCTGCAGAGTGTGCCATCATTCTGTCACCTCTCTGATTCGGAGCTACTTTCAGAATACTAAACACATTTCTGGTCCAATATGATGCCAAATCCCAGTTACACAATGGGATTTGCTGCTTCTGTGTCTCAGATGTTATTTATGCTTGTGCAGGTAACGGTTCAATAAAAACCCTCAGTATAGACTCATCTAACAGAATATAAGCTCTTAATAATAACACATCTGAATGAATTGTTTTGTACAAACCAGAGTACAAAAACAAGACTCAGTTGAACCAGAAGCACATACCTAAAAGTAACTGAATACTTATGTTTGGCCTGAAAAGTGATTTGCATATGCTGCATATGACTGTACACCGAGCTTTTAATAATCCACCAGGACTCACTGCACATAATACAAATGAGGGTCTGATTACAGGCCCCCGCTGGCTTCAAGGACAGTAGTGTCAACAGACAGTTGAAGAAAAAGAGTCCGGTCATTCGGTTAAAGCTGTATGAACTAATGAAGAAACAAACACCTACATATTCAATAGTTTGGTTTGACAGTGAGACCTCCAAAAATGGTTCATTTACTGTGGTTTGGGGAAATGCCAGGGCTCTAGAGCAGGAAGTATAGACAGTGCAGTAAAGACATATCTGGCACAGCCCTGACAGTAACTGTTCATCACAGCTGTCACTGTGGCTGGATTTATAGCTCTCTCACTGAAAAGACCTGTGATTAGCTAAAGGCTCCAACACTGACTCGCTTGAATGCCCTGCTCAGAACCCTTTGTCTCGTTTGATCTGAGGAGACTCAATGAGGCTCTTAAGACTAACTTTGTGCTAATGTAAGTGAAGCATATGGTTAGATTCAGTGATAACAATATACAGAAAAACCTTTATATTCCAACCAACACACTTCTTAGAGTCAGAAGTATTGGGACATTAGCTATTCTTGAAGCCTGTGGCATTTGCATTCATGTTTATAATCTCAGTGCTTCACTGAACTCCGTCGATCACAGATTCAGCCTGTTGTAAAAATATACAATGTGAATATTTTGATCACTGCTCTTACGTTATTCTTGTGTTGTGCTCTGTCCTTCATGAGAGCTTTGTGTACCTGTGTAAGGAGCAGCCTCAGGGCTTCAGCTGCTTCCTGGCCGAGCTCCTTCACTCCTACTTTCTCCACAGCCTCCATCACTTTGAGCAGGTCAGGCTCCCACAGCACTGCTGTGCTGCTGTGCATTAGCAGCTGCACACAACACAGCACACATACAAATATGTATTCACTATGTGCCTTTAAGTAGACTCCAAACAAGTCAACTACGGAGAAAAAAAAACATTTTTAATGTAAAATGGAGCAATGGGGTTTGTCACAATTGAGCGGTTAGTTTGCACCAATCCCACACGAGGATTCAATAACTGTAGATTAAATTAAAGTGAGGGTTGGTAAAACTAAGGTTCTTTGAATAATGTGTGAATCTCACCAGAGTCATCAGCTGGAGAGTGGCAGGATGCAGGAGGCAGCTTTGTCCAGAGCTGAGTAGGCAGAAGACCAGAAAACGACACCAGGGCTGGCACAAAATATGTCGAGCTACAAAAAATGAAAAAGAGAAATTAGAAAAATATACTGGTTTTCTAACTCATAAAACCTATTTGATGCTCAAAATACATTTCACCAGTGTCTTAAAATAGCCAGTTTTGAATTTGAGGGCAGAATCACACTAATAAAAGGCTCCTTTGGTACCAGCTGTGCTTTTGACCTGGTAAGAGACATTATCTCTAGCAGAATATGTTTTATGTAACATAATAAATATAACTACACTTACACAATCACACACGCTTGCAGGAACTGCATAGAAATGTTTTTTATTTCCCTTACTGCTGTGTACAGACTGTACCTGTCGTGGGGCTCTTTCTCTTTAGGAATCCCAGGAGGGAGCTCAGGCAGTTCACTGAGGCTCCGAGCAAAACCTCATGTTTCTGAAACATGCACGTCAGTCGTCTTTAATTTTTCTGATTAAACACGTGAAACACAAAAAGAACAAAATGACAATGGCTTTTGCATATACTCCTGGACATATGTTTGGTGTCTGTAAAATGCAGCCAGGAAATAAAACGAACCAGGGGAATACCAGAGAGAATAACTAAATAAGGGTTTAATAATGTATGCCTCTTGCACAGAAGTGAGGCTAGCAGCGAGCGGTGCGCTATGTTCTGTGTCCAAAAATACTGAAGTAGGCCAGGCGGATACAGAGAAGACTAGGGAGAGTTGTAGTGTAATCCTTGAGTGGAAAAGAGGATCCAAAAGTTGGGATAAAGGACTAGGCTAAAGCAAAGAGAGTAAAGAATAAGAATGAGGTGCTCCAATGCAATAGTGTTTTTCAGCAGCCAAGCCGGAGCATCAGGGGGAACATAGAGCCAAATACATCCAAGAGGAGAGGACGATTTCTTATATAAACCTGCTGATGGCAGAATGCAGAGCGCTGAACCATAACAGTAAAGCTTAGTTCAGCACTACAGTCTGCGACACAGACTGGAGAGGGGAAATATGACATCATGAGTATTACATCTGTCTGCCTGTAAATTTGTTCTCTTCACTCTCTATTTAGATTGTTCTGATAACTGTGAACTAACTGATGTATTGTTATAAACCAGTAAAGCCCATTTCATCACACTGCAGGTGAACTTTTCAGCTTCAACCTGTAGCACATGAGCCATGGTGTCTAATTAGATGCTCGTTTGCAGTTTCATTTGATGAGTGAATGGTTTTAATTCCCGTTAAGTTACTTTGGCTGCTGTTTATTTCAAAGGTGCTTAGAAACATGTCACAACCTGCAGAAGTAGTTCGTTGAGAGCCACAGAGAGGAACTGGGCTCCTTTTGACCCCAGTGGGTACAAAACGCCGTCTTCAACCCCAAGAGGTCTGGGACCCACTAAACAGGGAGCAGTGCCCACACACAGCACCGACGAGGCAAAGTCCACATCCAGAAGAGCCTGCAGCAGAGTCAGGTAACTCACTGTGGACAAAGACAGACGTGTCACTGAACGACTATGGAAAGATGTTAGGCTACAACTGCACATACAAGTGCAATGACTCAATATACATCTACACTTGTAATGTCTTTGTTCTAAATAAATCTATATATGTGTAAGAGTAAAGTGTAGAGAGAATCCAGTCCCAACATATGCTTTACACAGCTCTTTAATGTACAGAGCTGATTAAGATTGAGTGGATATAATAAAGCTAATGCAGGAAGGTAAAAGGCAGAGGCAGAAATATGTCTGAAAAACACAGTTAACTGACGGACAGTGAGTAAGAGACATACTCCGCCAAATAAGACATAAAGCACAGGGTGATCTGAGGCAGTCGTTTAAACTACACATACACCAAGCTTTTTCAGATTAGAGCTCTCTGGGGAGGGAGCTCTCAATTAGTGTCCGTGTAGGGGGCAGAGAGCGACAGGGAGGGATGAATGGAAGGATGGAGGGAAGAGGTGATGCATCACATGGAGCCTGACAGCCCACTTATCCGGCTGACAGACAGATTCATGTGTGAACAGTAATGGGAGAGAGTCTAAACCGAGCACATGGTTTGGTTTTAATCCACAGTATTAAACGTTTGCAGTCGAATACAATGGACACTACTGTTTTTTATGTTTAAAAAAAATCTGCATTAGCTTTTAGCAAATGTGTGAATGTTGCTTTAGTTACCCAGCAAGAGACTGTCAGTGTTCCTTTTCTGAAAAACTAGACGTTGCAGGGCTTTGTCCAGACTCCAACTGATGCTTTTATGGACCTTAAAATACAAAATACAGAGAGAAACAAGAAGGTTTAATGGAAGGATTTCAAAGGAATGGCAGGTTCAAAGTGTATTTATCTCAAACTAACATGACACTACGGCTTCTTTATGAATATATCAATGTCCAGTTTTGGGAAATATTTCAGGGCTTACATTTTGACCTTGATTCTGCACAGGTTGTGATAAGAGAAAAGCTGGACTGTGATGTGTACCTTAGCGGAGTGTACATTCTGCAAAGTAATGAGGGAGGACAGGAGGAGGTGGCTGCTGCACAGAAGGGCTGTCGAGGCTGGGGAAGGACAGGATGTGATGATAGTCTGCAAAAGCTCCATCAATGCGGTGTTGGAGAGCAGCATGGAGACAACTGGGAAGAGCAAGCACAACTTGACATTTAGAAGGATTTACACTCCAATGAAAACTAGCTTTTCTTTTAGTAATACAGATAGTGTACAAACGTTTTCTTAATTCAACACTAAGGCACTCAATCTCGATTCTGATACCACAATGAGAATAAAAAACACTTTATTTAGACAGTAGAAGATCATTTCCAACATTCAATAAATAATTCTTTCTTTTATGTTGCCTTGAGGTCTTATACTTGTGTAATCCAAACTACATCTGTTCTTACTGTCACAGAGAAGGGCTGATTCTTGTTCTCTTCGCTCATGATCATGTGTTTCTCTCTGTTCCCTTTGCTCGCACTGAACTGGGCAAAAAGGCTTTTGTTCACTCTGCTCCTTATGCATGGAACATGTCGCAGAAAGACTGGGACTTGACAGAGTTGATTTCCTTGAATGTTTTTAAATCTAAACTGAGAGGTCTCGAGGCTCCACAACATGCTCTAGTTTTTCATAATCGTTTGTCTTTTCCTCTTGTCTCTTTGTAATTATTTAACTGTGTTTTTTATTTGCTGCTGCCGCTTGGACTCCCTTGAAAAAGAGGTTTTTAATCTCAATGGGACTTTCCTGGTTAAATAAAGGTTAAATAAATAAAATAAATAAATAAAAACCTCAGTCATCCAGGTTTAGGTGGTTCAAGAAAGCTATTCAACAAAGGTTAATTTCTGTTATGCTGATGTGACTTTTTCAGGATCAATACTTGTTCAAATGAGTATCTAGTTTCGATACTAGTTTTAATATCGATTAATATCTGATTTTGAATACTTCTGAAAACGCTAAAGGCTAGGGCACTGCATTTCCTGTGTTCTTTTGAAACAGTTACTTTCCTTAAAGATAGAGGAATGTTAACCATATAAGTTAAAAATCCTCATAATCTTTGCTTATGTCAGAACAATTTGGACATTTTACCCAAAAACTGCCATAACGGTCGATCATTATAAGATACAAGTTAATTGTACCATCTTAGTGATTATGAAAAATAATATCTTGTTAGATAAGGTTCATGGCAGCTGTTACATCCTCTGAATTGCCTCAAACGATCTGGCTTGAGTCACATTAACTGGGATATTTCTGCAGTAGCAAATAATAATGGGGCAGATGGTTATTACACATTGGTTGCAGATGAAGCATGGCACAAATGGTAGTTTAATGAGCTTTACTTCTATTCTTTCTCATTTAACCCTGGTTTTATTCATAACTAATTACATGAAGATCATTTGTTGTAATGGAAGCTTTTATAAGATTCTCTGTAACCAAATGAAGAAGCAAAAGATTGTGCGGTCACCAGGCTTAGCTACTGCAGTAACATGATCTTTTTTTTTTTTCTTTGAGCATTTCATGAAGAACTAGAATGTTTTCTATTTCAAATCAAGGTTACAGTTTCTATCCTCACTGTGGCATTGGTGTTTTTTTAACTTGTGCTGTAGAGCTAACATTTCTGCTCGCCTGGTATGTCATTATCAGCTCCAAGTTTAATAACACTGTATATCATGATGTAAAAGCCAAAAAAGGTAAATCTTCAGCTGGACAAAAAGTTGTACGAGTGAAGACATTTCGCTGCTCATCCAAGCTGCCTTTGTAACTCCATCATCAGACCCAAAGCAAACACAGGAAACAAAGAGAACCATAGAACTATGCTCATTAAGGCTGAAACTCTAAATAACAGCTGTTGTTTCAGTTTCAGTATAATTAGCTCCTTTTAGACAGATATAAGGCAGTGTGCAGCAGTAATCTGACCAGAACTGGACGAGCAGAAAAACATCTTCACTCCTACAACGTTTTGTCCTTTTGGCAGATTTAACTTTGGCTTTTACTGACTTTTACGACTGAGGAATTACACAGACCTATGTCACTATGGTATCACAGTATTGGAAGTAGCGATAATTTGTTCTCTATATCAAATAATTGTCAACTCAGACTGCTATTCAATGCTCAAAACACCCATCTAGCTACAAGTGTGTAAAGGTTAAATGTCAACCGCAGAATGAGAGAACTGTCTGCACTACGTAAAATATGATGTTCGTTGTCCACTGCAGCGGTTCTTACCTCTGTCAGTACTAGACGCTGCAGACAGACTGAGGAAGCGGTGCATGTATCTGAGGGCGAGCTGTATACTCTCTGTATCATCAGGTTTGAGTTTTCCTGTTAAATTACTTACTGACAAATACAAACACAATCACTGTCACAGTTTGGTGCATCCTTCGTCACAAATAACACATTATTCAACATGAAGGGCAGATCAAATGTAGCTGAGTGTTTTCATTTTCCAGCTGTCACACACGTCACGACAGGATGCATAAAGTGACTGACAAGTATGAGCGACCTACTTAACCGTGAGATAAAAATGGGTTTACGGAGGATATTAAAATGATAAAATTCAGCAGAGAGAGCGCCGTCAAGGAATTTGTCTGGCATTTCAATGGCATTATAATGTGTCAGACATTCTCACAGTAACTTCTCTGTTGAGCAGCAACAATTACTAAGAAAATAATATTAGTGAATCTGAATCTGAGCTGACAAAGGACATTTAGTTAGGTTTGGTATATGTGCCACGATCCCTGTCTGTCCTGCCTTTTTTTGCTCTTTCTCCCCGTCCCTCTGTGTCTGAGCCTGGAGCTGGAGTGGAGTTCTTGGCTCCTCCCCTGCTCACCTGGAGTTAATCTCCAATCAGCCGCACCTGAGGATAAGAGGAGCCAGGACCTGGTGTATCTCTGTGGTACTCCCTGCTTGGCTCTGTTCATGTTTTTTCGCTTTTTGACTTTGCTAGACTGGATACTTTTGCTCCTCACCAGATCCCGCTCCCTGGACCCGCCTCCGACCTGCTCTTCTGTCCCGTTTCAGACTCTGCTACTCACGCTCTGCCCTTGGACCATGGCAAACACCCCGCTCCCGACTCACCGACTGATCTACCGTCATTTTTGCACCTTGCACTTTGTAAATAAACACTGTTAAACCTTCCCCGAGTTCAGGCTTTTTGGTCCCTCTTGCCTGACGTGACGTGTCTTCAATAAAGACATATTTGTGAGTTTACCTGCTTAAAGTTAGTGAATTCTGGAGGTTTTGTGCAGTCCAAACTCAGAACAACCAAACCTTGTATATGACCGTTATATTGCAGGTTAAAGCACTGGCAACCTAGATTCCACTGTGACTATAGCTCATTTTTTAAACCAGTAAGCGTGCAGGCTACATACCCTACTTTTAAAATGGTTCATGAAACAGCGAATGTGATGTTCTGTTTTATTAGGCGATTTTATTTGCCTTTGACTCCTCTACTGCAATAAAGTAACGCCTCCTGTCAGTCTGACTTTTTCTACACACTTGACACTATTTATCTGGCTCACCTTGAGAGATGGATGAATATATTGTACATTAATATACAACATTAAGTCAACATAGAGAGTGAAGCTGTATGAAGAATAGGGTTAATGCTGTAATTTTATACAGCTGTACTTTTATGGTCTCACCATGGTACAGTAGCTTGAAACTCCCTCCATCCATCTTACTCCAGGAGGACAATGGCTCGCTGGTTTGGGTCATGCACAGCAGCCTCAGCACCAGTGGGAGGGACCTGACTGCTCAACCAAAAAACATTTCAGGGTTAAAACTCAGAGACGGACAGAGCAATAACAGAATCAGCACGCAGGTGTACCCAACATTTGTCTGTGTACAAAAACAGGAGAAAGTGTCATGAGGATCTGCAGCCTGACACTTATCCTGAATAACATTTCACCTGGCCTCATTACTCCAGGCACGGAATACTGATGCTCCCTGGGATTTTTTACCCCAAACCAAAATAAACAACATCACTCAAACTGTCAAACATGGGACTCGATTTGGGAAGCAAGCTTAACATGCAGTGACTACTAAAATAGTTGCAGTTATGTGTGGAGAAAAAGATCAATGGAGTGATGTGTATATTGGAAAAAAGGTAAGACAAGGTAAAAGGTGGGAAGTTCAACAGCGAGTAAATAGTAGGTATCTCACTGAATATTTAAACAACTCCCATTGGAAAAAGCAAAGCATTAGAGGCAGATATAAAACATATGAATGTAAATTATACTGAACTCAAGTGGGGGCAGTGAGAATTGTAAATATTCCCAATGGCCTTAAGATGAGCTGCTGCAGACAGAGGCGAACCACAGTCCCAGCTCTGTGGTGGCCTACTTCAGAGCTGTGCCCCTCAACCAGGCTCATTATCCAAATATCCACTTAGGAAATACTATCAGAACTGCCAATGAGCACAACCCCCTCACACATTTACATTCTAGTACATCAAACTCCACCAAAATGTTTTATATGTGAAACCATGAGGTAATGAAAGGTTTTGTATATGTTGTAAGTAAGACACTGCTGTTTTTGTTAATGTTGACAATGATTAGTTAATTAATCCATATTAATCAGTCAACAAATTTTATTTAGATGCTTTTTTCTTGTCCAAGATACTTCTTAAGTTCTGAAGAAGCGAAACAACTGACAGGTTTTACTTTTGGCTTTTACATTGGATTGAAATTATAAATAGTTTTTGCAGCACTGCAAATAAGTAAAAGGTTGTATTTCAAGTTGCTTACTCTGTGTGGTGTTTCCTTGTCCAAGCTCATGTCCAACCTCCTCAACACTGAGCTTCTGTAAAGCTTGGAGCAAAGCTGGCCTCAGACTACTGCACAGTTCTGCTTTGTAATGTGTTTGGCTGCTCAGGAGGACTTCCAGCACTTTCAGGGCTCTCTGTGCCAGACCAGTTTCTCTGGTGCACACCATCTCCTGCAACCAGACACAGATAAACTACAGTGTACAAGCACAAAACAAAAAAAACAAAACAATAATATATATATGAGAGTGAGAGATGTTTGTTTTGATTTCAGGGCTCGCACCAGGAGGGTAGCAGTAACAGCAGGGTACTTTTCTATCAGCGTTAGGAGCTCTGTTATTTCGGGTTCATTGTCTTCTTCACCATGCTGTTTTTCTCTACTGTCATCCTGTAAGAGTTATTCATATAGTAACTTTGACATACAGCGTTAATTACACTGTGTATACATAAGGGAGCATTATATACACATTACAATATAAATAAACAGATCTTTTAATCGTGCCGTTTAACAGAACAAATACATAGTTCCTTTACCAGACATTGTTGTACACTGTAGCATAATTATATCTGAAGTGATTTATTATTCTAAATATAAATGCTATCTTACACTATTTAAATCTGGATGTGGAGCTTTCCTGGTTAGCCACAGCTCTAAGACCAGTGCTCTGAATCGTTCTAACTCAGAGTAGAGGCAGATGAAGTGCAGCAGAGGTGGGTGGTGGATGTACACAGAGGAGAGCGTTTGGCAGGATGAGAGGGCCTTGTTGATGCAGTTCAACTGAGCCTTTGGAAAGAGGTGAGTAGGTAAAATATTGTATATAGAAAACAAATATATTATTTACAGGATTTTTAAATATCTCAGAACATTTCCCATGTAACAAAAATGACACCATACTTGGTTATTTAAAATATATTATCTGACTGTATATTGTTTTGGTTAAGACTGACTCACCTTATCAAGGCTGGGGCTTTTGTCCTGTGTCACTGACAGCAGGTAGAGGGCAGAGCGGAGCACAAAATGAGGAAGGACACAACTGCCCTGCTCCTGAACCGAGCGCAGCAGCCACACCACACTCATGAACACGGTCTGGTCTGGAAGGAGTCTACAAAAGTGCACCATTATGCAATAACAAGACAACAAAAAACACAATTTCCTGATAAACTGCATTTCCAGTTGTGTAGTATTCAGAGTTTTACTGGCCACAGATAGACACACGTTTGGTCCTCTCTAAAAAGTTGTCCATGATATATTCATGAGGTGTGTTTCTGCAGGAGTAAACTTACATTGGCATTCCATCATACAGACCTTTTCTGACATTTTCATTTAACCTTTGACATCAGAGTGCTGCAACCCTCTGGATATTTTCTGTTTTTAGAGCATTCCCTGAATCTCATGAGATTATTTAGCATGAAATTCCCACCACATAAACAATTTGAGACAAGCCCATCTGGCACTCACACACATTCCACTTTGCTCATTTCTCATTCCAATATTATTTTTGCTTCTGTACTAAATTGTGTGTGGACTGCATTTCCATAGCCAATGTCCCAGTACATCTGACGGCCTTAACACACTGAAATGTCATTTGTTGAGTCAATATTTGCATTTAAAAAAGTCTAATCTAATTATGTGACCAGTGAGTAAACAGTAGATGCTGATGATGAGGATTCTGATCACACAAAGTACACTTAAGCCTCCTACATAATACATCTATTATGATGGCTTCACAGTGCAGCATATAAGGTTTCATTTTATTCACTCAGGAAAGTAATGAGCAGATTCAGCTTTAACACAGGAACACTCCCACGAGTTATAAAATATGCAATCTCAAAAAAGTCAATGATCTGTAATGATATCATGGAAACAAAAATAAATGTGCTACAGTTCCTTTTTATTCTAAAAGACTCACGTTGAAAGTTTTGTAAAATTTAGCCCATAGTATTATAAGAAAAAGGAAGAAGCTTGTTCTAAATATTAAGCACTCTTAAGGGGGAACTGAAATCAGCAGAGAGTTGGACAGAACATTGTACTAATTGCCTTTCTAGCAGAACATAGCTCTTATTGGGTGTCATCTAGTCTGCTCCTAAATAATGTAGAAGCATGGGTACTTTTAACCCCAAAGCAAAGCTGAGGATAAAACTGAGCAATGTAATTATAGCACTTAATACTTTACAGTTTTTTTTCCTGATTCGTCATTAACAAATAGTAGAAGCCAAAAGTTAAATCTGTCACTGGACAAAAAGTTGTAGGAGTGAAGACGTTTGGCTGCTCAGCTGCTCACTCCTACAACGTTTTATCCAGATTTCACTTTTGTGGTTTTCTAATAATGTTCTTTATTTACCATATTCTCTATTAAGATGGTATAAAATGAAAGACTTTAAACTAACAGACTATACTTAGATTTACAGTACTGAATTACCTGTCACCTTGTCGAAAAGCCAAGTGGAGCAGTACCAGCACACAGTACTGAGCTGCCCTTTGACCTTTGTAGTCACACAGCTGGAGCCCAGGGGCCCCGCGCAGCAGAGACGGCCAATCAGACAGAGGACAAGACAGAGCAGGGAGATGGTACAGCAGAACGTTCTCCACCTCCTCGGCCTCTGCTGGAAAAAGATAATTTAATGCAATAGGGCAGTGAGACGAGGAAATCTTTGACTTTAAACTCTTACTAACAAACTTTCCAGATGGTTTAAGAAAAGAATGTTCAATTGACCAAAAATACTACAAAGTCTATATATACATTTAAACTTAATGCTCACATCGAGGTCTCACAAGCATAAAAATAATAATAGGAAGATCTAAAACAGAATGGATCGATGAGAAAGCGGAGCAGGGACACTGGAAACCGTCTGAAATGACAAACAGAAAAACAAAGGCGATAGCGGCAGAGGAAGGTCGCATCCTTCTATGGGTGGTCTGTGGGGGACTGTGGAAAATGAAACAGAGAAGGGCAAGAAACTATATAGGGTGATGTCAAAGTTACAGAGGGCAAACAAGAAAACAGCAGGCGCTTGTTCATGACTGATTCAAAGCAAAGCCAAGTCAAAGGAACTGTGAGATAAACAAAAAACTACAGTGCAGTGATACATGACAAGCACAGAGCCAGAGCGAGTTATACATTATTTGTTGTAATATATATGTACATCATACATTTATTATGTTGTGTAGACAATCTGTGGCTTCATTAGTCATGTCTGATATAAAAATATGAAACAACAAGTATCAAAAAAATTAAGCTTGTAAAATTGGCAAAAGAATTACAGAAGCACGTCTGAAGAAAAAGGGACATCAATGGACAAAAATAAAACGAAGAAAACAACAGATGGGAGTGGATTTGGAGAGCAGACTGCTGGCTCTGAATACACTTTTTCAGTTTATGATAAAAATATTAGAGAGAAGTGTAGCGTAGACGTTCCTGTTGAAGGAAAGAGGCTGTATACTGGAGCTGAATGACACAAGTTTGATGAAAGAAGAAGACTGAACCTCTGCAAAAGTCATTATTCACAAACACAAACAGAACTAAACAACACACCAGAGTACCGCCATGTGACAGGGTCGTGAGAATAACTCTCAATAACATCGTGTAAAGGATTTCAAAACACTGAAGTGACGCTGATGAGAGCAGAGGGGCAGTGTGAGCGTGCACTTACCGAGCTGGTTACAGTCGGACTCTTTGTAAAGACACAGGCAAAGCTTGAACAGAAACTCGGAGCAAGAGGCATTAAGATTTGGGTTCCTGAAAATAGAACAAGAGTCGCTGATCTAATTCACCCATCAGCATTTACCATTTGCCAAACATATGTGTATAAAAATGTCATCTATTGCATATTTTTCTTGTGTTTTTTGTGATAAACACTAACAGGCTTCCAGCTGTCACGGTCGTTTAACTAACTTATATTTACAAGTGCAGATCTTTGCTCAAACTAGGCTTATGGGCGCTCCACGTTAGCAATAACCAAGAAAAGACAGATGCTTCTGAATGTGGCTTTAGTCTTCTACCGTCTGACAGAGAAAGATAATAAGAAGTTTCCCCAGTGCCACACATACACATTCCCCCCTAGTACAGGCAGCAGCAGAGTGAGCTCTGAGACTTCAGGGCCAATCAGCATCCTCCAACTCTGTGCTCCATCTCACCTGTCTCCTCTACACAACAAACCTCTGTGCTCCACCTCACCTGTCTCCTCTGCACAGCAAACCTCTGTGCTCCAACTCACCTGTCTCCTCTACACAAACCTCTGTGCTCCATCTCACCTGTCTCCTCTACACAACAAACCTCTGTGCTCCAACTCACCTGTCTCCTCTACACAAACCTCTGTGCTCCAACTCACCTGTCTCCTCTACACAACGCTCTGTGCTCCAACTCACCTGTCTCCTCTGCACAGCAAACCTCTGTGCTCCAACTCACCTGTCTCCTCTACACAAACCTCTGTGCTCCACCTCACCTGTCTCCTCTACACACAAACCTCTGTGCTCCACCTCACCTGTCTCCTCTACACAAACCTCTGTGCTCCAACTCACCTGTCTCCTCTACACAACAAACCTCTGTGCTCCACCTCACCTGTCTCCTCTACACAACAAACCTCTGTGCTCCAACTCACCTGTCTCCTCTACACAAACCTCTGTGCTCCAACTCACCTGTCTCCTCTACACAACGCTCTGTGCTCCAACTCACCTGTCTCCTCTGCACAGAAAACCTCTGTGCTCCAACTCACCTGTCTCCTCTACTCAAACCTCTGTGCTCCAACTCACCTGTCTCACCTGTCTCCTCTACACAACCTCTGTGCTCCAACTCACCTGTCTCCTCTACACAGAAAACCTCTGTGCTCCAACTCACCTCACCTGTCTCCTCTACTCCAACTCAAACCTCTGTGCTCCACCTCACCTGTCTCCTCTACACAACGCTCTGTGCTCCAACTCACCTGTCTCCTCTGCACAGCAAACCTCTGTGCTCCAACTCACCTGTCTCCTCTACACACACAAACCTCTGTGCTCCCAACTCACCTGTCTCCTCTACTACACAACAAACCTCTGTGCTCCACCTCACCTGTCTCCTCTACACAACCTCTGTGCTCCACCTCACCTGTCTCCTCTACACAGAAAACCTCTGTGCTCCACCTCACCTGTTTCCTCTACACAAACCTCTGTGCTCCACCTCACCTGTCTCCTCTACACAAACCTCTGTGCTCCACCTCACCTGTCTCCTCTACACAACAAACCTCTGTGCTCCACCTCACCTGTCTCCTCTACACAAACCTCTGTGCTCCACCTCACCTGTTTCCTCTACACAACAAACCTCTGTGCTCCAACTCACCTGTCTCCTCTACACAAACCTCTGTGCTCCAACTCACCTGTCTCCTCTGCACAGAAAACCTCTGTGCTCCAACGCCAGACGGAGGAAACCAGAGGATGCTGGGAAAGAGGGAGAAAGACAGAGGGTGAGGGAGAGGGAGAGAGAAAGAGGGAGAAAGACAGAGGGTGAGGGAGAGAAAGAAGGGGGAAGAGGGAGAGGGGGAGAAAGACAGAGGGAGAGGGAGAGAAAGAGGGAGGGGGAGAGGGGGAGAGGGAGAGAGGGAGGGAGAGAAAGACAGAGGGAGAGGGAGAGAGACACAGGGAGAGAGGGAGAGGTAAAAAGACAAAGGGAGAAAGAGGGAGAAAGAGAGAGGGAGAAAGAGGAAGAGAGGCGGAATAGAAAGAGGGAGGAAGAGAGGAAGAGAGAGACGAGGAGACAGAGAAAGGGACAGAAATAGAGGGTGAAAGAGAAAGAGAGAGAGAGGGAGAGAAAGGAACAGAGAACGAGGGAGACAGAGACAGATAGAGAAGAGAGAGACATGGACAGAGAAGGAGAGCGAGAGAGACAGAGAAGAGAGAGACAGGAGAGACATGGACAGAGAAGGAGAGCGAGAGAGAGACAGAGAAAGAGGGAGAAAGGGAAACATGGACAGAGAGGGACAGAGAGAGAGAAGTAAGATTGAATAGAAAGAGAGAGAGATAGAGAGAGATGAGAGACAGAGAGGAATAGATGGAGTAGAAAGAAAGAGAGAAGAGATACAGAGAGAGAGGGGGGGGGCAGAATAGAAAGATGGAGAGAAGAAAGAGACAGAAACAGAGAGAGAGAGAGAGAGAGAGAGAGAGAGAGAGAGAGAGAGAGAGAGAGGGGGTACAGAGAGAGAAAAGAGACGGAATAGAAAGAGGGAGAGATCAAGAGACGGAGAGACAGGGACGGGGGAAGGAGAGAGAGGAGAGATGGAATAGAAAGAGAGAGAAAGCAGAGAGAAACAGAAGAGAGGGAGGGACAAAGAGACAGAGAAGAAAGAGAGGAAGGGAGGAGAGCACAAAATGGAGGAGATATTATGTAAAAAGGTGCCAGTTTGATTTGATCATCACAAGTTGATGTAGAAAAATGTCTTAATATGAGACGCTGATGCACCACCTCACGTAGGTGTTCAGCTGTGAACCGCTTCACCTCAGCAGCTTGTGTTTAAATGCCACCATATCAACAAAGTGCCCTACGTGTTCTTACATAATTAAGTTTTTCTGTTCAAAATATCAGGTTTTTGTTTATAAAATTCAGGCACGCAACAGTATATTCCCCAAAATAATCTGTCTGTGCTCTTTGTAGCATATTACAAACATTACTCAAAATGTTACACAGGCGGTGAGGTGGGCATAAACTTTATTTTTTACTGTTTTGTATGCTGGTGGTGTTATTTTGAGTTGATAACAATCAGTAGTAGCAGTGGAGTTGGTTTTTAAATGAATGCCTCACATTTGAACCAGCAGAATCTTTTCAGACAATCAAATATTACAGAAGTTGTTCAATTTGCGGCGGTTCAATAAATATGTCTCTATTCTTTGTTATATACACCCCTTTTAATACTTACCAAGCTTCCTCGCAAAGACAGGCATGAGTGATGGAAGGAGGAAGAACTGAGAGGACAATATGGAGTAGAAGTGCTGCAGGATCTGAGCGTTGGGTCCATGTTGGCTCGCCCTCTACACACGGACACAGAGTAATAGTTATTTTCCAGCTGTAATGGACATTGTGTGATCAGGACATGGCTTCAAAAGGCTTTCCTCAAGTGTTTTCTTTTCACGAGTGCAGATAAGGAAAACAACAAAGCAGCTGAGTACATATATGTGTGTTGATATTATCTCTTACGATGACAGCGGGTATCCAAACAGAGTCACAACAGCGCAGCATACACCGGCACAGGGACTCCAGGGAATCTTCATTTTGTTGTGTTTTTGATGGAGCCGTAAATGCGTTCTCCTTTAAACCCGGCTCTGATGCACACTCCACCGCCAACCTTAAAAGTGTGTGCAAATGAAAGATGCAAGCAAAATAATGTATATGACTTAAGGCCCCCGAGCCGGTGTCTTGATATTGTGCTGACCTGCAAGCCGACTGAAAACAGACCAGAGCCTGAAGTAGGAAAACATGGGACCTAGAGGCCTGGCTACAGACACTAGACCTCTGCAAACTGGCCTAAAGAATTAAACATCAAATCTTATCACACATCCTACAATGTGCCATCTGGTTTCAAAGCAGAACACAAACGGCTGTAAAGTGTTGAACTGGAGATAAAAGTTTCACTCACAGAGTTCTGGTGGCGTATATGTAAAGACAAAGACAGCTCTGAAAATCTGTTGGTGATGCTCTCTATCACTCCTGTTATCGTCTTGAACTGGACTGGCTGAGACTGGTGTTGTTTTCTGTGTGAAAAGAATCCAAACAAAAATCTACACACATGTGGCTTCTTTAGGACTTATTTAAGTGGGTCAGAGGGAGACGATGAGCAAGAGACTATTAAATATACATCAAATATACATCACATATACTGCAAATGTCACTGTTAACTTGCTTTTAAATATATTAGAAACACTGTAATACTCAAATCTAGTCTACATTTCTACATTGACATTTTGTTGTATCTAAATAAATTTAAAAAACACTCAAACATTTTGTCTTGTAAAAAGTAAAAACTTCAGCACAGTCGACAGAACATTAGAAACAAGAAGTGGCTCTGACATCATGCCCTTGGCCTTACAGGACTAATATTGACACCCTGTGCATGTTTTGTATACCTGAACAGGATGCAGGTGGCCTTCACAGCCTGTGTGGCCACGAGCAGACAGGAGGAGGACACCCCAGCCTCCAGCGCCTCAGACACAGCAATAAAGTCAGGGACAGTGGGGAACAGGCGCACCTCTCGGGGCTGTCTGTGTATTTCCGTACAAACACACGTTTACAGTTAAATAATTGTCCCAGTGTAAATACAACAACACAACTCACATAATAAAGTAAACACTGAGATTTCATGTAACCTGACCAGGCTGCCGCAGTAATTAGACTTCTGGGGATCTACAGTTTATCTCTAGCTTAAGATACAGCATCACAACAGCTGCTGCCTGTCACTGTTGACACAACAATATCCAGTTTGAAAAACACTAGTCCATAAAGGGATAATCTGGGCAACACAGTGCAAAGACTTAGAGACACCTTAACAGCCTCTCAGAGCTGGATCCCTCTCAACACAAACCAGAAGAGCTTCCTCAGCACTTCCAGTCTCTTCACTGTTCCCTCAGAGAAAAGGACAAATCACCTCACCATTTAAAATCTCTTATCTCTTGTACCATCACCATCTGACAGTCTCAAGGCTTAATTAAAATAATGTCAACCCTGCAGAAATATGACAGTGTGTTAGTGACTGGTCATATATTCTCATCTGCCAGCGACAGTTCATTCTTATCTAATTAAGTGTGCACCATATTTAACACGTTTTACTGTAGACATCGACTCAGGGTCAGTGAAGCACAGCGGCCAGTCTGCTCATAAACTCCTGAATACTGTCTCTGGGGCTTGTACCGAGGGGCACTGATCATTTCTCCACTTTCACTTTCTTCATTTGTGTTGCATTGTTGACAAAATAATCACAGTTAAGTGTAATAATGCAGCATTTGGTTAAGTGCCAACTGTGAGGCAGGGAAATCCCATTTGGCATCAACAATAAAGAGACAGAAACATTTATTTTTGGCAAGGATCGAGGTGATTTTGTGTGTTTTAGTAATTGTAGCATTTAAAGGGATCTGTTGGCAGTTGCATAATTATTTAAAGTTACATCTCATCCATTATATATTTTACAGATCCAGATAGAAACTCATCTCAGTTTATTGCATTAAAGTTATTTGTTCATTTGAAATTAAACTGTAGATTAAATGTATTAAACTTGACACTCACCTCTCCAGTATGACAGTGAGTAAAAGAAGTCCCCGTTTAGGCACTTCTAGGTTGGTCATCCGTAAAGCCTCCTTCAGACTGCGCACTAGAGATTCAATCCCTCAAACAAGAATTTTATATTTTTTTACTTTACATGACATTTTCTAAAATGACATTTAATCATGGAGCAAGCTTATTATTATAATAAGGAACATAATACAATAATAAACAGAGGCTGTGCAACATCTTTCAACTCCACCACTTAACACATCTGTGAACCAATCTTTGTTATTATTCAATTAAATCAGAACATAATAATAGAAGCTATAGCAGGAAAACATCTTGGTTACCAGGAAATTAAGTTGATTGTGTTGTTAAACAATTCCTGTGGTGGTGGAGAAATGCAGACAGTATAAGGAACAGCTAATTCATTGTAATAGCAGAACTAAAATAAACAGAGGAAGAACAAATTAGTTTCCGTTTGTGGCTCTGAGGCTATTTGTTCTGCACAGCCTAAAAATAGTATTTGAAACCCAATGTGTAGGAGCTAAACAGTTACTCACACTTCCAACCTGCTCTTCTTTAAGTGCAGATGTTGGGCTTATGCTCTGCTCTGACTTTACACAAGTTGAGATATTTTATTTAAGTTTTTATTTTTTATATTTCTTGCTTTTTGTGTCTTTTAATATTAATAGTACTTCTTTCTCTGTTTGTGAGTATTGATTTGTGCAGCAGTTTGGGCAGCGTAGGTTGTTGTAAATGTACTACAGAAATAAAGTTCACCTTAACCTTGTAACAAGTAAAACGCAAACTTCTAAAAATCCAGCTCTCCCATTTTAAATAACCACTGAAAAGACGAGAGCACATCACATCTGTGAAGTGTAACTTGCACTGGCTCCTATTTCAGGCACAATTCAAAATGTTATTGTGTTTAAATGTCTGCTGTTATTGTGTTTAAATGTCTGCACTCTATGGCTCCAGTTTATCTGAAGCAGTTACTCCTGCCGTACACTCCACCAAGAGCCCTGAGGTCAGAGGTCAGCTGACCAGCTCCTGCTGCTGTGCCCAAAGCCAGAGCCTTTTCTGTGGCAGTGCCCAGACAATGGAACAGCGCCCTCTGCCTGTCAGATCCCCTCAGTCTGTAACGCACCTCAAAAAACCTGCAAAATCCCACCTCTTCTCCCTGGCATTTAATACTGGCTAGACCTGATATCTTGGTGAATCATTTTGGTCAGCTAAAGTTTAAGTTAAGTAAGTTTAAGTTTTAAAATGTGCTATAAAAGTAAACTTGAACTGAACTGAATGACTGCGTCTGACAAGTCAAAGTAAAGATTATCCATACCGTAGATGGAGTGGCACTGGGAGAAGAACAGTGCGTCCTCAGTCAGGAGCTTCAAACAGGTGTAGATGGACCACAACAGAGCTTCACTTTTAGTACTAGCAAGTCTGTCAAACAGAAACTCTGCGACGACAGAGGAGAAACCATAAAATTCAATTACCGTCAAAAACAAAATACTGACCTTGGATGGAAATCATGTTTAGTAAGCAAACCACAAAGGGCTGTTCTTTGGCAGCGTGTGTGTGAAATACCAGGAACATCAGCTTTAATGAAGGCAGTGCTGTAATGACGCGGAGAATGAACCAGGACAGATGCGATACACTTGGCGCTGCTCACCTGCAACATCTCATCTCCACTCAGCAGCAACTGGGAAAAACATATCTGAATAAAATTCACTGGAGCACACTGTTTTACAATGGTATGCTTGGCAGTGTCATTGTTTAGACACTCTGAGTCTGAGATATACAAGAGCTATTAGTGTAACACGGCCCACGGCAGATGAAAGCGCAGATGAAAAGAAGCTCTCTAACCTGAAAGTATGCATCTATTTTTTGTCCATAGTGTAATGGTAAAGTCAGAGCCTGATGCAGTCTGACAGGTGTGTGCAACCCTAAAGCTTAATAGTATTTCAAATACATGTAGTGTCTGTTTCAGCCTCTGTTCATGTTCGTGAGGAGATCTGCTCATCTGTACAGGAGCTTTGAACACAGCTGTGCTCAAATACAGTATCTCATGAGGGAGGAGTAAATGTGGAATTCAACTGTTGAGGTTAATGATCCAGGATATTTTTTGTATAACAAATCTGCTTTTCTTTTCTTTGAATCAAAACATACTTGATGGAGAATGCTCTCTGGTATTACAGCTATAATTATTACTTTATTAATTTAATTTGACAAACTTGTCAAATCTTAAATCTCAGCCTCACAGGCTGTACAGTAATGTGAATGATTATGGACATAATCAAACTGTCTGTAATCTTCACATCGATTTCCCAGACATGGATTACTAATATTTACCCTGTGAAAAGCCCTGTGTGATTCCCACCCAACGACACAAAAATGCAGGCTGTGGACTTGTTGTTATGATAAACGTCAGAGTCCAAACGCACATGTGGCTGATTGGAGCAGGATGTTTGGACAGACCTTTTTCAGAATGAGAGGCAGAGGGCTGTGCTCGGGGGGCTGTTGCTCAGGGGGCTGTTGCTCAGGGGGCTGTTGCTCTGGGCTCTGGCTGCTCTGGGACTCTTCACACATGAGCAGACCAGACACACTACTCATCAGAACGGACACTGCTGCTGCCACCTGCACCAGCAGCCACAGCAAACCTGAAAGAGTGACAACCTATGGACTTAAACTCTGCATAGAGTGTTTAAGGGAGTGAACACAAAGCACATATGGAATATTGTATTAATATGTCACACAATACAATGTTCCTCTGAAGTTAACTTCTCACGTTCTCTCAAATGAAACATGACACTAACGGTTCTGTTTAGCATCAGTGTGAATACTCTACAAAAGCCTTGAAAAAGTAATGCAAAATGTTTTCAGTCAAATGAACTGGCAATTATTGTTTCAATATTTCTCATTAAACAGCCTTTCAAACATTAACACCTACATTAACTGGATGCAGACCTTTTATCCTTTAGACTAAATAAAGCTTATGTTGACTCATAAAAACAGAACAATATTTAATTCTCCTGCCCACTTTGTTAATGTTTCAAAAAACACTGATTAAATTTTATGTTTGCCCAGAGATCAAACATCTAGTAGGTGATTAAACCTCACACAGTTATGAGTGTGGTTAGTTGTTATTGTGGCTGGCTCTTACCAATGCAGTTGGTGATGAGGATAGTGGTGCTGGCATTGGCTAAGATTTGAAGTAACAGAACACACACTCTGTCCCTGATGGGGGCAGGGACAGCTGCAGCGCTCGTCCCAAACAGCTTCATCCACACATATATTATAGAAGCCTTCAGCTCTTCATCTGGGCAGAGCAGGGCTGAGCACAAGTGATCCAGCAACGGCACTACAGGAAAGACAAAATCATTACGCAGATCTTTAGTAATGAAGTAATAATAAACTACAAGATATACAATGACATTTCATTTGGAAGAGCTCTCCGCACTGTGAGAGTTTTAAATTGGCGACACAAACAATGTGAGAAAACGCAGGTAAAGAGTTAATGTCAGGACAGTGGAGAGAGGCAGAAGAAATAAAACAGAGTAAATGAAATGATGGAGTACAGGCAGAAACAGGACTCACTGCTTCGTGAGCCACATCAAAAACCCCACGTGAGCTCCCAGAAGCTCCCAGACATGTTTGATTAAACCAAAATATATGAGACAGCAAAGATGAGAGCCAGGGACAGAGAAACACTGAGCAGAGACACGGTGGATGGACCAGATGATAAGAGGACTGCAGAAACAACGCTGAAATTACCACTTTTATGATGGAAAAGCACAGGGACCCGCTCCCTTGGCTCTACAAGAGAAAAAGATTTAACCATTTTATTTTGCTTTCTTGTGTCAGAAAAACGCGATAGCTCATATCCTTGTTTACTATTCTGCCAGCCGCAGTGATCCTGCACTCTCATCTGTGATCTGCTCTGCTTCAGCAAGCTTCACTCAAACTTTCTGTCTGCTTCTTCTATCCACAGACTTTCGATATGGATTTATAGCTTTCCAGCCAAAGAATCAAAGACAAAAATATTAGTTTTTCATTTTGGAATGTTTCATAAATGCTTTGAAAACACAAAAAATAGTTTGGGATATGGTGTATCAGTCACTTAAACACTGATAAGGTAACTGGTTAATGCAGTAACATAATGCTCAAAGTATTGTTAGAGTTTTTGTTTTCTTTTCTCTGGTCCTTCTGCACTATTTATATTTTTCCTCCATGCAGCTTTTGAAACCATCTCAGTTTTGAACCTCATGAAGCAAAACACACAAATTGCAGGAATAAGCAGAAAAGGGCCATAAGCAAACTGAAAATAGTTTAATAGTTTAAAACAGAAACACTGAGGGTTCAGGTGAGTTCAGCAGTATGGAGCCAAAGACAGAATGTGACATGTGCTTTAAGCTGTTGTGAAGTGTTGCTGTTGTCATTAGTCCAAACAGCCCCACAGAGCTGTTGAGTGACAGCGACGGACAGAGACACACAGTCAATAGTGGCAGCCCACATCTTACATCAGCACTGCATTGACCTATTCCACAAAGACTAAAGTCTATTAAACACATGGGAGGAGAACACAAAGAAACGTAAAATAAACACACAAATTTAGCGCTGGAACACGACGCTTCACCTAAATGCACACCCACTTGACGTTGATTAATGGCACCCATTATTCAAAAGAGTAATGGTTCAGTAAGCAGACAACATGCAGGTGCTAGAGTCACACAGACAGAAGCACTTACCTAAAGGCAGAGTTTTTATTTATTTCATAAGAAATATGGAAATTGGTTATGCAGAGAGAATTTTAAGCAGGAGAAGTTATTTGAATGCTGTTTGTAGAGCATTTAGAGCGTTGATTTTGGAGCTATCCATGGATTTCAGAATGATGAAAAATTAGGGCAAAGATAATCAGGTTACGTCAAACGAAATGACACTCATGTTACGCAGCCTTTCAAAGAAGATGCTAAAAATAGCTCATATATATATATATAATACAAATTAACTGAAAATATAGTACATGTGTATAATTTTCAAGTGCCGCAGCACCAGAAACTCATTTAGATTTTGAGGATACTGCAGTCAAAGGGTAATATGTTTTGTCACCTGCCCGAAAAATAAGGCACAAACTAATGGTGGATACTATGGAATCTATTTGGATACAGGTTCATTTAAAGTATCTCAAGCCAATAGTCACGGAGTGCTGTTACAGACCCCAAATGTAATGATTATTTAAATATTGCTCAGATGCTGGATCGTCATTAGCACAGATTCTGCAGTGTTTGCTCGGAGACTTGAACATTGATTGGAGCATGAACTGTCCAATGAAATGACACTTTAGAGCTGCTGTGGTTTGACACAAATGGTACCTGAAGCCACCAGAGTCAGAATTAAAACTCCTGCGTCCAAGGCATCGTAAAAGTATGGTCAATACATCAAGATATGCAATCACCATACTTTTATATGCCACATCTTTGTCCTGATGTGTATTATTAGATTTTGCAGCTGCTTTGATCTAATTGATCTTAAGATTTTACTGGATAAACATGAATGCTACGGCTTTGACAAACATTTATGTGACAGAAAACAGCCAGTTCAGCTGGTTATAATGGTGTTACTGGGACGATGTTCAAACGCTGTTCAAACGCCTTGGTCCACTGTTATAGATTATTATATTTGCAAATGAACTACTGTCGGTGCTCAATAAAACATTTCAATGTTTGCTGATGATACAATAATACACCTGTCAGGTAAAACAGTTGTTGAAGTAAGAACAAATTTTAAACAGGAACTTTAAAATTTGAACTAAAAAAAAAATGTGACTTGGATCAAAAACAACAAATTAATTTTAAATGTTGGAAAAACAATAAGCATCGTCACTGGCACGAAACATCCCCTCAGCTAAATCTCTGTATAAAGAAAATATGAGTGAGATGAGTGGAGGAGGTGAAGGAGCCTGTACAGTCAGCGCCCTGGGACCATCAGGTAAACGGTCTGGTCTTTAAAGTGGGATGAAGTCTAGAAGTGATGAAAACATGCTCAAAACACTTAACTAAATAAATAATCCTATATGTCATTCACAGCCTAGTTTTGTCTCTTTGGATTATTTTCATTTGGTCAAACATTTCATTGAAGAGAAAAATTAGAGCTGGTGCAAAACAAAGCTGCGTGTGTGGTGTTAAAATGTGCTTTTAAGACTAGTGCTGCTAAAATGGATAATCTGCTTTCTTGGCTTTAGGTAAAGGATGGATGGTTGTACTTTAAACTTTTAAATAAATATTATGACCCCTCAGACACCTTCTATGTTCTACCAAAAACTCACTTTTAATAATTTATAATGTATACATCATTATTCAACAAGGCATTCTGAAGGACAGTGTTTGACTCTCCACACAGAGATGTTTGACCATGAAGGATTAGAATCATTTAAGAGAACAAAGTCGAGGTTATAGCTTCCAAACGCAAAAAGCATTATTGTAAATGAATGTTTGAAACAATGTGAATAAGTCAAGTGTGAGCTCGTATCATGTAATTTCATTTTATCTGTTCATTATTGTTATTACTGTGTTTTTAATCTGATAACAAGTGGCAAGAGAGTTTGTATTGTTGTAAAAATGTCATTGTTTTTAGTTGAATGATTGTGAATATGATTGTGAACAATAATTAAATTTAAAATAACCCCGGGAAGAAAAGCTGATGTAGCACGCTGCAGATACTAATGCGGATCAAAATAAAAAATAAACAATATTCTCCAGCACCTCTTGCTCAAAATGCTAAATGGCAGGTTGTAAAAAGCCATAATAAAATAAAATAATAAAAACATGTAAAGTTAAGCCTAAAGCTAAGGTTAAGGTTAAAGTTAAAGTACACTTTATTGCTGGGTAATTTGTCCTTTGCATTTGTATTCAAAACACATTTATGGCTTTATCTCTCAGCAAACAAGAGAATATTTAAAATATGTTATGTTTTTCTCTGTCTTTTGTTTTAGAATGTAAATTGTCTTACCATACTGAGTCACAAGCACATTGGCAATGTTAGGGACTGCTTCCAACAATCGCCCGATGAAATTAAATGTTGACAGCCAACCCTTTGCACTGAATGGGCCACTTAGCTGAAAACAGAAAAAGAAGACACTCTACAGACACAGTAATATGTGGGCCAGTAATGAGACTGTAATAAATGATAATATCCAATGAAAATAGACAAGTAAAAATGAGGCAAAAACTATGCAGCCACGCGCTCCACTCTGATAAATTGTGTAGAATTATAAAGGAGCAGGCGTGAAAAATGAGGCTCGCAAATGTTGACTTTTATGTAAGAATCAGAGTGCAATAAATCTAAAAGCTGAAGGGATTTAACGTCAACATAATGAGTAGCCTTATTTTCAGCTCAGCCGTACTGTGTGTTTTGGCTTGTATGACTAATTTCTTTGGATGAGTTCTAATCAGGCTCTATTCTATCAAATAAATGAGTCGTGTCTGCCTCTGTCATCATCACCCCAGGACAGACACAACTGTTATTTCTGCCTCCAGCATCATCTGCTCAACAGGCTCTGAGGCCCACACTTCGAGAGTGGCACCAGGAGAGCCCACCTGTTTGAGTCATTAGTTACACATTAGTTACACATATATATGACCATTAGAGGGGTGATGTACATAGCTGCCTTGCATAGACACTGGTGCAGCACTGTGTGAAAGGACAGAGAATGTGTATGATTGGTTGATTAATACATATATAAAATGTCATGAAACTGGACGCAAAAATAAATCCACTCAATTAAAGTATTGTAGTTTGCACAGTTGCAGATTATTAAGTTTGGTGGGATGTAAAAAGTTCTGAAAGTTTCATAGTCTATTTTGTTTCTGACAAAATTAACGCAGTGACTGTTCAGTCTGTGGTTGTGATGCAGATCAGACAAAAGTGCTGTGTGTGTAAAATATGTCTCACCTGTTTTTGTATCTCATCCAAGACAAAGTGAAAGGGTGGCTCAGTCTGCAGCTCTAAGAGAACCTGGAGAAGCACTGCTTCATCAAGGTGTGTATGCAATGACAAAGAACACTGAAATGTGAAAGTTCTTTTGGCAAATTATCATATTTAAACCTCATGCGATCTGATAAATTCTGATTTAGTTTTAACTGCTTCGCTCTTCAGTGTGCCAGCAGAGGGTGTTTTTATACCTGAGAAATAGGGACTAAATTACTTTTACTTGTTTTACAATCAAATGCAATATTTGAAGAGGTAAAATTGGGAAATACCAGTGCTGATGTGTCCAAAAGTAGTCTTTCCCCAAATAAATTATGCATAATATTGGACCATTCAGCTTAAATGATTCTATTCCATTATCCATAAACTATTAAAAAGATTGTCCCTGGGACTGTCCCTGGGGCATATTAGACATTCACAGTCTGTCTGCTGTTCGCTCTTTCAGAACATTAAAGCATCTGTGAGATAGAGCAGCTTGTTTGCAAAGTGTTTAACATCATTAAAGGAAACTAAATCTTTGTTTAGCAGACAGCTACTAAAAATGTTTTCTGAGTTCAAAAGTTAAAAAATGTGTCTATGTTTAAAACATGTATATTTCTTTCACCTTGGTCAACCTTCTCCAAAGTGGACGTGTCCTCTGTGGACTGTAGCATCCCTGAGGAAAGAGGAAAGGCGGGTTATGCAACAAACTCTGTCTACAGCAAGTTAGGTTCAGATACAACTGGAAGACAAAAAATCAATAAGGATAAAGAGGATGGCAGCTTAGCCTACAACACATGATATGAGAACGATGGTAGTTAAAGGCAAAGTGCAAAGACCTGTTCCATTCTACTCAACAGCGTTTTAACACATTGATTTGGTGTGGGAGTGACTGACTAACAGATTTTCCACAAACGGCGTTACAGTATACAAATTTTAAAAGAATCCTTCTGACTCTAAACATGATTGTTTTGTAAGTACCAACATAAACAAAGCTGAGCATGTAATGGTGAGATGAAAGGCGTGTATTTTATTGGATTAGGTCTTTATTGGCGCATGGTGTTGCTCAGTTAAACAAAACCATCCACGAGCACTGCACAGACCTTTAATGTTCTGCCAGAGCAGTTAGCACTTGAAACAGATTACCATTTGCCACACAACTCTAATTTGATTAGTGCACTAATGGTTTAGGCTTAAAGCTGGAAGCTGTAATAATACACTGAATGTGTCCATTGAGAAGAACTTCAGACTTTTAATAAACCGTCCTATGTACCTGTAGCAGTTCATAAGTTTTGCCTTATTGTGCTCTCCAAGAGAAAACAAATAAATCAAATGGCTAGGAATCCAACTGACTTTACTGAGCAGCTGTGTGGAAAAATGAACTTGCAGCACACTGCATACATATGTTCCTATTTTTTTTATCATCACATTGTCTGCCTTCTTGGCTAAAAGTCACCCACATGACTGACTTTAGAGATTACTGGAGAGCATGTATAGCTTTTTATGGTATGCCTGAGTTTCTCACCGAGGAGAGAAGCTATAAAACGCAATGACACTTGTTGGTCTTGTCGAAGCAGTTCCTTTAAGGTCCCCGGAGAGCACTTCAATACCCCACTGACTCCAGACAGGGCATAGGACTTTCTCACAGACTGTGGAAAAAGGAGTGGAGGGAGCATTATGAAATTGGATCTCAAATTCATACAACTATTAAACCAAAAGCATGAATATACACACCATACACTGTAACACAATGTCTGTACATCTGCAATATCCACTAACAAGTAAAGCAGTAATAAATAGCGACATATTTTCATTTAATTGTGTTTTGTTATTGCTGAGTTGCAGATGACATCACAATATTTGGAACTTTATTAGTGAGTGGCAACATTTTTATTTTTTTATTTTTTTTTCATTTTCTCTTGTAACAGCTCAAAACATATCTAAAATGTTAAAGAGCTGCAACATCTTAACAACAAATATAAAACCCTAAATACTTAGTTTGTACCTGACATTTAAAACAGCTGAATAACAAGGACAATGCAAACTACACACACATTTGGGAACTGCACCGTTTGTTCCCATTGTTGTGGGGTGAAAACGAAAGCTCAATAGACAAAAATGACGCAATAAAAAGCAAAGAAACACATTTAGTCAGTTATGCTGCACATACTTCTGCCTCAGTGCCACTCAGTCAGAATATTGAAGGACAATTTTCAGATAAAACGATGTCAATGCATAACCTCAATACCATTTAATACATCTGAAATAGTGAATATGGATTATTATTTTTATTATTATTACTGACCACAGGTGACCATAGGTGAGGTCATGAGCTTTGGGTAATGACTGAAAGGACAAGATCATGGTTATAAGCGACCGAAATGAGTTTCCTCCACAGAGCGGTTGAGCTCGGTCACACGGGAGGAGCTCAGAGTAGAGCCGCTGCTCCTCCACGTTCAGAGGAGCAGCTGAGGCGGCTCAGGGGTCTGTTCAGGATACCTCCTGGACGGCTCCCTAGGGAGGTGTTCATGTCCCACCGGGAGGGGGCCCCAGGGAAGACCCAGGACATGCTGGAGGGACAATGTCTCTCGGCTGGCCTGGGAACGCCTTGGGGTCCCGCCGGAGCAGCTGGAGGATGTGTCTGGGATGAGGGAAGTCTGGGAGCCCCTGCTTAGACTGGTGCCCCCGCGACCCGGCCCCAGATAAGAGGAAGAACATGGATGGATGGATGGATTATTATCATTATTTTCCAGCAAGTTCTAGGGTCTAGGCACAACTAGGAATGATCAGGCCCAACATTTGAGTATTTAACTTTTGGATATCTGCATTTTGCATTAATCAGCAAATGTCTCTGTGGATTCTGTCCTGTCCTCCAGCTCCATTTTAAACTACTAGGATTGAGAATGTTATAATGCCACGTGAACCCAACATATAAACCAATTATCACGTGTTTTATGTGTTCCACCTCTGAAATACTGTTGTTATGTCGTGTCAGTTTGATAGTGGTATGTGATAGGAGTGTGCAGATGTGCTGTTTGATAGTGGTATGTGCTGTTTGATAGTGGTATGTGACAGAAGTGTGCAGATGTGCTGTTTGATAGTGGTATGTGCTGTTTGATAGTGATATGTGACAGAAGTGTGCAGATGTTTCACCGCCACGTCCTGTCTCTCCATCAGCTCCAGCACACACAGCACACACAGCCTCCTCCCGCCGCCTCCTGGAGCCCGGGGCCCGCACCACCGAGCCTCATGTCCGAGGTGGAGCTTCTCACACACGATGTCCCCGCCAAACATTTAGTCCGCGAATAAATCTGTCAGAAAAACACAGAAAAAACAGAACGCAAAGAAATGATGGAAGCGTGACCCGAGCGTGACCCGGGCGTCACCTAGCAACAGCTAACCGCCAACTTCAGCTCTGGAGGTTTATTTAGAGTTTTATTACGTTTACTTAGCACTTTTAATCAGCAATAAGTCTGCACATTTTAAAAGTCACTTACAAATCACTATACAGAGGTCTTTTCTCGCGACAGTCGCTCTCAAACTTGATAAAACTCGAGAGTTGTTTGGTAGTTTAGCATCTTTAGCTAATTCTTTAAAAATGCTAACGACGACGTGACGTCACTGGCGCGGAAGCCAATCAGATGACAGACTAAAAATTTATTAAATTAAACTTAAAAAAAAAAAAAAAAAAAGACTCTACCTTTGATATTTAATGTTTATGCATTTAGCCCTATTTATTTAACCAAATTTAAACTTACACCTACACATCTTCTAAAAACGGTATCATCTGGTTGACTTATATTTGGACCAGAGGTAAACTGAAAATGGTTTATAATCAGGGGCCTTGCTGCTTTCTGCTTCTTGCTTTCTGCTCAGCTGCACAGTCTTTAAGTGTGTGTGGTCTTGGTTGGTTGAGAGCTTAACACTGTAGATAAAATATGGAGAGAAGTTGGTTTTCTTGGTCACTGCTGTTGTAGGTGCAGAACATGCTGCACAACAGTGTCATCAATATGTAATGAAATCAATATGGGACTATAGTGAGCATCCCCAACATTCAATAACAGACTCCCAAAACCAGGAAAAGAATATCCAACAAGCCAAATAATGCCATGAGACAGAAAAACTCTGTCTCTGACGGTGAGAGAGAACCTTTCACACAGCAGCTTTGTAACTTCACAGTGACTCAAACAAACAACATAAAGACCAAACTTGTGGTGAGTTAAGCTCAGTGGAAAAAGGCCTGTGTGGACTGACAGCTCTATGATTCTTTGACGTGTTTCACCACTTCCTGCTCAGCCCACACTGCCTCTGCAGACTGTAGGTCTACAGGGTTTAAACGACACGACATGAAAGTGTCATTTGATACATTTGGTTCAGATTAATGACCATGAGTATAAAGTATAAAGTACAAATAATCTTAAATGGCCATACTACTTAGCAAAAAAACAAAACAAACAAAAAACTAACGAAAAAGGCAAAAATAAATGCAAATAATAAAATTTCCCGAAAACAGGCCTGAAATAGTGAAAGAGGAGGAGACAGAGCAGAGCCCAGGGCGCGCGCCTGTGCGCGTCCTGTGCGCCTCTATGTGCGCGTCCTGTGCGCGTCCTGTGCGCCTCTGTGTGCGCGTCCTGTGCGCCTCTTTGTGCGCACTGAGCTGCCGGACGTGGTGCAGACTCATCTCTCTGGTGTAAGTTCACTTCTTCATGGTGCAGACTCACTTCTTCTTGTGTGAAAAGTTCCTGACGCTGAAGTGTTGGATTATTTTGGAAGTTTCAGAAGTTTCATTGCAGTTTAAATGTCGTTTGAAGTTGGATAAAGTGAAGCACAAACGGTAAGAGTCACTTTGTTTCATTTAGTTGTGTTTTTCTTTCACCTTTGAGCTCGGGCTGAGCAGGTTTAAACTTTTTAACCTGTTGCCTCCAGAGAGGCTGTTTTAGACTTAAACTCCAGAAAACAGGAAAAGTGAGTGAGTGAGTGAGTGCCCAGTCTGTGTGAATCTGGACAAACATGTTGAGGACACATCACTTTAGGTTTATGTATCAGCTTAAATATAATGATACAGGATCCTCCACCTCCAGAACCAAAAGGATGGAAAAATGAGCTGGTTGGAGAGGAACAGTAGTAAAACATATAATCCAATTAAAAGTCCAAAACAATGAAGTGATTTAATGAATGCGATGCACTATTTTACTAAATTAAACATATTAGAGGCATATAATCACTGGGCTGAATGACACAGGACACTACTTCTGTGCTCATCATTATTATCATTCATGTTGTGATCACGTGTTGCTCTGATAAAGTCTGATAAGACTAAACCTGCAGCAGCTCTGGTCTTACAAAAGCAGATGTGCTCCTGTGAGCTTTATTTGCTGATCACAGAGTCATGTGTGTGGCACCGTTGCATAATCTTATAGATGATCAAAGAGTATCTGTCTGTGGATTACAATACTCTGTATTAGTACTTTACACCACCCAGACAATACAGTTGTTATCAACAGCAACACAAAAAGGTGGCAAACAGATTGTTTCTTGTCCCGCAGGTGTTTATTCGTCCTGCTACGAGCTAATCTCCCCCAACTGTCCCCATCAGCATTTTCCACAACCGCTGTAAAAAGACAAAATAAACAAACTGTGGGCTGGGTAAGTGAACCTACAACAGTCACTTGAAAACCCCTATGTCTTTGTATACACGGCAATAGCAGGAAAAATGCATCATTGTGCTCCAGCATAATGAGCATTTGCTTTTACACAATGCAGTTGAGTCAGTGGGGTTTACTTTCACCAAACAGGAGCTGATATCTGAGCCTGTTTTCAGCCTGAGTGTCTGTGAGAGTCTGGGACGACAAAGATGCTCTTCAGCTCCTAATGCTGCGAATATGATGTAAACTGAAGTGACAAGAAAATTGCTGAAAACTGTTGCACTGTGAAAATAGACAGAGGGGTGAAAGCTCGCTCACTGAGGAGTATGAGCACGAAGAAAAGACGATGAAAGAAACAGTGAGATGGATTTCCAAGCCTGAAGTAACACAGTGAAGCACGGACTCGATAATGAGCCGTTATTACTCTGCTGCACAGATAGGTTTACCGCAGGATGCAATTCCTTCTCCACTTGCAATAACATTCATGTTTACAAAAGGCAATAATATCAGGCACACAGAGGTTTGGAGTATTCCTCAGTTTGTTTTAAACTAGTATTTGCTGCATGAAGTGACACACATGTTCAGTGAAAAGTGTGTGAAACATCCAGACTTATCCATGTATTTAGCTGTTTTTTGTTGTTGTTTTGTCCTTTAATCACAGAGGAGCCTGTTTGACAAACTCTACATGTATTTTGATGGATTGTCAGTAGAAAATATGAGCATTTGTAGGTTGTTGTGTTCATTCTGTCAGCTGCACATTCAGTTTGGACAGTCTGCAGTGTTGCAAAGAGAAAAGGAGTAAAAACAACACACACACACCGACATTTTGACTTTCATTGTTACTGGCAGGTGTCATACATTAAGAAAGTTTCACAGTTTTGCTGTATGGTGCTAAACATACTTGTATAATCTTATATTTTTCCTGTTGTATCGTTCACAGGTTTGAATGACTTTGGTCCAGCTGAAGAAAACAAAACTTCTGCCTAAACACTGGAGCTCACCAAAGCCTTAATTGTGAGTCTTTATTTTACATACAAGTGTGATTTTTTCTGTATTATGACATGCACAGGCCGTAGTTTTATACTTTTATTATAGTTAAAGCTCGAGGTGTCCAAACTTTCTCCACAGAGGGTCACAAATGCAGTTTATTTGTTGAAGCTGCAGCGTTTTCTACAGACTAGAGTCCGTCGTATAGTCCATTATAACTTTAAATTGACTTTTCTCACTGTACTTTTTTACAGGTCTCTAATGACTTCTACCTTTTCTCATACTTTTGCCATCTGCCATAGTTTGTTTTTTTTCAATCTAGCATTTGTCTGCAGCTTTGTAGTTTGCAGTTTTCTTCTACTTTGTCCATGTGTTTGTAACTAACACAGCGCCCCTCAGCCCTGCACCCTCCTGTCCTCTTCCACTCCTTTCTCTCACTTCCTGTAATGTCTATATCCATGAGGAACCCACCCCAGCGGCGCCAATCCCTGGGGCCCGTCTCCCCCAAACGCATCTATCGGAACCTGTCTGTCAGACTGAAGGGCGCAGAGGCAGCGGGCGCAGACACAACCGAGATGCCCAAACATTCAAACAAGTCTGCAGATTCTGTAAGTTCAAGTAAAGGTAGTTTGAAATAAAAAATAGATATTATTTACTCAGTGAAAAACTTGTAAACCTGCTCAAATCCTCATCAGTTGTAATAATCTGCTTAATGTTCTAGTTTATCTTTATACAAATTAATCTCACACACAATTTATCACGAATAAAGTAAAAGAGACGTGCGTTTCTTGATTAAATCCTTGTCGAGATTAGTCACTCTTTGAGGATTCATTATCTCAGTCGTTGTGATTTATTTATTAATGAATGTCTCTTTTATTGCCTCATCTGCAGTTTTCTTCTCTCTGCTCAGCTGCTCTGCCTGGTAAAAAACACATGTCTTTTTTACGTAAACTCCACCTTTAGTACAAGACCCTGTGGGAGGCTGTGGAGAATGAGGACACTCTGGCCGTGCAGAGTCTGCTGTCCAGAGAGCTCCCTCACAGCGCCGGAGGAGGAGGAGGAAGCCTCTGGGAGAAGAGCATTTGGGAGAAGGCTGTGAAGAGAGACAGGGATTTGGAACAGGAAAAGGAGCAAGGAGTGAACCGTGTCAGTGATCAGGGTTTGGTCCCACTGGATGTAGCGGCACTTACCCACAATTCACCTCTGCTCCATGTGCTGACAAAGGCCGGAGCCCGTCATAACCCTATATGTGAGTTTTATGCTTTATGCTCTGTTTAAATGAAGGATTTTGACCTCGTTTCTTTTTGTAAAGTGTTAAAAATGTGAAAAGTGTTGATTGAGAATTCTAGTAGTTTATTTAACCATCATCTGTTTTATAATTTTACTATAGATTAAAATAACAATTAGTAAAAGTGCTATTCAAAGAAATGACCCACGTTTGGTTGTAAAAACTGGCTAAATAATGTTATAAATATATGAATAGACTGAAGCGTTGTATTTATTGTACTGAGAGTCTTAATGCAGGGACAGGACACAATGACATGTTAATATATTCTAATACATTCTGTGCTCGTGCTGTTAAATGTATTTCCTCTCAGTGATCCGTCCGGCAGAGTGGGCTCTGAAGCTGGACACCCTGGTGACGCTGGCGAGTAAACGTGTGGAGGAGAGGAAGAAGGAGCTGGTCCGGAGGGTGGTGGCTGGACCTCAGGCCCAGGCGGATGTGCACAGACAGATCCGTCTGTGGAGCCTCAGGCTGCAGCTTTACTGTCGCATGAGAGAGAACTTCAACAAGACAGGTCAGATCTCAGGGACAGACGCTGGGACCTCATCCTCCTCCATATAAGTGTATTTACCCGTATATATATATTTAGTTGATGTCTAGTTAATAAATTGCTGTGAGTGTTTGATATGAGCCCCTTCATTTTCTGGCCAGACATAAATGTCACAAAAATCTCTGCTCTGGAGGCGCAGGCTTCATATCCAAACAGGAGATTCAATAAAATGCAACAATAAATGAACAAATCATAGACATGAAACTTTGTGAAGTGTTGATCTTTACAAAGAACAAAATAATTAACTATAACTAATCACTTAAATCATATTAAATTCTCTGTGATTCTGCTGGTTCCACTTCAGCCTGAGCTGATCTTTCTGCACTTTGGCCTGGGTCTCTCCCTAAACCTCGATGTCACACATTCAGACGTCGACTGCCTCGTCAGCTTCACTTCCTGTAGCTCTCGTTGGTCATTGTGGTGTTTGTATTGTTTTCAAAGTCACTGAGATATTATCGTCTTCTTGGAAATAAACACCTAATACCTCAAGCACCAAAGTTATGAGAAAACTGTTCCCATGTTGTTTGTTTTGTAACATAATCCCTTTTCGCAGAGCTCCCTGGTCCTCCGTCTCATGTGTCTGTACTTGTGACCAGCACCTCGTCTCTGCTGGTGGTCATCAAAGAACCAGAAGGTCCAGGCTTTGGGCTTATCACACGCTACAGAGGTAAAATACTTATTTATATATTTATTTAGAGCACAGTTAGCTTCAACAAAGTGGTCGCTAGTCTTCCTTTAGATTTACACTCTATAAACTCTTGACATTATATACTTTTTTTTGAAGATTGGCTTATGGAACAACAACTATGAAGCTTTGCCTTATTGTTTTAATATATTGAATATATTTACCTCAGTCTGATCTCAGATGACTCATATCACATAGTTGAGTCTGTTTCCTTCTCATCTGTTGTTTCTCTGGTCAAATGTCGTTCTGTGCATCATGTGTAGATTCAGCCGAAATACAACAGCATCCTAAAACAAAAAACAAAAGATCATTTCCCACATGAGGGTCTCAGAGAGAACAGAGAGAACAGAGTGACAGAGTGAACAGAGAGAACAGAGAGAACAGAGTGAACAGAGAGAACAGAGAGAACAGAGTGACAGAGTGAACAGAGAGAACAGAGTGAACAGAGAGAACAGAGAGAACAGAGTGAACAGAGAGAACAGAGAGAACAGAGAGAACAGAGAGAACAGAGTGACAGAGTGAACAGAGAGAACAGAGTGAACAGAGAGAACAGAGAGAACAGAGTGACAGAGTGAACAGAGTGAACAGAGTGAACAGTGACAGAGTGAACAGAGTGAACAGAGTGACAGAGAGAACAGAGAGAACAGTGACAGAGTGAACAGAGTGAACAGAGTGACAGAGTGACAGAGTGAACAGTGACAGAGTGAACAGAGAGAACAGAGAGAACAGAGTGACAGAGTGACAGACTGTGAGTGTTTGTGTTCACAGTGGAGTGGAGCAGCTCAGAGACGTTTAAACGCATCTGTGGCTCCGCCCAAGTCACAGAGACGAAAAACCCCACGTTTTCTATTCAGGGGCTGACGGCGGTAAGACATATATATATACATACATATACACATATAATCATACATATACATATATACATATAATCATACATATACACATATACATATAATCATACATATACACATATACATATAATCATATATATACATATAATCATACATATACACATACACATATAATCATACATATACACATATACATATAATCATACATATACACATATACATATAATCATACATATACACATATACATATAATCATACATATACACATATACATATAATCATATATATACATATATATAATCATATGTATACATGTACAAAAACACACATATATACATGCAGACATACATATATTTATATATAAATATAAATAACCGTGTGTTTTTCATGTGTTTAGGGAGTACATTACTTTGTCAGAGTCAGTGCCTTCAATATAAAAGGATGGGGCCCACCTCAGTGTTCTACCCCAGCCAGTGCTGCCCCCTCCAGTAAGTACATGGAACTGCAGGTCTTTAAGATCAACACTAGATACAAACGGTATTCAGTATTATGCTACACTTCAGTGCTAGTACTTTGAAAACCTGCATTGTTGGCTTGACCATTGCTCCATAAGAAGTAGTAGTACTTCAGACTGACACAAATACAAATACTTTTCACGGGTGCCTAGTTCAGCATTAGTTGAGCGTTGATGATCATTATTTATTATTGGTGAGTTGAATCGACTGTTGGTCGTCTGTGGATTAATGAATTATTAAACGTGGAGAGTTAAATCTGTCAGAGTCAATGGTCCGTGTCACAGAGCGGAGGAGAATCACACACGTCGTTACTGCACCACCAGAGTTTTACAGCCAACCTTTTCTGCCTGTTAATCACCAGGACAGAAAACAAGCTCCTCTGTGGACTGACTTGTAAATTAGTTTTTGATGTGTTAAGAGATTGTTTTAATGGGATCAAAGTGAGATTTTTGAAAACTGTTTGGCGTGCAGGTTGGCGAGAGTGCGCTGGCGTGAAATCGCAGTTTCGGAACCATGAGGGGCTTGTGAGGAAGCTGCTGGAGGATGCCCGTGAACCGCAGTACAGAGGATACTGCATAGGTAAGCACTACTACAACTATATGTACGCACGAGGAGACAGCACAGGGGAAGGCTGCGGCTAAGAAGGTGAAAAATATCGACGTGGGGAGGCTTGAGTAGCCATCTGGATTGGTAGCTGTTGTTTTTTCCCTCTTTTTCCCAGCTGACTTGTGGTCTTAACGGCCCCGTGTTGTAGAATAAATTGTAGTGAGTTGAAGAGAAGAGGCTTGACACTGGAGTTAAAACAGAGGAGAAGTTTAGAGACATGAACCCTAAGACTCTGTGAGGGTGTTGTCCAGTCCAGTCGCATATGCTTCTGTTGTAGGGAGTATTATACCTGTAATGACATGAAGGCCAAGATGACAACACCCTGTTCTTGATTATTCCCATGTATTTGAGCAAACTTGTCTTCCCTGTATATTTTAAAAGCAGCTCTTGAGGTCAGAATATGTCTGCTGAGTGCGTTTTATCATCTGATATCCATGAAGTGCATCCTGGTCGTTGATAGCTCACCTCAAATCTCCTCTGTGTTTCATGAGAGTTGTGAAAAGCGCTTATAACCTGAAGGATGTGAACATTTATGACGCTCAGAATGCATAAAGTAAATGAGGAATAACATAAGACCACCTGAAAACATCTAAAATGAATGAAAATGGTTGGTTTTCACATTTTTAAAACAGTAAAAATGAGATACCTTTGTGATTATGTAACTTCATGTGTGTCACCTGCCTTTTCCAGGGACATGTTTTTATTATATAATATATAATATATAATATTGACATTAAAATATTAAAACAAAAGAGTGCAGAATAAAAACCTTTCAGTCACATGCTCAGATGAACAGTTTTGAGCCTCAGTTTAAACACTGAGATATGTTAAATGTTTATACTGTGGAACATTCTTCATAAATCAAAAAAAAACGTGTCTTTGGAGATAAGCAGGTGGCAAAACAACATGAGAGCTAAAGAAAACACTGTGTCTGATTTTAGAAGACACTGGCCTGGCTTTTAAATTATTTCTCGACCTATTTGTCCTTCCTGGCGTTTGTGCTACATTTTAAACATTTTGACCATTTTAAAGTGACATCTCTCCAACCCACTTTTGGACCCATCCCACTGGGACGTCCTGGTCTGCAGTGAACACACCCAGGATCTCCACGTCTCTGTTCACAAATGAGATGTGCTTTTTATTTTATTTTATTTATGGGGCTTACAATGAGCTAATGTTTTAATGTAGCAGGTAAAGTGAGTGAATGAGTGGGTAAAGTTATTCATTATGAAGTTAAACTATTTTTGACATTCAGTTTCAGTTTCAGGGTTGAGTCTCCATTCTCTTTTATTTTTTCCTTTCTTCCCTTTTTTTCTTCCTATCCCTTTTTTTGGCGCCGTTGTTCTAGTTCTTGCTGGGTTTCTTCTCCTTATTTTTCCGCCCAAACGGTCAAATTTTTCACCCCATGAACATGCACAAAAAGTCTTACATTGGCTCAGTGAAAAATATAAAATTGGCTTTGTGATGAAGTCCCATGCCCACCGACTCAACGGCGCCATCTAGAAGTGAACCCTTTAGGAGAGGAGGCTGGTAAGTTTTGGAATAGACAGACAAAAATCAGAACAGTGAGACAACGCGGTGAAACAAGCATAAAAATGAGGCTTTGCTCTATGACGGACAGGAAGTCGGCCATATTGGATTGAAAATTTGCCACATTTTTTGCCACGTGTTTTCAAAACGTATCTAGTCCCAGGTTTTTGGTCCAAATGAGCTCAGATTTCACATGCCACATCTGCACTCATGGGGTTTCATACGATATCCACGTTTTTGCCTAATTCCACGCCGCTCGCCTGTACGCCGCTCGCCTGTACGCCGCTCGCCTGTACGCCGCTCGCCTGTACGCCGCTCGCCTGTACGCCGCTCGCCTGTACGCCGCTCGCCTGTACGCCGCCGCCGAATAACGCCTTCATTTCCTGTCTCTTTGAATCCCGCTCATGGACACATGGATCAGCCTAAAAAGCTCAAATTCTAACCACTGATGCAGAATAAAACTGTGAATATAGAACAGTAATGAGCATGTGGCCAGTGGTCTCTATAGCGCCCCCTATAGTCACGTAAAAGACTCAACTTTGTCGGATTGGCATGAAACTTGGGGAGATAATTGTAGGCCTCAAAACGAGCCAAAAAGGTCAATTAGGTTGCCGGTTCAGTGCCATGGACCCCCACTATAATTTCTCCTTTTTTCCTCCTTCCTCTTCTCTTTTTTTCCTTCCTCTTTCCTCCCATTTTCTCTTTTTTTGTATTTGATATTGGCTCACGTACTTGTACATCTGCATCGTGAGTTAAATATGTGTGAAGTGATTGTCTCACCGTCCTCCTGTCCTCCGCAGAGAGCTGCAAACCTCAGAGTCCCAGCAAGCGCCTGTCGATGTCTCGAGGCATCAAACAGCTTTTCCAGTCCGCCACCAAGTTTGTCCGTCTGCTGCAGAGGTACTCCCCTGTCCCCACACTGTCCTGAGGCTTTACACTGAGGGGATTGTAGTGGCACCAAACACAAAGCACATGTTCAAACTCTTATCTTGTTTTAGTCAAACGAGGAGTATTTACATTAAAGCAGCAGGAGTCTGGAGATTGATGAGGGGCTCAGGATCAGTGGAGTGTGGTAGGGGCTGAGTGAGAGACAAATGCTCCGTGCAGTGATCATTCAGCGACTGATTCGGCCAAATAAACGAACCATCCACTGAGTAAAAAAGGTGCTGGATGGATTCATGGCTGTGGTTAATTTAAAAGTCATTTAACATCATCATATATCAGAAAAAAATAATTATTTACAGAAATTGTTATGGAATTATTAAAATATCATGATTTTTTTACATTATTGAGTACAGAATTCTACAGAAAACTGAATTATTTGTCTGATTACTTGGGTTTAATATATGTGAATATATGTGATTAAGTAAATAAAGTTATGTCTCTCTGCGTGGGAGAAGTGACATGTTTTGTAGTTAAAGCTCATTTCAGAGCTTCATCTGACAGCGCAGTGTTCTGTATGAAGAGTGTGTGCTTCTGACAGCAGTACAAATGTCCTGATGTCCTGTGTTTTGACGTGAATAGAGGCGTCTACCTGGCAGCTGTCTTCCACTACAAAGACAACATCCTGGTGACGGCTGAGGATCAGATCCCTCTGGTGGAGATCCAGTGCTGCTCCACTCCCATCACACAGGACTTTCTTTGGTTTGCCAAGGTGTGCATGAAGAATACACACGTTCTTTTGTCTTTCTGCATATTCTAGTCATTTAAAACAAAGCAAACTTGTGGAGTGATGTCCCTCTTCGTCTCTAATTTGAGCTGCTCTGTAAATGTTGTATTTTTGCAGTTATCTTGTGCGTGGCAACAGGTTCCGTGGCTGCAGCAGTCCCTCGCCTCGGCTCATTCGTCTTCCTCCTCTCTGCTTCAGAACAGGCACAACATTTTAAAAGCAGTTTCACAGCTGCAGGTAGGAAGTTAAGCAGCTTATTTTTCTGATAAGAAGCTGTGAACCACATTCATTGCTGGTTTAATTACCTTTTTACACCCCCTTCCTCCACCCACACTTTTCCAAGTGCTAATATCTCATTCCTGTCACCCCACAACCACTTCCTGCTAAATTACACTCTAATATGCTCATAATTATTCATCCTCATGTTTATCTGGTCTGCCTGCAGTCTTCTCTGGGAATGATGGACTTAGGTCAGGTTTACTATGAGCCTGTGAAAGACCGACAGGGGAACGTGTTACTGGTCACGCTCAAGGACTTCTCCAACCTCCCCAAGTAAGACATGAAGCATTATTAGACTGCTATTACACGCTAATGTGATGCATCAAAGGAAAAATGAGGATGGATATGGAAAATAGATGTAGTGGTGTGAAAAAAGACAAACGTACAGGCTGATACTTCCTTTAACATGATTTTTATGTCTAAAAAAAGGGTTATCTGTCCAATATTGTCTTTATATTTTCAATAATTGACGTTTCCTTCGGGTGGAGCATGTTTCAGGGCTTCGTTTCAATGCTATTCTCTATTTGTATGATTACTTACTGCTGCAAATTAAAACAAGGCACATTTTGAAGTCACAAGGACGTAAATAACAGTGTTGTCTGTGGTTCTGGTGGACCGGGCGCACGCTGAGCAGGTAATGAGAAAACTGAAGCTTAAATCTAAAGAATGTGGCCCTGAGCACAGCAGAGGGCGCTCTGACCTCTGATACTCATCAAGGGCAGAGCTGTCTTATTAATCTACTAGAAATTGTGTGTCCTTGTTAAAAAAAAGTAAAAAAAAAAAAAAAGCATAATAAATTTGTCCTACGTGGAGTTTTAATCAATGAAGGAGGCATACCCAATCAGGGACCAGCGTGTGGGGAAATAATGGTGTAATCTTGCATAATTGTCAGCTCGCCCTGGACGCATACAGATGTTGTCCTTGGATACTGCTGGGTACTTTGTGATTCTGGTCTCTGTAGCTGAAAATAGTTGAAAAATGTGTTCTTTTTCACTCACTTAACGCCCAGCCCCCCTGACCCGCCGCTCCACTGGATGCCCATCGCTCGGCTGGAAAAGAACCGCAGCCGGACCCCCCTGCTGCCCGAGCCCACCGCCATGGACATGCTCTACGAACAGCTCAAGGTGAACGGCTTTTTTCTCTTCCTTTCTTCAGGGAAAAAAGAAAGAAAAGCAGCCGAGTGTGACTCATCAGTGGGACATATTGCAAAGCTGCAGAGTGCATAGTGATTGAGTCTATTGACTTTCCGCTCTGGATTATTGGGCAATGTTTTTCTCCCTGGCTGAACTGAGATAACACTTTAAATCTGATGTAGTGGAATTAAATGGCACACAAAACAAATTAGCTTGGCAGATTAAACACATCCAGAGTCTCCCAACTTACAGAGCTCAAATTGAACATTTTCACTCCACTTGCACAGAAACCAGCCTAATGTTTAGTTCATTCGTCGCTATAATAACTGTCTCTGTCTTACAATCATAAAATACTGCACGGCCTGGGATCCAGATCTGGATTTCAACCATAGATCACCCACATCTATCATCTGTTCATCCCCACACCCCAAATACTACAGTAACTCTCTTTGCTGGTCCAAAACTGTCTTTCTGGCAGTAATTGGACCAAGTTGTCACCACACAATCCTGCAGCTTTAAGATAAACTGAACAAGCACACAGCCCTAATAAAGTTCACACTATGCCCTGTCTGTGCAGGAGAAGTTGTCGTATCACCGCCACAGCACTCAGTGGGCCCAGCCGGGGCTGTACGTGGGGATCCTGAAGCTGTGCAGCTCTGTGGAGCAGATCCGGGTGCTGGTGCCTCAGAGGCTGCCCAATCTGCTCTGTCACACCAGGGTCCGACACAACGCCCACGTCACCAGGTCTGCCGCACACAAACTTGTTTCATCCATCAACACGTCTGTAGTAACCCGACATTACATAAGTGTGTGTTTGTGGTAGGGACGAGTGGGCGTGGCTCCAGAGTCATGTTTACACCACACTCAACGGCAGCGTCCAGAACCTCCTGAGCGGAGACGATGACAACCTGATGGAGAGCAGCCTGGTGGAGTTTGTCACATCTCTGAGAGCCGCCATCACACATCTGCTGACGAAGCTCAACATCCCCCTCTACAGGGTAAACGCTGTGTAACATGTCACTCCTCAGAGTCATTCAACTGGAAAACAAGTGTCCTCCTTTTAGCCAGAACAACTAAATCTGAACATTAACTTTGGCTTTTCTGTAATTTACCAAAAGCACAATCTTCTTTTGCCTTTGTGTTTGTTTTGGCAGGCGTATCAGTACGGAGTGTACACCCGGGAGCTCGTGCAGTTTGCAGACAAACTGTCCGTACTGCTCCTTCTGCCTCCGAGTGAGGACTTCAGCTCCAGTTATTGGCCCCTCGTCGGGACCAAGGAGCCGGGTCTGACGATGCCACTGCAGATCTTTGAAATCGGTGGGTTATGACTAAAGCCTTTTATACTTTTATACTATTAACAAGGAAACTCTAAAAGGGGGTCACTCATTTATCAAACTGCAAGAACATCAGGTGAAAATCAATATTGCATTTTCCATTAAACTGGTTAAACACAACAATTTGTTATCAAAGTTTTCAAGTTTTCAAATCTCTTTTATCCCAGTTTATGTTTAGTAAAATATTTTAGTCCAGTATCTGTCTAAGAGCTGGTCCAGGCACCGTGGGCTGATTGTCACATGGCTAAAATAATGAACAATTATGTCACAATAATGATTAAAAATGTTAAAACGTTATGGATTATAACTTGTTTAAACTGTTATAGTATTGTACTGTGTTATCAGTGGGGTCTGGAGGAATAAATGATAATGATAATGGCCCCCTGTAATACAAATTAATAAGAAGAGGGTCCAATTCTGGGCCCCTAAGACCCTGGGGCCCCAGACAACTGACGCTTTTGTCCCCTTCTGTCGACTCCCCTGTGGATAAGTTATTTTTTTCTGCATATTTTGGTGATATAACAGCGATTATCTTTGTTTGCAGTTATCATGATTATATAAAATGTCCCGTGAAGGATCATTGTCGACCTTTTTCTCTCGATAAACGATGTTATTGTTTATCGTTCCATCGATACTCGGGGCTGGCTCTTTGTCGATGCTTTGAACTCGTGTCTTTCTTGATGTTTTAGTTCACTTCTGGACATACGAGCGTGACTTCCTGTCGCACTACTGCCAGGCCTGGGTGAGGCTGGAGCTGGACACTCATCTGGCCCAGCAGACTCTGAGGGAGGCGCTGGACACGAAGGAGGTGCAGGAGGCGCGAGAACGTCTCAACCGCATCACTGAGCTAGCACAAGTAAGACGAGGGTCACTCAGAGGTTAAAAAACTATTCATGTAGGCAGTAAAAACAATGACACTGTACTAATTTATGTTATGAAGGACACTTACAAAAACAGGGTCGTAAAAAGACAAGTACCGTCTTAAATTTGGACATTAAATATGACAAACAGATGAAGTAACAGAAGAGGATGTTAAAATGTCACTGCCTGTGTGGATGTTTCAGAGGCTGGATGTGGTGTGGCGGGACGCTCGCTGGATCATGGACTGTCTTCAGTGCGTCCGGTCCAGGCAGTGGGTGGGAGCTGTGCCTTTGGGTTTGGTGATGGGAGGAGACCCACCTCCTCGTCCAGAGGGAGAAGAAGAGGAGGAGAGTCTAACGGGCCGACTGATGTGGCCCAGACGAACTCCACCTCAGAGAACTATCACAGGTGTTACAGTGAGACCTTCATACTGAAATATCACAGGAAACTGAAGTGTGCAAGTAGCAGAATGACACCGAGCTGTTGGAAATAACATAAATATGTCTTATATATAAGACCTACAAACAGCACAGTCTGATGTGTCTGATCATAGACTTTACTGATTATCTGATTATCTCTACTGATTATCACAAATGTTATCAAAAGGAAAAACAATGTGCATATTTATGTGACTTTCATCACAGATATTTTGAATGTGCAGCTGATACTTTAATATTCTGTGATCATAAATCTATTTCAAACACAAGGCTCGAGAAATACCACGTGTCACATTATTGAACAAACTACAAACCCTGATTCAGCACTAATGTTTTCATATTTTATTTTCAGAAAACCTGAGCATGACTCCTCCAAACGTCGTCTCAGCAGAGGTCCCCACTCCCTCAGGGACCATGACGTCCATCCCAGAAGAGCCCCCCCTGGTGTTAACGGAGGGAGTTGCAAAGGGAGGGTATCCTGTGGACATCACCTCACCGTCCACCGTGGACCTGACCAGCCTGGACCAGCCCGACTTAATCTGTGCCAGCACTTTGATCGAAGCAGGACTGGAACCTGCCGCCGCAGCTCAGTTAGAAGTTGGATATCCAGTTTTAAATGTGGAAGTGCCCCAGAGCGGAGAGCCGTACCCCTCGAGCATCACTGAGGTCATCCGGCCGATGGAGATGGCTGAGCTGGTGGACATCATACCCACTCTTACTCTTATCGAAGAGGAGATCCCCAGTGACCCCTCCAGCCCCTCTGTCATGGACATGTTAGAGAGCTTTGGGCTGGGGATCACTGAAAATAAGACCATTTTTAACTTGGAGAATCCAGCGCTGACCAGTGGAGCTGGGTTTGAGTCCAGCAGCAGCTCTATGAAACTCATAGAGAACACAGAGACACAGAGCTCAGCGGAGTCTGCTGCTGAAGATGATGGAAGACCCATTTTCACTGTAGGTTTTCCCTCTGACGACGCAGACAGCCCGCCGCTGGCCTCTGGGTTTCCAGTGAGGAGCCAGGTGGAGTGGGACAGACCAGCCAACAGCTCGTCCTGACACAAGTCCATCCACAACTGTCATCTACAGATACTTTTTTGGACATAAATAGTTTAGGTAAACTATGCACATGAGCAGAGCTGTGGTACCAAAAAGTATTATTCATGTACTGTCATCAGCTCGTTTTACCAATGTTCAAAGAAGTACTTTTCAGAATAAGTGTGATATGACATAGTTTTTATGTATTACACTACAGTGAAACGATGTAAAACTAGTACCAAGAAAACTAAGCTATAAAGTAAATATTATAAAGACTTAAACAGTCCCAAACCAGGCTGATCTTCTACATTATGGGCAGATGGAGGCCCGTTTATATTTACACAAATCAAGTGTCTATTATTATCAGTTAACAGCTAAAAAACATCCTAATGATAAAAAAAACATGTATTTATTTGATTAAATGTAGATGTGTGTGTCCCTGTCGTCCAGGTCGGGGGTTTGAGGTGATGAGGGCTCTCATTCCACATTCTACAAAACAAACTAAACAGAAGCTGTTTCAGTCTCTGGGCCGTTAGCGCCTCCTTCAGGCAGATATAAGGCAGTGTCCACATCTGACCAGATCTGAACAAGTGTCTTGGAGTCCAAGACACTTGTTCCTGGATATTATATCTTCATTTGTATCGTCCAAGACTTGGACGATACAAATGAAGATATAATATCCAGGTGTTTTTAACGTTGGCCATCACAGTTCACTTTTACATTTTTTTATTTCTCTGGTGAACAGGGTATGTGTGTGAAAAAGTGTTTTTGTTTTGAGATGTTTTATCACCAAGAAACCACATGAAATGTGAGTAAAAGGTGACGTCATTAAACTAAAACCATGTCTAGCAGATGGTACCTCAAGAATGTTTGTTATATGTTTACAAAGTAAAATCTAAACCACAACTTCAGCGTCTGCACTGTGTGTTTTTCTGTAGAAGACCAGCTGATGGTTAAAGAGGAGGCTTCTCTCCTCTTTAATGTCAGACAGTCTCCTGGTGCCACCGTGTGGACAAAACGCTCCAGTGCAGCCCCAGGTCCAAGATTCTACAGGAACAGTTTTTGTCGTAGGATGAAGTGAAGCAGCAGAGCTCAGCCTCTGACGCTCGAGCAGGAACGACCAGAATCTGTCACGTGGCTCAGAGCTGCACACTCTCCCTCTGGGTGCTCTGACTCCATCCGGGTGCTCTGGCTCCATCCGGGTGCTCTGACTCCATCGGGTGCTCTGGCTCCATCCGGGTGCTCTGACTCCATCCGGGTGCTCTGGCTCCATCTGGGTGCTCTGGCTCCACCCGGTGCTCTGACTCCATCTGGGTGCTCTGGCTCCACCCGGGTGCTCTGGCTCCATCTGGGTGCTCTGGCATTGTTATCATCCACAGATCTGAGCATCTACAAACGACGGCCACATTTACAGACACATTTCTGCTCCTGACGGAGACGTTTGTGAGGATTCAGGATGTGCACAGAACAAAGTGCTGCATCACTCACAGGTACGAGCTGAGCCACAGACGAGTGAACGAGGAGGTACAGACAGAGCCTCAGACGAGTGAACGAGGAGGTACAGACAGAGCCTCAGACGAGTGAACGAGGAGGTACAGACAGAGCCACAGACGAGTGAACGAGGAGGTACAGACAGAGCCTCAGTACAACAGAGACTCTGTACAACAGGCACTGACTGTACATCCTGTAAACACAACCCTGAAGTATGTACAGGCACTGACTGTAGTAGTAGGTATATGCAGACTGTAGTAGCCACGGGCGACTGACTGTAGTAGTATGTACGGGTACAGACAGAGTATGTAGACGACTGACTGAACGAGTAGTAGTATGACGAGGTACTGACTGTAGTGGTATGTAGAGGCACTGACTGTAGTAGTATGTACGGGTACTGACTGTAGTGGTATGTAGAGGCACTGACTGTAGTAGTATGTACGGGCACTGACTGTAGTAGTATGTAGAGGCACTGACTGTAGTAGTATGTAGGGGCACTGACTGTAGTAGTAGTATGTAGAGGCACTGACTGTAGTAGTATGTACAGGCACTGACTGTAGTAGTATGTACAGGCACTGACTGTAGTAGTATGTACAGGCACTGACTGTAGTAGTATGTATGTACAGGCACTGACTGTAGTAGTATGTACGGGCACTGACTGTAGTAGTATGTACAGGCACTGACTGTAGTAGTATGTACAGGCACTGACTGTAGTAGTATGTACAGGCACTGACTGTAGTAGTATGTACAGGCACTGACTGTAGTAGTATGTACAGGCACTGACTGTAGTAGTATGTACAGGCACTGACTGTAGTAGTATGTACAGGCACTGACTGTAGTAGTATGTAGAGGCACTGACTGTAGTAGTATGTACAGGCACTGACTGTAGTAGTATGTACATGCACTGACTGTAGTAGTATGTAGAGGCACTGACTGTAGTAGTATGTACAGGCACTGACTGTAGTAGTATGTACAGGCACTGACTGTAGTAGTAGTATGTAGAGGCACTGACTGTAGTAGTATGTACATGCACTGACTGTAGTAGTATGTACAGGCACTGACTGTAGTAGTATGTACAGGCACTGACTGTAGTAGTATGTAGAGGCACTGACTGTAGTAGTATGTAGAGGCACTGACTGTAGTAGTATGTACAGGCACTGACTGTAGTAGTATGTACAGGCACTGACTGTAGTAGTATGTACAGGCACTGACTGTAGTAGTATGTACAGGCACTGACTGTAGTAGTATGTAGAGGCACAGTTTTAAGTAGTATGTAGGGGCACTGACTGTAGTAGTATGTAGAGGCAGTCTGGTAGTAGTATGTACAGGCACTGACTGTAGTAGTATGTACAGGCACTGACTGTAGTAGTATGTATATAGTATTTAATCTCCACTGAATACTTCATTTACTGTCAGTTTTAAATGTTGTGACACTGGAGACACTTTCAGTCTGGTCTAATATTTCCTGTTGAACCTGTATCGTGCTACATTTGTAATAATGTTATTTTAACCATGGTTACTACATTAAACTGTGCAGTAGTAGTAGTTGCAGTAGTTGCAGTAGTTGCTGTAGTTGTTGTAGTTGTAGTAGTAGTTGTAGTCGTAGTTGTAGTCGTAGTTGTAGTAGTAGTTGTTGTAGTAGTTGTTGTAGTAGTTGTAGTAGTAGTTGTTGTAGTAGTTGTAGTTGCCTGCTGGTCTTTTATGCAGTTCATGCTATTGGTGTAATTAATGATAGATTATTTTTGTTTAGTAATAACTAATTAAACTTAATTGTGTTTTTCTCCAGAAAGCCCGGCGTCCGCCCTCGGCCCTGGTCTCGACCGGAGGATCGTCCTCGTGGGGAGGACGGGCAGTGGGAAAAGCTCTGCAGCCAACACCATCCTGGGCAGAAGTGCATTCTGGGTGGAGACTTCTCCCTGTTCCGTCACCTCCAGGTGCAGAAAACAGAGCGGGCAGATCGACAGATGGAGCATCTCTGTGGTGGACGGTCCTGGATTCTTCCACACCAGTCTGAGCCTTCAGGAGGTCATAGACGAGATGGGACAAAGCATTAAACTGTATCCACCAGGACCACACGTTTTCATCCTGACAATCCACATCTGCAAGTTCACCCAGGAGGAGCGAGACTGTTTGGACTGGCTCAAGGCGACGTTCGGCTCGGGGGTTTTGAAATACACCTTAGTTTTGTTTACTTATGGAGATCAGCTTCAGGGAAAACGTGTAGAAGATTATGTCGAGGAGAGTGAGGCGCTGTCAGAGTTTGTCCGTGACTGTCATGGAGGATATCACGTCTTTAATAATAACAACACGGAAAGTTCAGAGCAGGTGATGGAGCTCCTGAACAAAATAAACAAGATGGTGTCTGAAAACGAAGATGGTTATTACACCAGAGAGATGTTTGACGAAGCCGAGAGGGCGATGAAGGAGGTTCAAGAGAGAATGATGAGTGAAAACGTCTCTGTATCGTTGCCTCAAAAAGCAACAAATGAGCTTAAAGAGCAGGGAGAGGGAGCGGAAAAGAAGAAGCTGGAAGAAGAAGAGGACAGAAAACGAGCAGAGAGGCTGTTCTGGTGTGAGCTGGTCACAGCGATGGGCAAAGGCGCCGCCGAAGGAGCAGGGATTGTGGGTAAAAACAAGGGGAAAGGAAAAGCAATGAAGAAAGTAGCAGCTCTGGCGACGTCTCCACTTTCAATAACTTCGGCGGCTAAAGCGGTGGGAGGAGCCGTGAGAGAAGGAACTAAAGTCTTCTACAAGCACCGCAAAGCATTCCTGCAGTGAACACGACAGCGTCTCCGTCTTTAAACTGTGACACGTGTATTTGTTTTTGTGGGTGGGGTAGAAAAGTACACATCCTGGTCAAAGAACATACAATAATGCAATTAAGTAAGAAAAACACTCTTTATATTATTAAAAAGGTATACAAATAGTGTGCAATTCTGCTTAAAATTGGCTTCTTCCACAAAATGGCCTAGAGTTGCTGTACTTTTGGGTATTTCTTCATGACAAACAGCCCTTAAAAACACACAAAATGCACCAGGACATACAGACAAGTACTTGACAAATACAGAAACTTGAAAAACTGAATTGTGAATGAATCAGTGAAGAGTTCCCTGGATGGACGGGTCGAAAATGCATGAACTCAGTAGAACCCAAGAAAGACAATATCACAGACAGACAGGACACATTTAGCATCTGACATTGCCCCGTGTGTGTGGCGTGATTATTAAACACTGACAATCTGTCCCATTTAACTGAATCATAAGTCCCTTTTTTGCTAAGTGTATTTACAGTTTCATACTGTTACACGTGGTTCTGAGCCTCAGGACCTCGCTCTTACACAGGCATCGGCAGCGACATCTTTCCTTTTCCACGAAGCACTGCACAGAAATAAACACAAAGTTATTATTGAAGCGGCTGTAAAGACACTGGGCGAACTCACACGGCTCGTTTCTGAGCGTCAGAAACATCCGGTTACATGATTGTGTCACTTAAACCAGGGATTTTTAGGGTTCTGTTCTCAAACTTTAACGTTTCCTCTGCCACATTAGTTTCAGATTTATCTAAACCTGCACAGGTGGTGAAAAATCTGAAAGAATAACCTGAAAGAAAACAGTTTACTCACGTCAGGATGTAACTGTTCTCACGACATTTCAATCAGATAATGCTCATTTTTTTTGGCGGGCGTGAACATAAAAATAACCACTGATAGGAACAAGAAGTATTTCTAAACAACGAGCAGATGTATTTATCGCATTATAGAATCTGAAAACCAACAATCTTCCCAATGTCACACTCCCACATCCTCCCAAATCAAGTCAGTTTCCTCATAATAAACATTTAAAAGATCATTTCACAAACTTCAGACCATAGACTTCTATTATTATCTAGTATTATTGCCATAGAGAAAGAAGAAGTGCAACAAAATGATGAAAAAACATGTATTATTCAGCCTGTTTCCTGTGTGTTCGACTTGGAGCAAATACAACAAACTCCTTTAAGAGTTACATACCCTTTGTGACGTAAAGATAGAAGAAATCACAGTAGAAGATGGTCTGCACGACTCCGGACACCACCGCGATCTGGTCGAAGAAGCCCTCCGTGTGGTACCTCCAGACCCAGTTGCCGATGTAAAGGGCTCGGTACAGGCCCAGGAAGAACAGGTAGTGTGTGGTGATGGACTCGGCCTCTCCCGTCTTCGTCATCATGAAGAGCTGAGGCATGATGGCAACAGCTTCCAGAAAGATGGAGAAAGTCCACAGAATCTGAGACAGAAAGTCACAGTTTATTTATCCAGAGACGAGATCTAAAAGCAGCTGTGGATAAAGCTCTTACCTCGACTGGAGTGAAGGCGTAGTTCTCCAGAAAGGACAGTCCGATAACAGGCACCAAGAGGAACTCCACGCGAAACGAATCATTCTCCAAGTCGAACGTGTTCCTGAAGCGGACGTAGATCATGTAGACTGTGGCGTAGGACAGAGCCAGGAACACCACCTGAGCACAGGCGGAGGGAGGAGCACTTCAGTCTGACTTTTAGGTGAGAGCTACACTGTGAATGGCGAGGTGTTTCCTCTGAAATGTAACAATTATTACAATGAAACAAGCGTCTGAGGGAGGCTGTGGGCACCTACCTTCATCACTGTGTTGTACGCAGAGATGTAAACCGTAAATAAGTCCAAATATCTGGTGGTGAAGACCAGAGCAAACAGGACTTGAGATTTCCCAGAGATGCCTGCAGAAAGAAGCAGAAATATGTGATTCACAGCCCAGCACGAGAGAAACGTGCAGAAACACAGAACTTCAGCACATTTGACCCAGGACAAGCAGAAATGTAAAGTTTAAACATAAATGTGGCTCTGGGATGTAAAGTTTAAACAGAAATGTGGCTCTGGGATGTAAAGCTTGAGCTTGGACCCACCTGAGCAGGACTTGGACTTCCATATCTTCAGCAGAAGGATAATTATGGCCACAAGATGTGACACGTCACCCGCAAGACGAAAAATGTTCATAGCTGCTCTTTTCTCCCTCTCCCCAAAGTTTTGCAGGGCCCCAAAAGTCCCAAAAAGTCCGCACAGTCCGCACAGTCCACTTGTCCCTCAGAGGCGCGTCACGGCGCACTGGACTCCAGGACTGTCCCGTGTCCACAGCCTGGAAACACAAACGGGATAAAAGACTGGAGCATCTACAGGTCGTGCTGTGCCAGCTCAGCTGAGTCTCTGATCCGGAGAAACGTGTTTGAGGAGGTGACGTGGCTGAAGCGTCAAAGCAGCGTCTGCACAGAGGAAACAGAGACGCGCATCCGCTTTTCCCCAAAATAAACACGGAATAATCCCTGTTTTTACTCTGTTAAATGACCAAACAGAGGCTGGACTGCAGCGTCAGCTTTTAAAAGGCCCAGTTACAGGTTTTCTCTCTGTCCTGGAGAGTTTCAACAGGATCATAAACGTCTTTAGAAGTTTTTAAAAAGTGCCACATTATGAACAGCAGAGGGCGACACTGAGCTCTGAGCAGAGACTCTGCCTGTTCTGTCACAGGACTCGGCCTTTTGTCAGTCCCTGTGCTTCATTTTTTAGATATTAACACAGTTTATATGAGTCTTGTCCAAACTTTGTCTCACCAGAAACACGAGTCTTTAAATGGACTGAAATCCAAACTTTACACAGCTGCACGTTTAAATAAGAGATAAATGTCAAAGAGAAAATGTCATGTGCTTCTGAGGAGAGCTGTGATAAGGCTGGAACATGGATAAGACTGAGCCAGTCTGAGCTGAGTGTTCCACACTTTGAGAATATGTGCCAAAAAATTAAATTCTTTGTGCCAAAAAATGTAAATTATATGTGCCAAAAACTTTAAATTATATGTGCCAAAAAATTAAAATTATATGTGCCAAAAATTTAAATTATATGTGCCAAAAAATTAAAATTATATGTGCCAAAGATTTAAATTATATGTGCCAAAAAATTAAAATTATATGTGCCAAAAAATTAAAATTATATGTGCCAAAAATTAAAATTATATGTGCCAAAAAATTTAAATTATATGTGCCATAAAATTTTAATTATATGTGCCAAAAAATTTTAATGAAATGTGCCAAAAAATTTAAATTATATGTGCCAAAAAATTAAAATCATATGTGCCATACAATTTTAATTATATGTGCCAAAAAATTTAAATAAAATGTGCCAAAAATTTAAATTATATGTGCCAAAAAAATAAAATTATATGTGCCAAAAAAATTTAAATTATATTTGCCAAAAACTTTAAATGATATGTGCCAAAAACTTTAAATTATATGTGCCAAAAAATTAAAATTATATGTGCTAAAAAATTTAAATTATATGTGCCAAAAAAATAAAATTATATGTGCCAAAAAAATTTAAATTATATTTGCCAAAAACTTTAAATGATATGTGCCAAAAACTTTAAATTATATGTGCCAAAAAATTTAAATTATATGTGTCGAAAAATTAAAATGAGACACCAGTTAAAAAGACACATTTAACACAGACTAACCTTCACATACTGGTAAAGTGTAATGCAGAAGAGGAAACAGAGGTCTGACCAGTACGTGCTCTAAGGAAAAGGTTATGGGAACTAATCTGACACTAGGTGTGATTAGCAGCTATTTATATGAGGCAGTGGACAGGTGGCCTCGTCTCTGCTCGTCTCTGCTCAGGCCTGTCCTCT
>JAIEZT010000019.1:1055450-1090450 GCA_019594935.1 Periophthalmus modestus | reverse complement strand
GGAGTTCATCCCGCTGGAGCAGATGGACCTGAATGTGGGATACGACGAAGGCACGGACAGGCTGTTCCTAGTGTCTCCTCTGGTTATTGTGCATGAGATTGACAAAGACAGCCCTCTGTACACACTGAGCAAAGCTGATCTGCAGATGGACGACTTTGAGATAGTGGTGATCTTGGAGGGCATGGTGGAGGCCACGGCCATGACCACACAGTTCCGTAGTTCCTATTTGGCTCAAGAGATCTTTTGGGGACACAGGTTTGAGCCAGTCATCTATAAGGACAGGGATCGTTATAAGGTTGACTACGCTCGCTTTCACAACACTTATGAGGTGCCGTCCACACCTCACCTGAGTGCCAAAGAGTTAGAAGAAACCTGCAGCCGTGCCTCCTCAGAATGCAAGACCACGAACGATTTGATCCCAAAATCTTTGAGCTCCTTCTGCTATGAGAATGAGGTGACTCTGAGCAGCGCAGAGGAGCAGGAGGACATGCTGAATGCTTGTCCAACAGTGGGAAGGGACAGGCCTGAGGACAGACGGACTTCCATCACATCAGGGAGCCACTGGCCTGGGGACAGACGGACTTCCATCACATCAGGGAGCCACTGGCCCGGGGACAGACGGACTTCCATCACATCAGGGAGCCACAATGTCATGTGTGTGCTGGACATGGACAACAACCAGATGGAGCTGGACATCCTGCAGACAACTTTACCTTTGGATCCAGTCTCCTACAAAAGTGATCAAGACATTCAACACGCTTTTTAACCCATCTGCCTTATTAGTGAATCCTCATCTTCTCTTATGGACGTGATGATGCAGTGACAGGGCTGCACGTGTGTGAGCCCAAATCCTGAAAGTGATTTTCTCTATAAATAAACACAAAACATGAGGAGCAGGGCTATGAAAGACTGAAAGAGTCGTCAGATTGATTTTCACTGCTGGAAAAACGTTTTTTCTCACTGATGCACATCAAACTGCGCAGTTAAAGGGTCTGGTCTAGTCAGCATTTATTTATTTTATTTATTTATTTATTATTTATTCATTTTGACAGACAAATATCAGATCAGACCCTGTCAAAGACTCTTCAGCAGTTTATTCCTCTGCAGAGCACAAAACAATATTTGATTTAATTAATACATGTCACTCCATAATTTGACCCATAACCTGCACCGATGTTCTTTTTGCATTGTGCTGGTAGAATGTGAAATTCTCAAATGAACTTGGACAGTGGTGAGATGCTGTGACAGAGGAACATGTGATGAGGCAATATTCATTTGTGTAACATACAAATCATCTCTGCTGCTAATTCTTCTGCTTTGTCCATGTAAAGACCTGTTTTATTGAAGCTTTGATGCACAAACACCACGTAAAACAAATAAAAATAAAGAGAATCATTAGTTCCATGTGGTCCTTGATCTCTTCAGTGCAGAACTGATCTGTGTTGATTCACTTGCAGTGCTCAGTTTAAGCCACTAGATGTCACTAGAATCCACCACACAAGATAAAGAGCCAGAAACCACATGTGCTACAAGTAAATCACTGAGATCTGTTCAAATCTGCCCAGTTTTGGTAAAACTTTATAATAACTCCCCTTTGATTAGCCTTAACTTCATATGAACAAAGACTTAATTCATAATAACTACTTGAACAATACTATAACTCCTCCCCCTAACCCCTGATCAAACAAAATATGTTCATTATGATGATTAGTTAATGCTTTATTAAGACAAATGAAGGTGTAGTTATTATTTGAATTGTATTGAACGTCTTGTTCAGATTTGCTGAATGTCTCAAATGAAATTAACCCATTATTTGGTCAGAAGAAGATGAAAATATTCTGTGGTTGTTTGTTTCTCCAGTTTCAGTTGTTATTATTTCATTATTTTACAATCAAAGAATTTAGCACGACCACATGCATGAAAAGACATTTAAGCCTCATTCTGCTCAGGCGCTGACCTGAACAGTCTAAATATGACACACCGAGAGTTTGCTTAGAATTATACTTTGATTTTCACTTCCAGAATAGAAGGACAGAACCTTCTGGTGAGAGCCTGAAGTGTCCTAAAGTATGCGACATATCTCAGAAGTGCCTCTTCTTTTCACATTGCTGTATTTTAATCAAAGTCATTCTCTCATGACATTTCCATCAGGGCTCTTCCACAAACAGCTGCCCCCTCCTCTTTTGTCATAACTCATATAATTACAGATTCTCTATTTGTCTGTTTTCCAGACTGTTCCCATGCACAAAATCCCCCGCACCCAGCCAGGAGGAAGAGACAGTCACATGCTGGAACTCTGCTTCCGGAGAGTTTTCAGTCAGAGAAAAAAACAGAGCTGAAGGTTGAAGCTCCCCCATAATCTTAGGCCCGGGGCTCTCAGCGTTTCATTAACAAGTCAGTGAGTGAGTGAGTTGAGTGCGCTGGGCCCAATGGAGCTGGAGAAGCCTGGGACACGATGAGGGGGATATGGGGGCTCCTCCTTTTGTCCATTGTCCCCGGAGTTAGCAACAGTTGGCCTTTTGTACCACATTTAACTGTCCGTTAGCATGCTAATTATGGGGTATGTGCCAGTGATCTCTTCATCGGACCCATCACTCCAGGGCTGACATCTCACTAACACAAGGATAAAGTCATCTACAAAGTGTAACCCTTTCAGACCCGTGTGTTCTTCCTCTGTTTTCCTCTCGTATTTGTCATAAACGACTCGGGCAGAGGCTCAGGGGGAGAGCCAAAGGTTGATGATTCAGTGTCAGTATGCATCAGAAAGTATTTGTAGAGATGAAATAACAAGCAGAGCTACATGAGACTAATAGATTGTTAGGCCTATTATTATTTGTCCAAATTCTTTACTTAATCGTCTTACATACAGTGGGGCAAAAAAGTCTTTATTCAGCCTTCAACTGTGCAAGTTCTCCACTTAAAAAGACGAGAGAGCCCCGCTGTATTAGGCCATACTAATATATCTGAACCTCAGCCAGTTTGTCATTGTTCACTGATCAGATAATATTAAGGGGTAACAAGAGATTTTTGAAAATTACTGTGGCAAAACTGGTTTGTAGAGTTTGGGTCAGAAAATCTCCAAAAGTATAGATCACAGCACAGTCCACCAGAGCCGCTCATCTCAGGAGGGCAGAGCAGAGGCTCATGCCCAGAGAGTGTGCGTGTCCCAGCTGTGAGCCCGTCGTTTGAACCCCTCACATGGGCAGAGCGAGGGAGGCCGCAGGGTGTGAAGGCGATGAGAGAACGATCTGCAGCAGTCTGCCTCTTCACTTTCATCTCACTCTCCCAGAACCAAACAACAAGCTCTTTCATTCAGGCATTTCTACGGCCAGCCACCCCCAGACCCTCCAGGCTCCTGCTGTTCACGCTGCTTAATTCAATGTTCCGAGAAAATCCCATGATTAGAAAGTGACTTCTTTATCTTGCTATGTCTCCTGTGAGGATGCACCAGCCCTCGTCCCTCTGTTTTACTCCACAGCGTCAAAGATGTGCTCCACTTACACTGACAGTTTTTGCCACACACATACAGGGTGTACGGCGAAGTGTTAAGTCACTGAGGTAGACTCACATCGCAAAGAAACTCTACTAAAATAATCCAGGCACAGATATGAAACAGCATGAACACATCTATGTTTCCCAACTAATTTAACAAGCAATAACTTTTCTAAGACTTTACAACTGTTTAGTCAAGTTACATGAGTGTTGTAATATTGACTGGAGGAAGCTCTGATGACGTCCCAAACGGCAATTATAGCCAGACGAAAATATCCCAACAAAGGTCACTTTTGTTCATGGAATCCTTGAACATATTTCCTGCCAATGACTCGATGTCCATGTCCCCCGCCTCCATCCCACCCAATTATCATTTTTCAAGCATGTCCCACCGTCGCACAGCACAGGGAAAGTCTGGAAGATTTCTGATCGTAGCACAGAGACAAATTAGCTGGAAAACAGTCAAAGAGCAGCTGCTGGTGACATTGTGGCTTTTTGGTCGGAAACGGTGAAAGTTGAAAGGTGCTGGTCAGTGTTATCAGCACCAACATCACGTTTTTACTTAAAAGTTCATCAGTGCCTTTGCCAGAATCATACCTCCCTGTGTTTTTAAACATATTTGCATGAGTCTGGTCCCCACGGCCTTCACTGCGTCTCGAGCCCCGTCAAACATCATCAGTTTTTCAGATTTGTGTTTGTTCAGTGACGTGTGAAACGAAGCAGCTCATTGGTCACCTGTGATTTTTAAATCTCTCACACAGATTTACAGAGTTCAGTGCTTTGGTCCTTGATTCTGCAGAAATCTGTGATGTTTTTCAGCTCCGTGTGATTTTTTTTTTTCACGCAGACCATATTTTTTGCAGCAAACCATGTGTGTCCCCATTTGGAAACAGGGAGTTCTGCAGTTCTGGATCCAAGGCCATCGATGTCTAGACCTTCCACTTTACAGGACACGGCCGCTATAAATATTAACAATAAAAAGTCTGCACTGTATGTCCTGTGAGACTTAGCAGTTCATTTAGAATCTCAACAGTTTTGCTCAGAAGATGCTCACTGTGACAGAGACACCGACTTTTTGATGTTCTGTATGTTTACACAACATAAATAAAAGAATTCCAGTTGTTGGGAAGCAAATAATCTGTTTTGAGCAGAGTAAAGGGCAAAATATCCGTCATGTTTGTGTCTCTACATCTGCCACGGTTCTGTCTGTTTTGTTTCTGGTCTGGTTTCGTTCTTGTAAGTTCCGTTCCTTGGTTTGCTGCCTCCTGGTTTTCCCTGCAGGTCTTTCATTTCTGATCAGCCTGTATGTTCTGTCTTTGTTCAGTTCAGTTTGCCGGACAGTCTGTTCATTCTTGTGAGTTGTTCTTGTCATTTTGTTCATGTGTTTTTTCACTAAGTGGACACGCAGGCTCTGGTTCTGTTTTTTGCAATAAACCAAGTCCACCAACACCGTCCTCCATTACAACATCCATTAATCTTGTACGGTTTGGAGCTCTTCTACACAGAGAAATGTAATTCTCATTGTGTCATATTTAGTTATTTTATTTTATCCAGAAGTCCCATTGAGATGCGAGTCATTTCAAGACAGTCCTGAGTTAAAACTTTCAACATTTACACTCGGCCTGAACCTCGGGGCCGATACTGTCACATGACACAGAAATACACAAGAACAAAGAGGAACTGCACGTCTGGAGCTCCACCCGTGTGTCTCCTGCAGCTCCACCCGTGTGTCTCCTGCAGCTCCACCCGTGTGTCTCCTGCAGCTCCACCCATGTGTCTCCTGCAGCTGTGTCTCCTGCAGCTCCACCCGTGTGTCTCCTGCAGCTCCACCCGTGTGTCTCCTGCAGCTCCACCCGTGTGTCTCCTGCAGCTCCACCCGTGTCTCTCCTGCAGCTCCACCAGTGTGTCTCCTGGAGCTCCACCCGTGTGTCTCCTGCAGCTCCACCCGTGTCTCTCCTGCAGCTCCACCCGTGTGTCTCCTGCAGCTCCACCCACCACACACCACCACTTTGCAGTTTATAAAGTTTCAGACACAGATTTTAAATAAAACTCTAAGTCTTGAGGTCATTAGTCCCATGGAGCTGATTATCTTCAAGAAAACTTTACAACTTTTAATATTACTTTTTTCGGTGAGTCTATGAGAAAAATGAAAGAAAAATGTTGTTCGGACGTCCATGAAAGACCTGACCTCACCATGAAAGACCTGACCTCACCATGAAAGACCTGACCTCACCATGAAAGACCTGACCTCACCACGACAGACCTGACCTCACCATGAAAGACCTGACCTCACCACGACAGACTGACCTCACCATGAAAGACCTGACCTCACCATGAAAGACCTGACCTCACCATGAAAGACCTGACCTCACCATGAAAGACCTGACCTCACCACGAAAAAGACCTGACCTCACCATGAAAGACCTGACCTCACCATGAAAGACCTGACCTCACACCATGAAAGACCTGACCTCACCACGAAAGACCTGACCTCACCATGAAAGACCTGACTTCACCACGACAGACCTGACCTCACCATGAAAGACCTGACTTCACCACGAAAGACCTGACCTCACCATGAAAGACCTGACTTCACCACGACAGACCTGACCTCACCATGAAAGACCTGACCTCACCTTGAAAGACCTGACCTCACCATGAAAGACCTGACCTTCACCACGAAAGACCTGACCTCACCATGAAAGACCTGACTTCACCACGAAAGAGACCTGACCTCACCATGAAAGACCTGACTTCACCACGACAGACCTGACCTCACCATGAAAGACCTGACCTCACCATGAAAGACCTGACCTCACCTTGAAAGACCTGACCTCACCATGAAAGACCTGACCTCACCACGAAAGACCTGACCTCACCATGAAAGACCTGACTTCACCACGACAGACCTGACCTCACCATGAAAGACCTGACTTCACCACGAAAGACCTGACCTCACCATGAAAGACCTGACTTCACCACGACAGACCTGACCTCACCATGAAAGACCTGACCTCACCTTGAAAGACCTGACCTCACCATGAAAGACCCTGACCTCACCACGAAAGACCTGACCTCACCATGAAAGACCTGACTTCACCACGAAAGACCTGACCTCACCATGAAAGACCTGACCTCACCACGAAAGACCTGACCTCACCATGAAAGACCTGACTTCACCACGAAAGACCTGACCTCACCATGAAAGACCTGACTTCACCACGACAGACCTGACCTCACCATGAAAGACCTGACCTCATCACGAAAGACCTGACCTCACCATGAAAGACCTGACCTCACCACGACAGACCTGACCTCACCATGAAAGACCTGACCTCATCACGAAAGACCTGACCTCACCATGAAAGACCTGACCTCACCACAACAGACCTGACCTCACCATGAAAGACCTGACCTCACCACGACAGACCTGACCTCACCATGAGACCTGACCTCAAGACCTGACCTCACCATGAAAGACCTGACCTCACCACGAAAGACCTGACCTCACCACGACAGACCTGACCTCACCACGACAGAACCTGACCTCACCACGACAGACCTGACCTCACCACGACAGACCTGACCTCACCACGACAGACCTGACCTCACCATGAAAGACCTGACCTCACCACGACAGACCTGACCTCACCACGAAAGACCTGACCTCACCACGACAGACCTGACTCACCATGATGAAAGACCTGACCTCACCATGAAAGACCTGACCTCACCACGAAAGACCTGACCTCACCACGACAGACCTGACCTCACCACGACAGACCTGACCTCACCACGACAGACCTGACCTCACCACGACAGACCTGACCTCACCATGAAAGACCTGACCTCACCACGACAGACCTGACCTCACCACGAAAGACCTGACCTCACCACGAAAGACCTGACCTCACCACGACAGACCTGACCTCACCACGACAGACCTGACTCACCTCACGACAGACCTGACCTCACCACGACAGACCTGACCTCACCATGAAAGACCTGACCTCACCATGAAAGACCTGACCTCACCACGAAAGACCTGACCTCACCACGAAAGACCTGACCTCACCACGAAAGACCTGACCTCACCACGAAAGACCTGACCTCACCACGAAAGACCTGACCTCACCACGAAAGACCTGACCTCACCACGAAAGACCTGACCTCACCATGAAAGACCTGACCTCACCATGAAAGACCTGAACCGAAAGACCTGACCTCACCACGAAAGACCTGACCTCACCATGAAAGAACGAAAGACCTGACCTCACCATGAAAGACCTGACCTCACCATGAAAGACCTGACCTCACCTTGAAAGACCTGACCTCACCATGAAAGACCTGACCTCACCATGAAAGACCTGACCTCACCTTGAAAGACCTGACCTCACCATGAAAGACCTGACCTCACCATGAAAGACCTGACTTGACCAGAGGATTGTGAGCCCTGGAGCCGCAAGACCTGTCTCTGTCCTCTGTGTAGGCTGTTTGTAGGCCTGTCTCTGTCCTCTGTGTAGGCTGTTTGTAGGCCTGTCTCTGTCCTCTGTGTAGGCTGCTTCTGAGTGTTCCTTTCACATCTGGGAGACATTTTGTTGTTCATTTCAAAAGGTAGGCTGAGTCCTTTCTGTGTAGGTCATGTGCATAGACCTACTGCGCGTGTGGGACACTGGACACTGTTGGCTGACCTACTGTGGACTTTCTATCAAACCAGTTCACTCTGATCAGATTTGGTCCAATCACTGCGCCTTCTGGACACGCCGCTGCTTCTTTAAGAATTGTACATGTGTTTTTTTGGTCCGCGCACAGGGGCCTCTTTAAGCCCGGGCCCCTCCACAGAGGCGCATTCATACAGCAGCAACGTGCGCGGCAGGGCTACAAGTGCGCAACAAGTGCGCAACAGGCGCGTCACTGGAAACAAGGCTCCGAGGATTTTCACTTTCACCTGGAGAAGTGCAGCTCCTGAAGTAAGACAAACTCAGAGGGTCACACTGACCCCACTGAGACAACTACTCACACACTGAGACAACTACTCACACACTGAGACAACTACTCACACACTGAGACAACTACTCACACACTGAGACAACTGAAACATTCTGAGACAACTACTCACCACTGAGACAACTACTCACACACTGAGACAACTACTCACACACTGAGACAACTACTCACACACTGAGACAACTACTCACACACTGAGACAACTACTCACACACTGAGACAACTACTCACACACTGAGACAACTACTCACACACTGAGACAACTACTCACACACACTGAGAACAACTACTCACACACTGAGACAACTACTCACACACTGAGACAACTCTGGACTCACACACTGAGACAACTACACACACTGAGACAACTACTCACACACTGAGACAACTACTCACACACTTTACTCTGAAACCTTCTGACAGACTCACCCTGCTCTTTCTCTCACGAGGCTTTTCATAAAATGAGAACATCCGCTGGTTAAAATATGTTTAACTCGTGTTTTCTGCGCGCTGCAGGTGCGCACAGGCTCCAGGACCGAGTCTGGACTCATCTGCGTGTGTGCGGTTTGTGTGGGGTGTGTGCGGGTTTGTGCGGGTGTGTGCGGGTTTGTGCGCGTGTGTGCGGGTTTGTGCGCGTGTGTGCGGGTTTGTGCGGGTGTCTGCGGGTTTGTGCAGGTGTGTGCGGGTTTGTGCAGGTGTGTGCGGGTTTGTGCGGGTGTGTGCGGGTGTCTGCGGGTTTGTGCAGGTGTGTGCGGGTTTGTGTGCGTGTGTGCGGGTTTGTGCAGGTGTGTGCGGGTTTGTGCGGGTTTGTGCAGGTGTGTGCGGGTGTCTGCGGGTTTGTGCAGGTGTGTGCGGGTTTGTGCGCGTGTGTGCGGGTTTGTGCAGGTGTGTGCGCGTGTGTGCGGGTTTGTGCGGGTGTGTGCGGGTTTGCAGACAGTGTTTTTGCGTTGTCCTGCACCAAGAAACTAGACACTGGAAACAAATGACACTGTGACGCTTGTAACAAATATTTTGCTTAATAAAGTGTCATCAAAGTGCTGTGAGGATCAGAGCGCAACGCTCAGTATAACTGTGAAACAAGTATAAAAAAAAAAACACACACACACTCACACACTCGCACACACACACACACACACACACACACACTCGCACACACACACACACACACACACACACACACACACACACACACTCCGGGCTCTGTGCTCCAGCCTCCTTCGGGACACCTCCAGGAGCAGCTGAGTGTGACACGGACCTCGTGTAATGCTCCATGTTTGAACTTCAGAATCATCAGAATCGTCCTGTAATCACACAGAGCTGTACTTTCACTCTCCTGAGTCCAGTCTGATGCTCTGACCCTCTGTTCCAGGTCCTGTTGTGCATTTTGCTGGTGCAGAACGCCCTGCTGAAGGAGCTTGTGGGTTTGGCACAGGTCGTGGGTTTGGCACAGGTCGTGGTGCCTCATCTCTAGGGAAACTGGGGTCCAAGGTGCGCACTGAGCCGCCTATGATACCAACCAACCGGATGGAAAGAACTTTAATGTGGAACCCTCACAGAGTTCTGCAGCGGAGGCTAAGAGTAGAGACTGACTGGCAGTTTATATTATAATCTGCAGCAGCAGGTCACAGAGCCGCAGCGGACAGAGCGCAGGACACTGTAGGACCACTGTCTTCTACACCAGCGCAGAGCAGAGCGCACGGCGCAGGGCGCAGCAGTCCCAGGACCCCGTGCCCACGGCCATGTCCAGAGAGGAGCAGAGCCTGTCGGACGTGGAGCTCAGCCCCGGGTCAGACGACAGTCAGTCCCTGTCCCCGGGCCGCGGGGGGGACTCTCCCCTCACTGGACAACAGCACCATGCGCACGAGCTGGACGCGGCCGCGGGGCCGTCCTCCGCCAGGTCTGACGACGAGGACGAGCGCTTCCCTGTGGGCATCCGTGAGGCGGTGAGCCAAGTCCTCAACTGTTATGACTGGACCCTCGTGCCGATGCCCGTGCGCGTGAACACCGGAGGAAAGAACAAGCCGCACGTGAAGAGGCCCATGAACGCCTTCATGGTGTGGGCCCAGGCCGCGAGGAGGAAACTGGCGGACCAGCACCCTCATCTGCACAACGCAGAGCTCAGCAAGACGCTGGGCAAGCTCTGGAGGTGAGAGGCTTTACAACACAAGAGCAGGTTCAGTTCACCTATTTGAGGCAAACAGATAAGTCTAAGCCCTGTGGAGATTTGTGCCATTTAGAAGCCTACATGAACAATAAAAAAACAATATTGTAGCCAATTTAACTTTTTTTTTTTCTGCATTAAGGCTCCTTAACGAAAATGACAAGCGTCCGTTTATTGAGGAAGCAGAGAGACTGAGGAAGCAGCACAAGAAGGACTACCCCGACTACAAGTATCAGCCAAGACGCCGCAAGAACGGCAAGATGGGCTCAGGCTCAAACACTGAGGCTGATGGCCTTTCGGAGGGTGAGCTCGGACAGTCCCACTACACGGGCCTTGACCTGGAGGAGGATGGAAGTGGGGGGGCTGGGTCTCCTTTGGCAGGTGGGCAGCACCCTCATGCTGCAGGTGGCTGCAGGCCTCTCCCACTCCCCCAATTTACAAAAATGTACATTGATTCTGTCATATGCAGAATAAATCACACACTCATCTCTTTATATTGTGTTGACAGGTCAGACTCACAGCCCCCCAACACCACCCACCACTCCCAAAACAGAGCTGCACCCTGGAAAAGACGGCAAAAGGGACGGAGCTGGGATCTGCCGTGGGGCCCTGGCGACAGATGGAGGAAAACCTCACATTGACTTTGGAAACGTGGACATTGGAGAGATGAGCCATGAGGTCATAGCTAACATGGAGCCTTTTGACGTCAACGAGTTTGATCAGTATCTGCCCCCGAACGGCCACCCAGGGGTGACCCAGGGCACAGGAGCAGGATCCGGGTCGTCCACCTCCCCCGTCTCGTCCTACACCTACGGCATCTCTAACGCTCTGGCCGCAGCCAGCGGACACTCGGCCTGGCTGTCCAAACAGCAGCCTCAGCCCCATCACGGCTCGTCCGTCGGGGCCGAAGCATCTAAAGCCCAGATTAAGAGCGAATCAGGCAACAGCACAGCTCCCTTCACTGAGGCACCAGGGGCCCACATCACCTACACTCCCCTGAGCCTGCCCCACTACAGCTCAGCTTTCCCCTCTCTCGCCTCCAGGGCCCAGTTCACAGAGTACGCTGAGCATCAGGGATCAGGCCCTTATTATGCCCACTCAAGTCAAACACCAGGGCTGTACTCGGCCTTCTCCTACATGGGCCCCTCACAGAGGCCCCTGTACACTGCGATCACTGAGCCAGCGGGAGTACAAACCTCACACAGCCCCACACACTGGGAACAGCCTGTCTACACCACTCTGACGCGGCCATGACAAACAACCAAGATCCAGGGCAGCAGTGCCGGGTCCGCCTCCGAACCCAGCCCACGACCCGGGAGCAGCTCCCGCAGCAGAGGAGGAGGCTCCATGGACTGGGGGAAGTGGACCAGCACTAGGAGGATGGGCTGGAGGAGCAGACGGGGCCCAGCCCTGTTTGGGACTTCCCCAGAGGCAGAGGTGCTTTCACAGACTGGGGAGCCCCAAGGAAAAGCTGCCACAGTGCAAATGACACGAGAAGTGCCAGTGTGGTGGGGGTCCAGAGGGTCCAGGTCTGGTTCACAGCACTAAAGGCGAAAGCTCTGAGGAGCCTGATGGACGAGCGGGACGGAGGCCACAGGGTGGAGCTCAACGCCAGTGTGGATGTAGAGTCAAAGATGCATTTTACTCAGTTATCGCTTTGAGCCACAAAAGGTTTTTATTGTTAGCACACGTTATACCATCATTTTCTTGTTATTTTTGTGCCTCGTTTAATGTCTTTTGAAACAAAGTAATGCTAAAATATTTGTTTGTAAGAAAACAAACAGTATAAAGAAACATCAATAAATGTTTCTCCCAACTTTAAACTACCTTCAGAAAGTCTGAGTAATGACAAAGGAGTTTGATTAGACTCGACGTGTTTTTAAATACACTTTTTTAAATACTTTGTTTTATGAACTATTATTTACTATGAAACAACATAACGTCTTCTGGCTTGTTATACACATTATGTATTTTACATTTATTCTTTTTTCTTGCACTACTTTTAACTCTTTACACATATAAAGTTGATGCATGCAGCACTGTCAGCAACATGTGTTTAAGCTCCATAAAAAGTGAAATATCACAGTTTAGTTTGAATCTCGCACTATGTTTCATTTATATTCAGTATAAGCTACGTGTGCGTCACTATATATTGTTTATTGGCATGTTTATCCGTTTTCATTCTTATGTAATAACTAGTTAAAATTACAAGTCTGCAAAGTCTGAACATGTGATGATGACAAACATATTTACTTGAAATAAATCTGACTTTTGCGGCAAAACAAGTCTGACACTTTACTCCACTGGAACAAAACATCTGAGAACTAGTCATTTTATTGCATGTTATGTCATAATTTGAGTATTTATTCACAAGATGATAAGTGTCTGAGTAGCATTCATGCTCCACAGTAAGAAGCTCCTGGGGTTTTATTCTCAGGTCACCCAGGCCTGTCAGAGGCTTGAATGTTCTGTGTCTGCCCCATCAACCCAAAAAACACACACAACGGGCACAAAGCTCCTGCTAAGACAGTCCTGAGCGAGCGTAACGGGGAAGGGCACCAGGAGCAGCACTGTGGCACCCACTGCTCCTGAGGTGCCCAGCGGCTTTGAGGAACGGGTCAAATGCAGAACACAAATATCCAACAGGACAAGTGCACCTTAACCGTAACTAGTCTTTCACTTGAGTTGCCAGTTTCAATGCTGAAATCCAGCTGATTTAAACCTAAAAAGACTCACTCTGATCTGAATCCTCATCTAAACCCAGCACTGGCTCATCTTTAATCACCCTCAGCGAGGTCAGTGACTTCTGTAGATTCTGAGCATGTACATGTACTGAGAAAGTACTGACCACCCAGGTTCAGATGTAATTGTAGGACTTAAAGGTGCATTACGTAGCCTGTGCTGTATACTGTTAATACTGTTTTATTAAGTACTAGATGCTAGTACTAGATTTTATGCAGTCTCACTTATTCCAATTAGACATTCTGTGATTTACAAACTCGCCAAGAGCCAGAATTCAAAGTACAAGAACGTGACTTAAGCAGGAACAAACATTTCTGAACTAGATTTCACCAGGACAATGGTAAAAAAAATGCAGAGCCGAGTCTCATGAGGATAGTACTCATGTACTTGTGTAATGTACTTGTGTAGTATTCTACACCAGGAGCTTCTCTCTGGGGGTATTTTGCAACTTGTGTACTACATAGTGTATATACTTTGGGGCTAAGCCCGACTAATTCCCTCGCTGTAATGAACAGTGTGATACTTTGGGAGGACAAAGAAGCCCATTGACATGAAGGAGGAGGGGCCTGACCCGTAACTCTCTGCAAAGCCTGAAAAAAAAGGAACGCTATTCAGAAAAAATAAATACATGTTATTTCAAGATGACATTGAGTGTTTCACTTCAGCCGTAGGTGATATTCAAATGTGAGATCAAATCTGACTATTTTACTCTCCTGCTCAAAGGGTTTGGATGTTGTACTGCTCCTGCTGTTTTCAGACACATCTCCAACTAGTATCACAGAACGACAACAGGATCATTCAAGTCGTCAATATTTAAACCCATTACCTGAGTGACAGCTCCTGGATCTACATGCACAGGTGCTGCACAATCACCTGCTCTGCTCACGTCAGACTGATGTTTAAGTGTTTCCAGTTCTCATGTCAAATGTTTGAAGAGTAACATGTATTTTTGAAGCAGTGATGACCTGAGGATCCAGGCTGAGGCTGGTGCTGCTGAGAGTCACATGGTCTCCTCTCTGAAGGGGCCCGCGGCGCTGTCTCCTATATCAAAGGACTCATTAAAGCACTTCTGGACTCATTTCAACTCAATATTTAAAGCTCACTAAAAATAAAGCACACACTGACTCTGTGATTCAAACACAAGCTGCACTTTTTGAAAACGATCATTCAGCAGAGTCATTTTCTGACTTCACTGAATTAAAACCACATTTACACTTAGATGTTAGAAATGGCAGAGGTCGGATGTTACTGACGTCCTGCCGCCTGAACAACAACCCAGTTTTAAACAATACCTCGACTGTTTAGGCGTGATGTGCATCAGGGCGAAACATCAAAACTCAAACACGATTATTATTAACAGCATCCAACGCAAACCCAAGAGGCAACATTCAGACTTTATGAGCACTGCCAAAGGAAGAAGGAAGTCATGATTAAATACATGCTATTAAGTCTTAATTATTCATTAAAAAAGTTTATTTTCATAACATAAAAATAACAAACAAACTGTGTAATATTGCCCCCTTGTGGCTCTTGATGATTTTACAGTGACTGGGATGAACCTCGTCCCAAAACATCCACATCGATTCATGACTTTTCTTTAAATCAGGACAATGTTATGTTTCAACATTATTTTCCATTTAAATAGTTTTTATTTATACTGCGCTGTACGAGCTGGACAATGGCGCCGACTTCAAAGAGTCACATCCCTTTGAAAAACAATTAAACAATATTGAGTCTTCACACAACGGAAGCATAAAAATATTTTCTCATCCCACCATTTTGAATCTTGAAGTAAAAGTGACACATCTGATAGACATGAGAGAAAACAGAATGAAGCTACAGGCGACGGTAAACAGATGAATAAACATATCCTAGAAAGATGGATGTTGTATGTTTTTGTACGAAAAGAGCAGCTTTAAAAACGACCCATTAGTGCCATGTATCTGCGAAGAGGTAACAAGAACATGGAGCTTTTGAAGTGGGAAAAAGGTAGTTCTGAGTCTCAGTCTGTTATAATGAGTTCATCACAGCCCCAGTCTTCATAACTGCCATCGGGAAGATACCTGCGAATGATGATCGGAATCTTTCTGCTCCTGTTGGAACAAGACGCATGTCAGTATTTGAGAGTCATTTAAAAAAATTCTAAACTAGGGGGGTATTTCATCAAAGAAGCTTAACAAACACAGGCTCAATCCTGAAATCCTGGGATGAAACTTGCTTCATCTCCATCTTAAACCTCAAGTCATTCCACAAAAGAAATAAACCAGGGTCTGACCAGCGTTAATGGAGCAATGACGTCAGAGAAAATGAGTTCAGAACGAGGAGCTGGAGTGTGCACAGACAATAGTTTGATTTGGAACATGCAACGTTTTCAGTTCATCCTGATCGGACGAGTGTAAAGTCTGGCGCTCGCAGCTGTCACAGAATATGACGTAGTCTGACAGTTTTCTCGATGCACTGGGACATTAAGGTTTTTTCTTTTTCAGAGTTTGGAGCTGGGCCCGTTGTGCGTAAAAGTAGAGGAGTTATGGAACTCTTCGTATGTAAAGAGAATTTGCCAGAGAGTGAAACGAGGGAAAAAGGAGAGAGACAGATGTGATGAAGAAGCAGAAAGAACCAATTTAAAACCAGTTCATCCTCAGAGTCCAAACCAGCTTCTGTCTTTAGACGTCGGGACCAGGCAAATTGTCAAGATTACTTTTGTCTCTAAAAGTTTATACCCGAGTGCTTGTTAAAAGACAACTGGGCGCCAACTCCGGGAAGACCCGGCGGTAGAATGGAACTGAGGATTTGATGAGCCAGGCATTTGTTTAAACCTGTGTCATTAAATATTAAAATACTGACACTTCCTGAGATCTACTTACTTAAGTTCTTTCATGGCGATTTGCAGAGGATCAGTTTCTCCCTCCAGCTCCACCATAACTGGGGCACACATCCTGTTGGTCAGAAAAAATAAATATTGAAAGCAACTTCACTTTCTAAAGGTGCAAATGTTTTTTGAATCACTTGATTTGGTTTTGTTTTGTTTACAGTGGCAGGACAAAAATGGAGGCATTACACTTACGCTATCTGTAAGGCCCTGGTCCCGAGCACTCTGGCTCTCTCGTACTTGGTCATGTACGGAGTAGTGATTCTCTTCTGATTGGCCTGCTGACCCTCTCCTGCTGGAAGGATCTGGACATTCTCCTGGTCCTCCTGTTTGCAGAGACACTTTATTCAGTTTCATTTAGCTGAGAATATTTAGCTTAGAAACACGTTTTAAGTGTTTTTTTTATGATTAGTTCATTACTAAATGAAGCTCCATTGTTCAATAATAGTTTGGAAAATTATGTAAAATTACATCTTATGATTCATATTTACAATTTCTATTTTCAAATATTTTTAACCCTTTAATTGCCCACTTTCTTTCATAAAGTCAAAGCATTTCATCCTCCAAAAACCACATAAAGTGATACAAACTGTTCAAATCACTTTTTTAACCTGCTGTAATAAGATATTATGTGTATCTCTAATTTTTTTTTACATTATTTGAACTCTTTGGCTTTAAATTAATGTTCTGTGGTATATTTGTGTTTACATAATTTCTCCCCTCCTCCCCTCCTGTCCCAGTGGTCTCCCCTCCTGTCCCAGTGGTCTCCCCTCCTGTCCCAGTGGTCTCCCCTCCTGTCCCCAGTGGTCTCCCCTCCTGTCCCCTCCTGTCCCAGTGGTCTCCCCCCCTCCTGGTCCCCTCCTGTCCCAGTGGTCTCCCCTCCTGTCCCAGTGGTCTCCCCTCCTGTCCACTCCTGTCCCCGTGGTCTACCCTCCTGTCCCAGGAATTAGAAGAGATTAAACTGATGGGAAAATGTTAAAACACTCAAAGATACTCATCAAAATAAGCAAAGTAGTAGTACTGAAATAACTAATACAGTTTTGAAGTGTAAATCTTACATCTTCCACATTTTCCAGGTCGTCCAGCCCTTCGTCCTCCTCTGCATCATCAAAATCTCCATCATCAAAACTACAGAAGCAAAATGTTAGAATTACAGCAGAGAAAAACAAAGATACCACAGCTAGGCTAAGCTAGGCTAACAGAAACACGCCTGAAACCACAGCCTGAGTTCACGTGTTTCTCTAAATAAATGAAGTCTCTTCTGTCCTGTGCACTCACTTGTCCTCGTTGTCGGACATATTTGCGTCGCTCGTGAATTTTCCTCCCAAACAAACAAATACGATTCAAATACAGAGATAAGTTTTGTCAATAAAGCCACATGACGCTGAGAGCCCACTTCCGGTCTGGAGGTGTTCTTCTTCTACGCTTCCGGTAGAGACGCCTCTGTTTTGCTGCCCCCTCCGGTGACAAAAATAAATGAATGAATGAATGAATAAATTATGAATGAATTAAATACAAATGAAATTAAATAAAATGAATATTGCAAAATTTCCAGTACAAAGAAAAAGCATCGTAATGATACAATATAAAACCAAAAACACACAAGCGATAAAATAAATAAAAGACAAGGAAAAGGAAAACATATGAACACAAGGAGTAAACTGAAAAGTTTTTACAGTTTATTCAAAGTCAGTCAAAAAGAATTTAGTCTCATCGACGTGGCTGGAGGCACAAACAAGAGTCACACCAACACAAAACAACAGATAGTGTTATGAAGGTTCGGTCAAGAGGATCCATAACAATATAAATAAAGATTTAAAATAAAGAAAGTCATAACAATTCACTTTTAATACACTTCCAGACTTTTGATGTGCCTGTGAACACAGTGTTTAGCACAATATGTATTAAATAACATGTGTCAGGGGCCCCTGTCATTTAAACAAATCTAATGCAGTTTGTGACTTTGCATAAAACAAATGAGAGAGTTTATATACTGCAAACTGCATCAGATCACACATTCTGTGAAAGAACAAACATTTTACAGCGAGTCTGTGAAACATTTAAAGTCTTTTTGTCGTACAGGGACAAATATCATGAGGTCTCTTCTTTTCATCCTACAGTTTGGTGAGTTGCATCTTACAGGTTTTTTTCACATCTAAAGCTTCTTGCCATAGTTTCTTTAAACTTTTCACGGTTCCTGTAACAGTGACTTGTTTAAAAGTGAAGTTACACATATTGTTTTGTTTTGCTCCATCATCACCTCGTTTTTCAGGCCTGTTCTGCCTGTCCGCCTCTGCTCAACGAGCTTATCGACTCATTGAGGCCCGGCTCCCGTGGAACGAAGCTCAGAGCTACTGCAGAGCCCAGTACTTAGACCTGGCCACTGTCAACAATCAGGAGCAGCTGAACCTCCTGATAAATGTCACTCAGAGAAATCCTCCTTTGGGCCACGTCTGGACCGGAATGTACGACGACATGGACAGTTGGAGGTGGTCCCTGCAGAAAGAGGGCTACTATGACGGAGGACTGGACCAGTTCAGACTGTGGGACGTGGGAGAACCTAATAACTACAGTAATGCATTCACCTGTGGGGTCATGCTCACCAATGGGAAATGGAAGTCTGGTCCCTGTGCATCAGAAAGGCCTTTTATCTGCTACTCAGGTAAGAAGAATACAGCACCTGGACTTAAGTCATTATAGTCGTGTTAGATGAAAGGAGGAGATTAAGAAGGAGAAATAATCATGACAGAGAGATATTTTGAAAGTTTGATGGCAGAGGACATTTGTACGAGGTGTTAAGGAACAGGCCCATTTCTACCCAGTGAGGGGTGACGATAGTGGATTTATTTAGTGGCTGAGAAGATGGGGCAGACGAGTGTCCTGTCAGAGCTTTAGTGGCAAGACAAAGAAGAAAACAGGGAGCATTACCGGCCTGAGAGGTGAGCGGGTCCAGTAGTGTTTTAATGTGGAATCTGGGGGAGGCTAAGGTCCAGTTAAGTCTCGCAAAACAAGGGACAAAGGCAGAGTTTATTTAGACAATCAGTGTATATTTTTTGTTTGTTTTCTTTCGTTTTTATATTAGTTCTATGCACAACAGAAGAAACCTGTTCTGAAATAGAATTCTACTGACTCTAAAGTAATCACTTCAAAACTGAACATTTATCAAACCAAAACCAGTGAAATCCTCGATTCCAGTAGAACAAAGTGCTGAGGTTGGTTTTCAGTGTGTGAAGTGCTCAAGTGGAACAAGACTAAAGTGCGTCAAGTTGTAGATGTTTAAAGTGCACTGTGCTAAAGCCTAAAGGTATAAACCCTGAAACAGGCTGCCCCACATCGCACCACCTCTCTACTGCACTACTACTCCCCAACAAGTTAGAAACGAGCAACTATAAAACTACAACAACTACAGTCAAGGTTAAGAAGGAGAAATGAGAGCAAAATCCGACAGAGCCGTGACATTCTGCCGTAACACGGGGCCGCTGAATCTACACTATGACAGTATTAAATAACAATATTACCAACATTTTTGTCCTACTTTTCAACCACACTTGGCTAGAGGCTCTGGGCTCACACCGGCCGTCACCGAGAACTATTAACTCAAACATTACAATCCATCACTATTCATACGAGAAACAACAGTCACAAAACTAAAAGGCCCCTGGTTCTGGTGTGGCACCTGTGCTGAGTTGTGCTGAGTCTGTGTAGAGTCTGTGTAGAGTCTGTGTAGAGTCTGTGTAGAGTCTGTGTAGAGTCTGTGTAGAGTCTGTGTGTAGAGAGTCTGTGTAGAGTCTGTAGAGTCTGTGAGAGTGTGTAGAGTCTGTGTAGAGAGTCTGTGTAGAGTCTGTGTAGAGTCTGTGTAGAGTCTGTGCTGAGTCTGTGTAGAGTCTGTGTAGAGTCTGTGCAGAGTCTGTGCAGAGTCTGTGTAGAGTCAGAGTCTGTGCAGAGTCTGTCCTGAGTCTGTGTAGAGTCTGTGCAGAGTCTGAGTCTGTGCAGAGTCTGTGCAGAGTCTGTCCTGAGTCTGTGCTGAGTCTGTGTAGAGTCTGTGTAGAGTCTGTGCAGAGTCTGTGTAGAGTCTGTGTAGAGTCTGTGTAGAGTCTGTGTAGAGTCTGTGTAGAGTCTGTGTAGAGTCTGTGTAGAGTCTGTGCTGAGTCTGTGCTGAGTCTGTGTAGAGTCTGTGTAGAGTCTGTGTGAGTCTGTGTAGAGTCTGTGTAGAGTCTGTGTAGAGTCTGTGTAGAGTCTGTGCTGAGTCTGTGTAGAGTCTGTGTAGAGTCTGTGCTGAGTCTGTGCTGAGTCTGTGCTGAGTCTGTGTAGAGTCTGTGTGTGCTGAGTCTGTGCTGAGTCTGTGCAGAGTCTGTGCTGAGTCTGTGTAGAGTCTGTGTAGAGTCTGTGTAGAGTCTGTGTAGAGTCTGTGCAGAGTCTGTGCTGAGTCTGTGCTGAGTCTGTGCAGAGTCTGTGTAGAGTCTGTGTAGAGTCTGTGTAGAGTCTGTGTAGAGTCTGTCTGTGTAGAGTCTGTGTAGAGTCTGTGTAGAGAGTCTGTGTAGAGTCTGTGTCTGTGTAGAGTCTGTGTAGAGTCTGTGTAGAGTCTGTGTAGAGTCTGTGTAGAGTCTGTGTAGAGTCTGTGAGAGTCTGTGTAGAGTCTGTGTAGAGTCTGTGTAGAGTCTGTGTAGAGTCTGTGTAGAGTCTGTAGAGTAGAGTCTGTGTAGAGTCTAGAGTGTAGAGTCTGTGTAGAGTCTGTGTAGAGTCTGTGTAGAGTCTGTGTAGAGTCTGTGCAGAGTCTGTGTAGAGTCTGTGTAGAGTCTGTGTAGAGTCTGTGTAGAGTCTGTGTAGAGTCTGTGTAGAGTCTGTGTAGAGTCTGTGCTGAGTCTGTGTAGAGTCTGTGTAGAGTCTGTCCTGAGTCTGTGTAGAGTCTGTGTAGAGTCTGTGTAGAGTCTGTGTAGAGTCTGTGTAGAGTCTGTGTAGAGTCTGTGTAGAGTCTGTGTAGAGTCTGTGTAGAGTCTGTGCAGAGTCTGTGCTGAGTCTGTGACTGTGACGACAGCTGCAGCTCAGTGACACACTTTTACACTCGTTTGCCTGTTTTTGCATAATCTTCGGATCAGATTCCTCCTGTCAGATGTAACTGTTCACATTTCATAGCCAATGTCTGCTGCCTTTTTAAAAAGTGTGTTGCTCTTTTCAGACAGCGCTCCGTCCAAGTATGTATATAATCGAACGTTACTGAGCTGGAGCGATGCCCAGAGTTCCTGCCGACAGCACCACACTGACCTGGCCAGTATCAGGAACCAAACAGAGAACGACCAGGTGTTCGGTCAAAGGTCTATTTTCACACACATGGGACTCTACAGAGACGGGTGGAAGTGGTCTGACGGCAGCCCAGTGTCGTTTACTAAGTTTAACGACTGGACTGGAGTTCCCTGTGTGGCTCTGTTTGGCTCTGGGATGGAGACCAGAGACTGTGCTGCGTCTCGTCCCTTTGTCTGTAACGGTGAGAGACACATCCAGTCTCAGGGTTTTCACTTTGACACTAAGTCATGTTTATTTCTCCTTTTAAGACTATGCAGTGATCCAGGTGGTGAAGGTGAACGTCATCGAGAATTTATCTGTGAATCTCGAAGCAGTGACTGAATCTCTGCTGGAACAGGTAAAGAGAACGTTACAGATACTATTAATACTTTTATGTTGTTTATCTGTTTTCATAGTAATATAGTAGTAAAGTAAATACCATCTTTGCAGTCTTCTTAAAGCAACAGAATAATTTAAAAAAGGAATATTATTATTTTTAGCTTAAGCTGATTCTGATGAAGAATGGAGTGAAAGGAAAACTTCGACTTACATGGAGGAAACAGACAGATGGAAAAGTGTTTCACCACAAATGAAGAGAAACACAAAGTCAAATGTATGAAAGTCTACGTCTTTACACAATAACTGTTTCTTTTGAGCTCAACATAGAACGTGGAGCTTATGTGATGGAATCATGTCAAACTAAATATTAAGACATTTAGCGCTTATCTGGTTTTGTTTGTTTGAACTGATTAAAATGGCCTCAACCAAACAGTTTGTGTGACAGGATTTTGTTTGACATTTCTGAAAAAATGTAACATTAGCATGTGTAACCAAGGCCAGTTACATCGGCCGGACCGGCGTCACCGGGGCCTCACCCTGGAGCCAGGCCTGGGGTGGGTGCTCGAGCGAGCGCCTGGTGGCCGGGCCTTTCCCCATGGGGCCCGGCCGGGTTCAGCCCGAAGGAGCGACGTGGGGCCGTCCTCACGTGGACCCACCACCCGCGAGAGGATCCGTAAGGGGCCGGCGAGAGAGATCCGGGCGGCAGTTGACGGCGGGGGCCCCAACGACCGGATCTCCGGACATGGAGACTAGCTCTGGGGACATGTCACCTCGCTGGGGGGGAAGGAGCCTGAGCTTGTGCGGGAGGTTGAGCGTTACCGACTAGATATAGTCGGCCTCACCTCCACGCACAGTTTGGGCTCTGGAACCCAACTCCTTGAGAGGGGCTGGACTCTCCATTTCTCCGGCGTTGCCCCCAGGGAGCGGCGGCGAGCTGGTGTGGGCTCATTGCCCCACAGCTCAGATGCCAAGTGTTGGAGTTCACCCCGGTGTTACGGGTGGCAGCCTACGGGCCAAACAGCAGTGCAGAGTACCCGGCCTTCTTGGAGTCCCGGGGGGGGGGGGGGGGGGGGGGGGGGGGGGGTACTAGACAGTGCACCCACCGGGGACTTCGTTGTTCTCCTGGGGGACTTCAATGTCCATGTGGGTAACGACAGTGACACCCGGAGGGGTGTGATTGGGAGGAACGGCCTCCCTGATCTGAACCTGAGCGGTGTTTTGTTATTGGACTTCTGTGCTAGTCACAGTTTGTCCATAACAAACACCATGTTCAAACACAAGGTCCATCAGTGCACGTGGCACCAGGACACCTTAGGTCAGAGGTCGATGATCGACTTTGTAGTCGTGTCATCTGACCTCCAGCCGCGTGTTTTGGACACTCGGGTGAAGAGAGGGGCAGAGCTGTCAACTGATCACCACCTGGTTGTGAGTTGGATCCGCTGGCGGAGGAGGAAGCCGGACAGACCTGTCAGGCCCAAGTGTATCGTGAGGGTCTGTTGGGAACGTCTGGCGGAGCCTTCTGTCAGGGGGGTCTTCAATTCGCACCTCCGGGAGAGCTTCTCTCTGATCCCGGGGGAGGCTGGGGACATGGACTCCGAGTGGGCCATGTTCTCCACCTCCATTGTTGATGCGGCTGCTCGTAGCTGTGGTTGTAAGGTCTGCGGTGCTTGTTGCGGCGGCAATCCCCGAACCCGGTGGTGAACACCGGAAGTAAGGGATGCCGTCAGACTGAAGAAGGAGTCCTATCAAGCCTTGTTGGCTTGTGGGACTCCTGAGGCAGATGACAGGTATTCCACGACAGCACAGGCTCGTGCTGTCGTGGAGGCAAAAACTCGGGGTTGGGAGGAGTTCGGGGAGGCCATGGAGGAGGACTATCGGACGGCCTCAAGGAAATTCTGGCAAACCGTTCGGCGCCTCAGGAGGGGGAAGCAGTGCTTCACCAACACTGTTTACAGTGCGGGTGGAGAGCTGTTGACCTCGACTGGGGATGTTGTCGGACGGTGGAAGGAATACTTTGAGGACCTCCTCAATCCCACTGTCACGTCTTCCGAGGAGGAAGCCGAGGCTGGGGACCCGGAGGCGGACTCGTCTATCACCCTGGATGAAGTCACTGAGGTGGTTGGCAAGCTCCTCGGTGGCAAGGCTCCGGGCGTTGATGAGATCCGTCCCGAGTACCTCAAGTCTCTGGATGTTGTGGGGCTGTCTTGGCTGACACGTCTCTACAACATCGCGTGGCAGTCGGGGACGGTACCACTGGACTGGCAGACCGGGGTGGTGGTCCCTCTGTATAAAAAGGGGGACCGGAGGGTGTGTTCCAATTATAGGGGACTCACACTCCTCAGCCTTCCCGGTAAGGTCTATTCCAGGGACTGGAGAGGAGAGTCCGACAGTCGAAACCTCGGATCCAGTAGGAGCAGTGTGGGATCCCTGGTAGTGGAACACTGGACCAGCTGGTACTCTCCTCGGGTACTTGAGGGTCCATGGGCGTTTGCCCAACCGGTCCAAATGTGTTTTGTGGGCATTCGACCGTGTCTCTCGTAGTGTCCTTTGGGGGGTGCTCTGGGAGTATGGAGTCCGGGGCCCTTTGCTAAGGGCTGTCCGGTCCCTGTGTGACCGGAGCAGGAGCTGTGTTCTCTGCAGTGAGTCAGACTTGTTCCCGGTGCATGTTGGACTCCAGGGCTGCACTTTGTCACCGGTTCTGTTCATTATATTTATGGACAGAATTTCTAGGCGCAGTCAAGGGCTGGAGGGGGTCTGGTTCAGGGGCTGGAGGGGTCTGTTTCGGGAACCACAGGATCTCATCTCTGCTGTTTGCAGATGATGTTTGTCCTGATGCTTCATTGAGCCAGGACTGCAGCACTGGGGCGGTTTGCAGCCGAGTGTGAAGCTGGGATGGAATCCTGAGAATCAGCTGTTCTTCCAAATTCTCTCCGGGTGGGTTCCTACCCCCATGGGTTCTCGACCGGAAAAAGGACGGATACAAGGGTTGGAACGCCCTCTCCGGGTGGGTGGTGAGCCCTTGCCTCAAGTGGAGAGGAGCTGTTCAAGTATCTCGGAGCCTTGTTCACGAGTGAGGGAAGGACAGGCGGATCGGTGCAGCGTCTGCAGTGATGCGGTCGCTGTATCGATCTGTTGTGGTAAAGAAGGAGCTGAGTCGAATGGCAAAGCTCTCGATTTACCTCAATCTACATTCCTACCCTCACCTATGGTCATGACTCTGGGTCATGACTGAAAGGACAAGATCGCGTATACAAGCGGCCGAAATGGGTTTCCTCATGTTGTTTTACAACGGGAGGAGCTCAGAGTAGAGCCGCTGCTCCTTCCACGTTGAGAGAAAACCAGCTGAGGCTCGAGCATCTGCTCAGGATGCCTCCTGGACGCCTCCCTAGGGAGGTGTTCTTTGGGCATGTTCCACCGGGAGGAGGCCCCGGGGAAGACCCAGGACACGATTCTTTTTCTGGCCTGGGACTATGTCTCTCTGGCCTGGGAACGCCTTGGGGTTCCACTGGAGGAGCTGGAGTTCCTCTTGTCTTGTTCCTCCTTTTTTGGGAAGTCTGGGAGTCCTCTTTGCTTCCTTTTTGCTGTTCCTCCCCGCGACCCGCCCCGGATAAGCGGAAGAAAATGGATGGATAGCACGTGTAACATTAGCACGTGTAACATTAGCATGTGTGGCTGTGTTCACCTGGCGCCCCGCGCTGTGGGCTGCTGGACTTTATAAGCACTCTTTCCCTTGTTCCTCTTTTCCTCATTCCTTTTTTCAACAGCGGTATGGTTCCCCTTTTCCTCTGGGGTTCCTCTTTTTCTTGTTCTTCTTTTTCTAGTTCCTCTTTTTCTTGTTCCTTTTTTTCTTGTTCCTCTTTTCCTCGTTCCTCCTTTTTCTCGTTCTTCTTTTTCTCGTTCCTCTTTTCCTCATTCCTCCTTTTTCTCGTTCTTCTTTAGCGACCTCGTTCCTCTTTTCCTCATTCCTCCTTTTCTCGTTCCTCTTTCTCTCGTTCCTTTGCTCTCACACTTCAGGTCCGTGTGGAGGCAGCTGTGTCTCACTCAGGAAAAGCTCTAATCCTTTACTCCTCATTTAAGAAAATGTTCAAACTCCTGAATCATCAGTGCGCCCAGCTCCAGGCTCAGATACAGAAGAGAGGGGGAAATAGTGCAAAAAAGGCAGGACAGACAGGGACCATGACACTTCTACAAGTCTTGATCCCCAAGGAGGCACACTCTGCTTGTAACACTGTGTAATACTTGAGTCCTCGAAAACTACCTGCAGATATTCCAACAGGAGAAACAAAGTGTACAAAAGCAAACGCCTTTGTCACCAGGACGGTAATATGCACTTGAACGCTGACGAGCGTCGGGTCAGGACAGTCATGAAATATGTTCAGGTGAGTTTGATGAAGGAGTCCACGTTCAGGCACTGGTAGAACCTGTGTGTGTGTGTGTGTGGTTATTTATGCTGAAGAAATGGGCATAAATAAATGACCCAGGTTCAATAAAGTGTTTAATATGTTATGTATGACAGAGATGGCTAATGGAGATATGTGTAATAAGAAAAACGCCCCAACAAAGGTGTTCTGGATGAAGTACACACTTACCGGTAAGTGTAGTCACGAGTTGTGTAAAAAAACACAAAGACTCTAGAGCTGCACAAACCACTGTCAGACTATAGGTATAAACTCTAAACATAATATCACTCAAATACACACAAGAATACTTCGATCTAAGGGATGCACACAATGTATCAGACTTTAAATAAGTCCAAGACTGAGCTGATGCACGTAACGTCTTGCAGCAGAGTCCATGGCCATGTCCCTTTGTGTAGCCTCCGTGGACCACAAAGGCTGCGCCAAAGTGGGCTAGGCCTGGAGCGTAGTCAACCTCTGTCTGTGCGCTTACGTTACATCATCACTCGTGACGGCTGCTGACTCCATTTTGTCTTGTAGAAGAAGTGACGCGCCGTGCATGATGGGATATAGGAGGGCATGAAGTCTGCTCAGACACATGTTTGTCAGCCACACTCGGGGGTGTATGAAATAAGACAGGCCTTGTCGTAAGTGTCCTTCAAATGCAACTGACGGAGTGTGCAACCATTGAAAAGGCACAGGGCATCGGTGTGTAATCACGCCCCTCTAGTGGTGCAACAAGGAACAACAACTGAACTAAACCGATAATAAAAACAGAATTAAATAGGCTCTTTGCATAATCTTTTATACAGACACAGAGAAAATGTGCTGTGGAGCTTTCCAATGACACTTCACCCTACTGCCTCTCCCATTTCCCTTTCCCGCAGCCTGTTCCAAGCACGTTAATCCATATTACATTCACTTTTTCAGAAATGACAAACAAAATCCTATTACACAAACAGTTTGGATGAGGTCATTTTAATCTGTCCAAACAAACACACAAAAGCAAATATAGAGGCCAAACTCTGTTATATTTAGGTTGACATAATTCTGTTACTTAGGTGACTGTATATGCTCTGTGTTGAGTGCACAGAAGAAATGAAAGTTTACATCGATACACAATAATAGACTTTGTGTTTCTCTTCATTTGTGGTGAAAGACTTTTCCATCTGTCTGTTTCCTCCATGTAAGTCGTAGTTTTCCTTTCACTCCATTCTTCATCAGAATCAGCTTAAGATAAAAAACAATAATTTTCCTTTCTTAAATTATTCTGTTGCTTTAAGAAGACTGCAAAAATAGTATTTACTTTACTACTATATTACTATGAAAACAGATAAACAACATAAAAGTATTAATAGTATCTGTAACGTTCTCTTTACCTGTTCCAGCAGAGATTCAGTCACTGCTTCGAGATTCACAGATAAATTCTCGATGACGTTCACCTTCACCACCTGGATCACTGCATAGTCTTAAAAGGAGAAATAAACATGACTTAGTGTCAAAGTGAAAACCCTGAGACTGGATGTGTCTCTCACCGTTACAGAAAAAGGGACGAGATGCAGCACAGTCTCTGGTCTCCATCCCAGAGCCAAACAGAGCCACACAGGGAACTCCAGTCCTGTCGTTAAACTTAGTAAACGACACTGGGCTGCCGTCAGACCACTTCCACCCGTCTCTGTAGAGTCCCATGTGTGTGAAAATAGACCTTTGACCGAACACCTGGTCGTTCTCTGTTTGGTTCCTGATACTGGCCAGGTCGGTGTGGTGCTGTCGGCAGTAACTTTGTGCAGAAGACCAAGTTCTATAAAGTTGCACATATTTAAACTTTGACGAGACACTTTCTGAAAAGAGCAACACAACACACATTTAAAAAAGGTTGCAAACACTGGCTGTGGGATGTCATGTGAATTCTCGATCAGTTGAAGGTGTAGAGTACTGTTCCTTGTATGAATTTTGTTTAGATGTTGTGCTCGCTAAATGATCTCACTCACAACATCAATTGCATTAAAACTGTATTGACTCTGATCACGTCTCAAGCCTTTCATCACACTCAGATTTACAAACATGTGAATCAGGTGTCACCATGTACATTTGTCCCTGGGACTATTTTTCTCTCAGTGAGTTACTTGGAGGCAGAATAAAAAATAATTTTAGTCCACAAAACACATGTGGACTGGTTGGAAAACTCCCATGAGCCTCGAGGACCAGGTGGAGAGTGTAGAGCTGGTCCAGTGTTCTGCAACCGGGATGAAAACCACACTGCTCCTCCTGAATCTGAGGTTTAACTATCGGTCGGATTCTCCTCTCCAGTACCTGGAATAGACCTTACCGGGAAGGCTGAGGAGTTTCATTCCCCTGTGATGGGAACACACTCTCCAATCCTCCTTCTTAAACAGGGGACCAAGACTCCGGTCTGTCAGTCCAGAGGTACCGTCCCCGACTGCCACGTGATGTTGCAGAGACGTGTCAGCCAAGACCCACAACATCCAGAGACTTGACAAGGCTCTAGTGGTGGACGGATTTCGTCCACCACTAGAGCCTTGCCAACCATCTCAGTGACTTCATCCAGGGTGATGGACGAGTCCGGGTCCCCAGTCTCTGCTAACTCCTCGGAAGACATGACAGTGGGATTGAGGAGATCCTCCAAGTATTCCTTCCACTGTCCGACTACATCCCCAGTCGAGGTCAGCAGCTCTCCACCCGCACTGTAAACAATGTTGGTGAAGAACTGCTTCCCCCTCCTGAGACATTTACCAGAATTTCTTTGAGGCCGTCCGATAGTCCTCCTCCATGGCCTCTCCGAACTCCTCCCACGAGTCTTTGCCTCTGCGACCACACGAGTCGCAGCACGCTCGGCCCGCTGGCACTCGTCAGCTCAGGAGTCAGGAGTCCCACAAGCCAACAGGGCTCGATAGGACTCCTGGACATTCTATAGAATACCTTGGCATTTTATACACTGTTTAGGCAGATAATAAAACATCTATTTCCTACTTTGTCTAAAAACAGCAATACCTGGATTATCAACTTTGCCTGTAACATGTTTTCATGATTATGCAGTGTTAAATAAACTTTTATTCCTCCACTCAGTATTAACAATACATTCTGTATTCTTCTTACCTGAGTAGCAGATAAAAGGCCTTTCTGACGCACAGGGACCAGACTTCCATTTCCCATTGGTGAGCATGACTCCACAGGTGAATGCATTACTGTAGTTATTAGGTTCTCCCACGTCCCACAGTCTGAACTGGTCCAGTCCTCCGTCATAGTAGCCCTCTTTCTGCAGGGACCACCTCCAACTGTCCATGTCGTCGTACATTCCGGTCCAGACGTGGCCCAAAGGAGGATTTCTCTGAGTGACATTTATCAGGAGGTTCAGCTGCTCCTGATTGTCGACAGTGGCCAGGTCCAAGTACTGGGCTCTGCAGTAGCTCTGAGCTTCGTTCCACGGGAGCCGGGCCTCAATGAGTCGATAAGCTCGTTGAGCAGAGGCGGACAGGCAGAACAGGCCTGAAAAACGAGGTGATGATGGAGCAAAACAAAACACTTTTATATAATTATTAGAGTACACTGAATTAATCTGAACTGTCAGTGTTTGGTGAAAATGTCAAAACTGGTAAATAAACTATCCCAAGAAATCCTTTGGTTTTAAAAAACAAACAAACAAAACATGTAAAATGCAGCTCACCAAAATGCAGGATGAAAAGAAGAGACCTCATGATATTTATAAAGTATAGAAATTACACACTGTAAATGTTTCATGGACATCTAATGCAGAGATCTAATGTGACTTTTGGTATATAGTCTTATCTTATTTGTTTTATGCAAAACATCTATGAGATTTGCTTAGAAAACAGCAGGTGCACTGAACATGTTTCCCAGAGCTTCTTTTTTAACTATATGTTTATACATCATTCTGCACAGAGGCGAGCACCACAATCTGATCATTATCCGATTATTGAAATATCATGAAATAAGTCATAAAAACAGTTACATCTGATGTGAATTATCAGATTTCATTGTGATTATTCACAACTGTGAAGGGCAACAAGGGAAAGTACGATAAAAGGACAAACTAATGTGGCAAAAATGAAAGAACAAATGTTAAAGATTGAAAAAGTTATTGTAAAATTCATAACTGTTTCTCTAAAAATCCATTGGTTAAAACGAAAAAGTTTAAACTGCTGTTAAAAAACTGTTAAAACAATGTAGTTTCTTTCCCACACCTGAAAAACTATTGTCAGAGCAATACAAAATGTACGAAATGTCGATTAAACTGTAAATAATGTAATTTAACACACATCTTATGTAACATGACACGTAGAGAATGTGCAGCGTCTGAAAACTCAGGACCAGAGTCTGAGACGGATCTATCTCCAAACATTTTCAAGTGTTAAATTAACACTTAAAGTAAAATCTTCTGTTTCCGAGTGAATAAAGTCCAGCACAGAAGCTGATGACACTGAGCAGTATTTCAGGAATTTACTCTAGTGGATTATTTACTCTACGCAGAGTCAGTAATGACAGTTATGACTAATAATGACACTTAATGATTTTAGTAACATATGCGACACTATAGAGAGTAAAAACGACTCTTTGTAAAGGTCAAATTTAATCATCACTTTTACTCTTACAAGAGTTAACTCCTTTTGTAGTGTAAACTACAATTTACTAATAAATAAATAAAACCACATTTGCAAATATAAATGTAATTTTATTGATGTTAAAACATAATTTTAATAAAACATAGATAAAATAGGAGCAAAATCATTAGCCCAGCTTTAAAAAAAAACAAAACAATTACTTTCCTTAAAAACAGATGTTAGTTTTGCATTGAGTTTTAAATCTCACAGACGACATTTGCAAGTTAACAAAGAATTTGAATAGTTAGTCAATAACTTATGAAAGTCAGAAGCACCAGCGTCACCCTCCTGAGGATCTGCAGCCAACAGAAGATCCTCCAGGTCTGTGGTAGATGGAAGATCCTCCAGGTCTGTGGTAGATGGACACGTTAAGACAAAAACTGGTCAAAATCCCGAGCCACAAACAAAGTAATGTGTCTACTCTATTCAGTGCAGTGAAGATGCAGTGAGCGTTACATTGGAGAAACTAAACAGCTACTCCACAAGAGGAAGTACCAACACCGACGTGAGAGTCCCTCTGGACCCCAGTCCCACCTACATCTCAAAGCCACTAACCTCCTCTGAAGAGAGTGAAGTTCAGATCTTAGACAGAGAAAAGAAATGGTTTGAAAGGGGAGTTAAAGAAGCTATTTTTGTTAGGAAAGAGAATCCTTCCTTAAACAGGAGCCTGAGACATAATCTCTCCTCCATCTACAACTCCATCTACACCTCCATCTACACCTCATCTACACCTCCACCTCAGACCCAGAACCTGAAACTACTCAGACCTGAATAGGGACGTCTCAAGCTGAAACTAGAGACTACAGCAGGGTTTGTTAAGGCTCGCTTGAATAGACGTACAAGGAGATGAATAAAAAATCACCCTCATCTAACAGAAACATGCCCACGCAAACACATATGAATTACAAGTTAGAATGTTTAGCTACCGACTTAGCAACTTGTTCGCTCATGGAGTAATATCGTGCTGTGGCTTAAACAGGAGAATAGACAACTGTAGGTGATAAAATGCCCACGCTCATCCACATGTGTTCCATATGTCCATGAAAACTGTAACAAATTTGCCCAAGCGAAGCGAGGAGACAAAATGGCGGACTCAAAAACTTGTTTGCTCATGTGAGTCATATCGGTGCTTCCGACAAACATTAAACACATTTTAGAAAACTGTATGTGATGTAAAGTATTTTTAATAGAAATGTGGGTGTACAGAGCTGCGAGGCACTGCAGAGGAGTGTCACCGTCAGTGAAAACCTGCAGCATGTCGGGGCAGGACCAGAAACAAAGGACTGATGAAAAAACATCTGCAGTTATGAAATCTGGGACGTGCATGAATCATTCTATATAATCCTCCTAATGCAACTTTCTAATACAGAAAATCAATTACCAGTCCCACTTCCTTGTATAAAGATAAAAATATACTTTGAAAAGCCAACTCGATTTGACAGTTTATGAATATTACAGAACTATAATCATCTTTTCTCAGTGATGGCGTCAGGTGGTTCGTGGCTGTTTTATCACAAAGTAATGAGACTAAGAAAGACATTAAAATCACAATACAACAAAACATAAATAATCACAAATACTCATCATAAAATGAACACAAAAGGAGGAAAACCTTTCAGTCACAGCAGCAAAAAAGAACCATTTCAGTCTGGATTTAAACACTGTCAAAGTCGAGGCCTGTCTCACATCTTCAGGAAGAGAGACAGATAAAACTGAACAAAACTCAAACACTGACACATGTGTGAAGTACTTCACCTGACACAGGACACATGTGTGAAGTACTTCACCTGACACAGACACGTGTGTGAAGTACTTCACCTGACACAGACACATGTGTGAAGTACTTCACCTGACACAGACACATGTGTGAAGTACTTCACCTGACACAGGACACATGTGTGAAGTACTTCACCTGACACAGGACACATGTGTGAAGTACTTCACCTGACACAGACACATGTGTGAAGTACTTCACCTGACACAGACACATGTGAAAGTACTTCACCTGACACAGACACATGTGTGAAGTACTTCACCTGACACAGGACACATGTGTGAAGTACTTCACCTGACACAGACACGTGTGTGAAGTACTTCACCTGACACAGGACACATGTGTGAAGTACTTCACCTGACACAGGACACATGTGTGAAGTACTTCACCTGACACAGACGCACATGTGTGAAGTACTTCACCTGACACAGACACATGTGTGAAGTACTTCACCTGACACAGACACATGTGTGAAGTACTTCACCTGACACAGGACACATGTGTGAAGTACTTCACCTGACACAGACACGTGTGTGAAGTACTTCTTCACCTGACACAGACACATGTGTGAAGTACTTCACCTGACACAGACACATGTGTGAAGTACTTCACCTGACACAGGACACATGTGTGAAGTACTTCACCTGACACAGGACACATGTGTGAAGTACTTCACCTGACACAGACACATGTGTGAAGTACTTCACCTGACACAGACACATGTGTGAAGTACTTCACCTGACACAGACACATGTGTGAAGTACTTCACCTGACACAGGACACATGTGTGAAGTACTTCACCTGACACAGACACATGTGTGAAGTACTTCACCTGACACAGACACATGTGTGAAGTACTTCACCTGACACAGGACACATGTGTGAAGTACTTCACCTGACACAGGACACATGTGTGAAGTACTTCACCTGACACACAGGACACATGTGTGAAGTACTTCACCTGACACAGGACACATGTGTGAAGTACTTCACCTGACACAGACACATGTGTGAAGTACTTCACCTGACACAGACACATGTGTGAAGTACTTCACCTGACACAGGACACATGTGTGAAGTACTTCACCTGACACAGACACATGTGTGAAGTACTTCCTGGTTCTAGTCAGACTCTCGCAGCAGTGTTCTGGATGTTCTGTCTCGTTTGCAGAGGCCAGTGAGACGTTACAGTCGTCTAACCTCCTGGAGACAGATGCAGGATAAGTCTCTCTGAGTCTGGTTTGGACAGTTTACCTTTGATTTTTGACGTGTTTTTAGATGTAAAAAGCTGCAGATGTTCTTGATTTGATGTGACTGTTAAAATTCAAGTCTGAGTCATTATTACCTCTAGATTTCAGTCTGATTTGAAGGTTTTTAGAGAGAGAGACTGGAGGTGACTCTGACACTTTCTCTATGTTTCTGTGGGTCTGTGACTTTCATCTTGTCTGAGTTTATCTGGAGAAAGTAGTTTTCATCCACACACTGATCTGATCAGTGTCAGAGTGAATCCACTGGTCCAGATTCACCTGCTGCAGTGACACATAGATCTGAGTCTCTGCAGAGTCGTGACACATTATTTCTGTGCATTAACTGACCTAACAGCAGCATGTAGAGATAAAAAACGGCAGACTGTTTGAGGTGGAGTTTCGTGGGTTGCTGCTGACTGACAGTTCTAAGAATGTGTGTAGGTGGATAAAAACTGTTACCGCCTGGAGATTCCCTGAAAAAACTGGTTCTTGATGCATCCTCTTTAAAAGACCAAGAAAACGATGCTATTCATCAATCCAGAGATCCAGAGAGGTAAGAGCAGCTCAGGCATCAACAGCAGACGCTCAATGACAAATACTTCTGTCTTTTACAGCTTTGTTCTTTTTGGAGAATCATCTTGGACTGTGTAAGTAAATACAAAAAAATAATATGAATAGGATTTCTTACAAATTATTGTCTCATATAATTTGTATAAAAAGACATTGACACTATTTTAATACACCCAGTTACATTTAGGGCCATTATTCCAGTGTTCATCCCTGTTGTGCTTATGGACAAACTTAAACTCGAGCGACTTGTTGAGAGGTCTACAGTTTTCTTCTGTCTGTAAAAGAATTTGTCTTGGTGAAGATTTCAGACTTTAGAGGATTAAATCTGACCATTTATTGTTAAAAGTCTGTCTTCTTCAGGTTCAGGAAATTACTATTGAAAGCCACTGATATTTGACCAAATATAATAACAAAAATATAATTGTGATTAATTTATTGTGTGATATTTTCCCTGATTATACATTTTATGAAGCGCATTAGTC
>JAIEZT010000019.1:982950-1050450 GCA_019594935.1 Periophthalmus modestus | reverse complement strand
CTTAACAGACTTAACTCTAACAGAGTAAGAGTGAAAAAGCTGCATAAATCCTGTATAAAGTCATAAACATAATTGTCTCCAGTAAATCAGAGATAAACTCGGGTGTGAGACTTCCACAAAGTCCCATAAACATTTACACAGAGAATATATAAACAGAATCTACTCTACAACTTTAAAAACAGATTCAAGTATTAGTTTAGATCTATTTTTATCATTTTAAAACAGAATGTAACATTTTGGCTAAAAATTTGCATGTTTTCTTTCATTTTGGTTGTGTTAATTGTACTGAAAAAATTCAAACATGTGTCCCTCCTGTGAGCAGCTCGCCTCTCCACAAACCTGACTCTTATCTGACCTGTAAATGTTGTTCATTTGACCAACGCTCTAACCACTGAGTGTGTATGTTTTCACGTTCTGTTTTCATGGACCTGCCGCCTGAAGAACTCGTCTGTGCATTTTACAAAATATTATGTTGTGTCTAACTTAAAATACAAATACAGAAGCTACTGACACCATCACCCACTTTTAACCCAGACTTGTGATGTAACGTTCGGCTCTTTTAAACGGTTGGATCCAGATCTCATTTTATAAAAGTCAAATATTTTTCTAATTTGTTTGCATTTTTATACTGATGGACACTGAACAGACGAGAATCAGTTTGGAAGAAGAGCAGGCGACACGAGTGAGAGCTTTGTGAAATGACTATCATTTTATTTGGTCATGTATAATTTGAAAGTGAAACACTCCCTCTCAGTTTGACAGTTTAAACACATTTAAGTCTTTTCTGTGATGAGTTTGTTGATAAAATAAGTTCTCACATTGTCTCTCATAAACAAATCGTAAAAGTTCATCGTAAAGTTAATCGTAAAACTTTTCAAAGTCTCTTTGAAATGGATCCCACAAAAGAGCCGAAAGTCCCCTCACTTTTCCAGACACACGATTCTCTTCATGGTGCATCACCAAAATGATTTGACTCAGAGATAAACAGACTGTCCCGGACAGATGTTTGTCCCGGTGCAACATCTGAACAGCAGAAGAAGTGAGCAGGACTAATGCTTCAAACTAAAACATGTTTGACTCATGATTTAATTCAGGCCTTTTAAGGAAAATTTAATAAGTGATTTGACAACTACTCCACATTACCACAAAACATCCAAAGTGGATATTATTTGTGGAACTGTTGGCAGCTAAATAAAAATATCCAAGTGCTGTAACAAAGTCACGATAAGTCCTGATTCAGATCTGCTACATAAAACGCTGAAGTGCGGCTCCGTGTGCGGCTCCGTGTGGGGCTCCGTGTGGGGCTCCGTGTGCGGCTCCGTGTGGGGCTCGTGTGGGGCTCCGTGTGGGGCTCCGTGTGGGGCTCCGTGTGGGGCTCCGTGTGCGGCTCCGTGTGCGGCTCCGTGTGGGGCTCCGTGTGGGCTCCGTGTGGGGCTCCGTGTGGGGCTCCGTGTGGGGCTCCGTGTGGGGGCTCCGTGTGGGGCTCCGTGTGGGGCTCCGTGTGGGGCTCCGTGTGGGGCTCCGTGTGGGGCTCCGTGTGCGGCTCCGTGTGGGGCTCCGTGTGGGGCTCCGTGTGGGGCTCCGTGTGGGGCTCCGTGTGGGGCTCCGTGTGGGGGCTCCGTGTGTGGGCTCCGTGTGGGGCTCCGTGTGGGGCTCCGTGTGGGGCTCCGTGTGCGGCTCCGTGTGGGGCTCCGTGTGTGGGCTCCGTGTGGGGCTCCGTGTGCGGCTCCGTGTGGGGCTCCGTGTGGGGCTCCGTGTGCGGCTCCGTGTGGGGCTCCACTCCGTGTGGGCTCCGTGTGGGGCTCCTCCGTGTGGGGCTCCGTGTGGGGCTCCATCGTCGTGTTCATCCAGCAGCAGTTCAGGTTTACTTCCTCCAGGGTTGTTCTTAAAACCAGTTTGTTTTAACCTGTGACACTCACTCGTGTGTCACACTCACTCGTGTGTGTGACAGTCAAAGACACAGCAGCAGCTGAAGCTCTCTCACTCTCCACGATGGAAAACACCTCAGATATAGGTAATTATTTTTCTTGTCGTGCGTCTGGGAATTATCATTGGTAGAGCTATTGCCAAAGTTACACCAACAGATTGGAAATGCTCTGTAACCATCACTAACAAGTGCTCCAGTTACAGCCTGCGTGGTCCCAGGTAAGAGATTCTTTTACTGACAGTATCTTATGATAATCTGAAAGCACCTGTTTTTGTTTGCTGTTACATGCAGGGTGCACACAGAGAGCGGCGGATGTTTATTTTTACCTGGCATTATTGATGCATCTTCACCTAAAAATGGTCTTTTCATAAAGACTCCAAACAGCACGAGGAGCAGTCGGAGTGTTCACCTATGACCTCTACAATAACTCCACCAACCAGTGCGTGGGCAGAATGGCAGTAATGTACAAAGTGCCATTTAACCTCAATATTAAGGACAATGCCTACGCCCTGGGAGTCGTAGATGTGAGCACAGAGTGCAACAAACAACTTTTCAGACGGATGTCCAAAACCACTGAGCCGGACTTCAGCAGAGAGAAAGCTAAAGGGCCCAGTCTCACCCGCACCAGCGACTTTGTGACCATCAGGGCCAATATGTCCGACTGTTACACTCCCACCATCAAACTCGAAGTCAGTGAAAACTAAGCTCCTTATCACTCGTGAAAATGAATACATTATATATATATATATATATATATATATATATATATATATATATATATATACATACATAACTGTTTGTTCCATATACCACAGCTGAAAACTATGAATAAAAAGAAAATACAAAGTGTTACAATATTCTGTGACTCTTGCTTATGTAACCCCTAACTGTTCAGTTATTATTTTAATGGCATGAAATTGTACACTCTATTTACTGAACTCTACATATACACACTCTACATATGTGCCAGTAAATGTGAAAATACAAATGTTTATAACACAGATGCAGTAAACATAAATCTGGTGCATTTTAATCAGTTAAACATAATAAAACCATCTTCTGTCACATTAACCTTCATGGGACCACAGTACACTCTTACATTTTCCTTTTTCAAACTGGACTGACGTCCAATACTTGCAACAGTCTTGGAGAAACCCAGCTTTCAAATCCCACTGTCATTCACTTTCTTGGAATTCAAATAATTAAAAATCAACAACAATTTCAAATAAGTTTTCAACAGAAAAAAAAAAAAAAAAGATGCCTTTAAATATTGTACAATGCTACTGTTGGACTTGCTTCTGTTTGAGGCGTGTCTTCAGAGCCAAAAGATCAATGTAGAGGATCTGGTTAAGTACGGCTGAGGCGCAGAGCAGTCCCCCATGAAGAGCCCCTGCCATGCCGTTACAGAACACATCCTGACCTAAACACAGGCGGATTAATACTCACAGAGCAGAACTATAACCATTCTCTGAGGCAGTGCACTCACCTGTCAGGTAGAGGCCCTCCACTGGGGTCTGTGGCCGTGTCCTGGCCACAGTGTCTGGGGTGAAACGGTCCAAGTTGTGCTCTGCTCCGTACATCTCGCCTCTCGGTGCGCCCAGGTAGTGCACGTTAGTGAGAGGGGTGGCAGCATCAACCATCACCACCTACACAAAAGTATTACATTAGCATATAAACAAAACCACTTTTTAATCAATTGTGATCCACAAAATGTGCATCTTAGTTAAACTTTGCAGGCCTGTAACATGTTGTGATGATGAATAAAATCAGGAGCACTACTGTGTATTTAAGAAGCCACTGAATACTAAAAGGAACAACCATAACAGTTCAGTGTTAATCAAACACACACCTTGTCTCTCAACTGAGGAAAGACAGTTAATGCCCAGTCCAGCAGCTCCTGGGCCATGCTGTTTTTCAGATCCTGGTAGTCCTGCCCTCTTCTGCCCAGCTTAGTGTCTTTCCACTCTTCAAACCACTCATAACGGGCCATGGTCAACAGTGTCATGCAGGACTTTCCTATGAAAGACCCACAGAAATCAAAGCTGTTGATCCAAAGACTTCTGTCAGTTTGCTGTTACCTGGATGTCGAATGCTGGCTGTAGGATCTTTGGCAGAAGGAAATGTGATAAACATCATCGGAATGTTGCCCAGCACCTCTTCCCGGCCAAGCGAGGAATACTGTTCCATCCTGCAAATATCAGAAAAAACACCATGAACACAACAGATACAGATGTGCCAGAGATATGCTGGACAGTGCCAAAAAGACATGTTGATCCTGTTTTAAGATCACATAAGAGTTGATTGAAATTCCATTCATGCATTTTTGCATATTCTCAAAAAACACCTGCACAAAAAATTTCCCGTAACAGCAAGTATGATTATATTATGTGCCCCTTATGATGAGAACAAGAACAAGGTTTTCTACGTTGCCTGGACCGGCGTCACTGGGGCCCCACCCTGGATCCAGGCCTGGGGTGGGTGCTCGAGCGCAAGCGCCTGACGGCCGGGCCTTTCCCCATGGGGCCCGGCTGGGCTCTGCCCGAAGGAGCGATGTGGGGCCATCCTCACGTGGATCCAACACCCGCAAGAGAATCTATAAGGGGCGAGTGCAGAGAGATCTGAGCACCAGTTGAAGGAGGGGGCCTTGACGACCGGATCTCTGGACATGGAGACTGGCTCTGGGGACATGGAATGTCACCTCACTGGGGGGGGAGGAGCCTGGGCTTGTGCGGGAGTTTGAGAGCTACCAACTAGTTACAGTCGACCTCACCTCCATGCACAGTTTGGGCTCTGGAACCCAACTGCTTGAGAGGGGCTGGACTCTGAATTTCTCTGGCGTTGCCCGCGGGGAGCAGCGAAGAGCTGGTGTGGGCTCATTGCCCCATAGCTCAGCCGCCACTTGTTGGTTTTCACCCCGGTGAACGAGAGGGTCGTGTCCCTGCACCTTTGGGTCGGGGACATGTCTCTAACTGTTGTGTCGCCTATGGGCCAAACAGCAGTGCAGAGTCCCTGGGAGGGGTACTAGACAGTGCACTGACTGGGGACTCCGTTGTTCTCCTGGGGGACTTCAACGCCCATGTGGGTAACGACAGTGACACCTGGAGGGGCATGACTGGGAAGAACGGCCTCCCTGATCTGAACCCGAGCGGTGTTTTGTTATTTGACTTCTGTGCTAGTCAGTTTGTCCATAACAAACACCATGTTCGAGCACGAGGTCCATCAGTGCATGAGGCACCAGGACACCCTATGTCGGAGATCGATGATCGCCTTTTTTGTTGTGTCATCTGACCTCCGGCCGAGTGTTTTGAACACTTGGGTGAAGAGAGGGGCAGAGCTGTCAACTGATCACCACCTGGTTGTGAGTTGGATCCGCTGGCAGAGGAGGAAGCCAGATAGACCTGGCAGGCCCAAGTGTGTCGTGAGGGTCTGTTGGGAAAGTCTAGCGGAGCCTTCTGTCAGGGGATCTTCGAGTCACACCTCCGGGAGAGTTTCTCCCTGATCCCGGGGAAGGCTGGGGACATGGACTCCGAGTGGGCCATGTTCTCCACCTCTTTTGTCGATACGGCCCCTCGTAGCTGTGGTCGTATGGTCTGAGGTGCTTGTCGCGCCGGCAACCCCCAAACCCGGTGGTGGACAGCGGAAGTAAGGGATGCCGTCAGGCTGAAGAAGGAGTCCTATCGAGCCTTGTTGGCATGTCCCACCGGGAGGAGGCCCCGGGGAAGACCCAGGACACGCTGGAGGGACTATGTCTCTCTGACCTAGGAACGCCTTGGGGTCCCACCGGAGGAGCTGGAGGATGTGTCTGGGGTGAGGGAAGTCTGGGAGTCTGCTTACACTGATGCCCCCGCGACCCGACCCCGGATAAGAGGAAGAAAAAGGATGGCTGAATGGATGGACAAATGCATGGCTTTGAGCCCATATTTGCTAAAGTTTGTAGCTATGGCACACTACATTTTTAGTAATGGTACAATGGAGACATTTTAATCACTATATCTTGTTGATTTTTTAAAATAATTATATCATAAGCTCACAGTTCATCCAGGTTGTTGTCTTTGTACATCCAAAAGTTGGTGGACACAATGCCCAGTTCTTCTTTTGTTCCATCCAAACCAACAAAGACCAAAAAGGAGCCCATTCCATGTCGCACCATTCCCAGCAACGAATGAATCTCTGCATATACAAAACAATATTAATTCAACTCTATTAAATGTATTTTGTAAAGCTCCAAATCATTACAGCAAGATATTAATAAGATATAAAGAGTTTTAGACAAGCGAGCAACAACAGTGCACCGGGTTTCTCTTGTATGTGCTGGGGCAGAAACTTCTGAAACGTGTTAAAGATTCCTGCGTTGGAGATGACAACAGGCGCGTGGACCTCCACCTCCTCTTTGCCTTTGAGCACTGTCACCCCTGCAGCAGAAGACATTTTATGAACCATGAAGACCTCACAGGAAGTTGTGATAAATGCATTCTTGTTTCATCCACACAACTAAAAAAAGTAAGATAGTAAACTTACCATAAGTCTTTCCTTGACTGTTGATCAGGATGCGTTGCACAGGGGCTCTGACTAGCACAGCTCCCCCTGACCTCTGAATGACTGGGATAATGTTGAAAGCAAACTCACTGGCGCCCCCTCGTGGATAGTATGCCCCACGCTTGTAGTGATGAAGCAGAAGAGCATTGATGAGAAAACTGGACTCTTTCGGAGGGACACCTATGAAGAAAGTAAGAGTTTCAGACAAACATCCAGCTGTTTGCATACATATTTTTTTTGTGCAGCACCGTAGAACAGATACGCGGAGAGCGCCTGTAAGTCCTTGTTCTGTGTGATGTGCGACATCAGCTCTGAGTGGTTGGTTGTAGCCAGGCGAAACACAGATGAAATTCGATCTAGGAGGCCAGTTCGAACCAGGAAGTTCACCAACCAGTATGGAATGATTTTTAATGTGGCAATTAAAGGTGTTCTTTTTGAGGCTAACTGCAAGAAAAAGGGAAAGAGAAAGTCATTGAAGAACTTGTTCCCATATCATATACTAGCATGAAAAAGAAGCATAATGGCCCTAGAACTGAGCCTTGTGGTATCCCATATTGTTGTAGTATAAATTGAAGTAGCCAAAAGTTCAAATTATTCTACAACACACATCTATCCAAATGAAATGAGCTCATTGCATCTCATCATTTCCAGCGGTTGTCGTGATCCACTGCAGTACCTTCATCAGTCTCATGAACTCGTCAATCGCCTTCTCCTCTCCAGGGAACTGTTTCTTCAGACTAGCTGCCATCTCTGTTTTTCCAGCATGAATATGATACTCCCTACAATAACAGATCAAACTATGACACCACATACTTGCATGTTATTATTTGCAGGCCAGTCCTTATTACTAATTCAAGCAAATCGCAGAGATCCAACAGTTGAGAATGAGTTTTTATCAGTAACACTTTTCTTCCAGTGTACACTGCCTGGCCAAAAAGAAATGAATCTTGTGACATAGCAGAAGTTTATCAAAACAATGTGTGCTGTAATCAAAGCTAAAGGCAGAAACCAAATATTAGAGTGTGTGACCTTTTCTTGGCCAGGCCCTGTATGTTTTGACTTTGATGCCTACTTTTTACTTTTTAACTCTGACATAAAACACATATATTCGTCTTATTCTGGCCGTAGTTCTCCTCTGTCCAAGTTGAGATTTAGCCCAGTCTTACATCTGTGTGATAAGTCAAAGCCTTTCCTCCATGTGGTGGTCTCACCTGCGCTGCTCAGCCTGACCCAGGATGAGAGTGTCAAAGTGCTCCTCCAACCGCTCAAACTGCAGCTGTCCATCTGTGATCTGGTCTAGAGCCACCTTCAGGAGGCTGTTCTGGTGCAGCTGGCCCAGGTAATGGATTCCTGAGGTTAAAAGGTGACAGGCAAAACTAACTCGTAACAAAATGCTAACAGTTTTTTAAAATTGCGAATCGTTTGCTCTTACCTACATCAAACTCAAACCCCTTGTTCTCAAAGGTGTGAGTGCAGCCTCCAGCCTGGTCGTGCTGCTCCAGAACCACCACCCTTTTCCCGGCTTTGGCCAGAACAGCAGCTGCCGTCAGTCCCCCCACTCCACTGCCGATCACTACGGCATCCAAGGAGAGGGGCACCCGGTCCACACGAAAACCTGCCAAAAAGAAACACATTTCTTTATAAAGTTCTTATTTCTAGTTGTTTCACCAGATACAAAACAGCATGTTCGGTTTCTATGTGCAGCTCTAATCAGAATGTGAAGCATTTGCATCACTGAATCCACAATCTGACAGGTCTCCCTTGGTACTACTTCTGTCCTCTACACTGTCGGGCCAAAAAAAAAAAGTCTCCACCTGGATTTAACTAAGCAAATAGGTCCGAGGCTATAGGTACGAGTCAGGTCTAGGTTTAGCAACAGTCTGAGGTCAGCTGACACCTGAATACACTGAATCAATGAATTTGTTCTTCCCTGATGCTCGGGCATATTCCAAAATGACAATGTCAGGATTCATGGGGCTCAAATAGTGACAGAGGTTCAGGAGAATCATTTTCACACATGGAGCCTAACCCACAGAGTCAGACCTTAACCCCAGTGAGGATCTTTGGGATGTTCTGGAGAAGCTTTGTGCAGCGACTCGACCATCAACTTGGAGCATGAATTCAACACTGGATGGAAATAAATCTGTGGCATTGCAGAAGCGAAATCGAAACAGTGTCACACCGTAATCAAAGCTAAAGGCGGAACAACCAAATATTAGAGAGTGTGACCTTTATCTTTAGTGGCGCCTTGTATTGAAATATAACAATTGTAATAAGCAACGTTACATAATAAAACAGACAAAACAGACACTGAACAATTAAACAGAAGCAAATAAGATGTTCAACACTCAATAGTGAAACAAGCACGTGAGTTTTGGACCATATCAAAGCGTCGGAACTAGTTATATCACCATCTTTTATTCTTATTATTAGTCAACAACAATTATATTATCCATCCTCTCTCATATTTAAAAACAAAACCAACATCTTAACGTTTCAGACGATTGTACAAACAGATCTCACCCCTCTTAAGCCGCTCGTCCCTCTGCTTGCTGTCGATGATCAGAGCTCCTGGGGGCCTCAGACATTTCTCACTAAAGACTTTGTAACGTCGCCCAGTCGTCAAGAAGAAGAGGACCACTCCAGCGAGCAGAACACAGCTCAGAACACCCAGGACCCACCACCACATCGTGCCTCAGCCTCCCAGAGACAAACTGTGAAGGAAACCCTCAGACGCCCTGCTGCACCAGCTGAACGGTGCGGTTCACAAAGGGTTAACATCTCCAATAATGACGTTTATTGAATTATGATATCTGGGAAAGTCGCCAGGGAAACCAGAACATGAAGAACATTCTCCACGCCACAGACACAAGACTGGTCAAGAGAAAAGTACTTCTTATTCAGTTTTTAAAAAGTGTTCAGCCACATTTGCTGCTTGTTACAGAAAAGCTTTGGGCTAAACGACGTGAACAGATCATTTTCACTGTATCTGTTAAAAGGACAAAGTGGCAAAGATGTTTTCCACAGAATTCAGTGGGTCATGAGTGGACCTCAGACTGGGTTATTACGCCATTTCAAATCGATCCTTTTACCCAAGAAGAACCAGGAATGACCAGAGTGTTTTGTCTTTAGAAAAGCTCTGTCCTGGACCTTTATGTTCAAAGCAGCTGCACCAGTCGTGTTAGAGAGGCCAGTTTCATATATATATAAATATTGTACAAGTAAAAAAAGGAAATTTCTCATTTATTACACAAGAAAAGCGTTAACAAAGTCAGCCGCTCCAGCTCAGAGTGGACTTTTTAAACAAAACTGCAGCTTGTAGACATAGAAATACAACGTTTAAAATCGAAATACAAAACCTCAACACTAAACCAAGTATTTTCAGTAGGTGAACGTCATCTTCTGCATTTTATTATATACTGTAGGTGTAGTACATCATCAAGGACATCGTTTATTGCATTTATGAGAATAGCAGAAAAAGACACAGTCGGGTTATTGGAATGTATCTGAGAGAAGCTGCCAGGAAACCACCAGATACGTTTATTCTACAGAAAATATTGTGCATCCAAGTTTTGTTAGCTGCCACAAAGTAAGAAATCCCACCACTAACTCCGCAGTGTTGGCACAAATGAGCGTCACAAGAGACATGGTCCAGATAGAGCAAAGCACAACGTCCACAGGCTCGGAAAGTTTGGTTTATCTGACGCTTTTAGTCGCCTCCCTCTCCTGATGTGCTTTACGAATGTGCACTGTCGACATGCAAATACGAGCAGACAGCCATGCCCAGCCACAAGTGATACATGTCTGAAAACGCCTTTATAATAAATGAATGTTCTACAGTGAGTGCTGCTGGATTCAGAGGCTCCGGCTAAAGTACGAGGAAACATCTCATACCTAATATATGAGAGTCTAGAATATACTTCCATCTACATGCTATCTACAGCGATTTACAACGGAGAACTTACAACAAAATACTGAGCTAGCTTATTAGCATATAACAAATAAACAGTGTGCAAAGTGTGACTTATGTGTGTGTCTGAGTGTGACTTATTTACACACTGGCACTTCTATGTACGCTTTATAAAACAGGACAGAGAGGTTATTGCTGGCAGTAAATAGAAATATGAAAGTGTTGATTGACACGTAATACTGGATGTAAACATCGACAAAGACTAAAGATAAGATGGCACTGATAATGGACAGAAAATGCAAACTGGTCTTGGCACCAGCCCAAAATGAACCACCGCTCCCTCGTCTGGGCCTCGTTATGTAAAACGTGTTTTTTACAGACATTCAGTTCATCTTGTGAGAGAAAAGCACCTTGTTCACCTCTTTTACACCTGCTACTCAAATCCCGGTTGACCCGTGTGCTAATCTAGTCCTTTAAAGTGGAATACACCTCGTGAAATCAGATCATTTTGTCCAACCGCTTCATAATGTCAATGAGTTCCACCTCTCGTCTTTGTGATTCAGGTAAAAATAGTAGTAAACTTGTTTGTCGTCTCCTCTCTGATTCTTTGTGCCGTTTAACTCCTGCCTTTAAAAAACCCAGGTGACAGGAACCCACTGCGGGTTTTTGGACACAGTCTCCAGAGCAGCTTTGACCGTGCGGTAGGTCTCGTCCAGGTTGTCGTTGACGATGGTCAGGTCAAAGTAGTGACCGAAGGCGGCCTGGAGTTTGGCACTTTGCTCACACGTTCTGCGCAGCTCCTCATCCTGGAAAACACAGACCAAGAGGGAAAAGAGGTGAATTACGTATGGTCACATGTACAGAGCACTAATGGCAGCTTAAGTTACTCTGTGACAGAACAACAGTATTTAATATTCTAGTCTTTTTTCTCTTTCTGTTTCCTTTCCAGTTTAAGCGAGTGGGTTCTGTCGCCCTCTGCTGGACAGGCGCATATGGAACCAGCACAAAAAATTCACTGCACTGACAGATTTATAAACGCCCGTCCTCGTGATGTCGTGATATGAACATTTGAAACTTGATCTCGATACTAAAGAATCGACTTTACGCCCAAATGAAAATAAAACACACAATAATAGTTTTTTTATCAGAACTAATATAAGACCACGTGGTATAAAACTCATGATGAAACTGTTCAGAAAAGGTAATTTAAGCAAGTACAAAACTCGACTTTCAATTTGAATAGTTTTAGCATTGATTAGCGTCTCATTTTTGATACTTTTGACGACCCCTCGTGTAACCGCTTCATATACATCTGTCGTATGACACAAAATTGTGCTTTTGTTTGTTACAGTTTTGCTCAGACCTGGAGTTTTACGGTGCAGTGTTGGTCCTCCAGACTCTTCTTCTGTGTTTTTATTTTTTCTTTGTGTGACCTTCGCCCTTAGTTTAAATTCAGGGTTTGACTTCTGCCTCGTCAGTTTTGGGAAGACGTCAGTGTCTGTTGTGATCTCATGATTTAAGTGTCGTTTTGTGATTATTTTTGCCTTTATTTACATCTGTAATGATATTTGAATGTGTTTTGACGTGTGTTTAATGATATTGGAGCTGTGTGTTTAATGAGCTTTGACGTGGAGCTCCGACGTGGAGCTCTGACGTCCAGCTCTGACATCGAGCTCCGACGTCGGAGCTCCGACGTCGAGCTCTGACGTTGCTCTGTTTTCATTTATTCATGTGATGCCGACTCTGTCCTTTATCTTTCCTCCTGTAGTTTGGGCTGGACCGATAAACAGCGACACGTTGATCTTATTTTGTACTTTTGTGACCCAGATTAAACTGAGAGCGCCTCCAAAAGTTCCCTGTGTGTCCCGAGGCTCTTTAACACAAGTCCAGTCCAGTCACCTGCTTGTTTGCTTGTTTTATTCGGTGTTTGATTTCAGTCGTGCCTCACTCTCTGACCGACACGTCTGAAGCGTCTTACCGTGAGCGTGTTGGGCACCACACCGGCCTCGACCGCCGACTGGTTCATGGCCTTCAGCACCTCAAACTCTGGAGCCTGGAGGAAGACCACATACGGCAGGAACTCTGAGGTCCGCAGCACTTTGAGAGACTGGAGGAGACAAAGACAGGCTCAGATTTGATGAGTGAAAACCCCCCAGAGCCAAACACATGACGTCCAGCTGACTTATTCACAACTGCAGCGAATCGTGTCCCGAGACGTCTGTGACAGCATCAAAAGAAACGAGTTTTAGCCCAAAGACAAACATAAACCTCAAATGTAAAATCCCCAAATAAATGTCTGAATGTGGCAAAATCAGGAGTTTTTTTGAAATATTTCATTTGGCTGATTTACTCTCATTATTATGAGGTGGTATTTATCATAGTTTTACATCAGTTCAGTGGAAATTAGTCAAAAGTTGACAAAAATAAGCCGTGAATTCTTAAAAAAAAAAATTCAGGGACAATTTGTGCAGAAGAAAAGATTTTTTTCTGGCAGTTTGATCATTAATGCTGTTGTTGTACTTTTTATTAGTTCAATCATAACTTCTGTGTGATTCAGAGGCGGAGGTTCTGGCCGTTATGGTGTCGACACTTATCAAACTTGTGCTTTAAACGACTTAATGACACTTTGTACCGGTTGTTGCTTTAGGTCATTGTCTATTAAATGTCGTTAAAGGGATAAAACTCATTTCAAACTGATTAAAGCTCCTCAAAGACGTTTAATCCAACAACAGATTTAATTTCTAGTTTGAAATAAACTCGCTTCATGTCGTCGCTGTTCTGCCTGAGCAGCTTAATCAGCTTTTAAACAAATAAAAAACAGATATTTAACTGTCAACATATACATATATATATACAGATATATATATACATATATACATACATATATATATACATATATATATATATACATACATATATATATATATATACATATATATATATATATACATATATATATATATATATATATATACATACATACATATACATATATATATATATATATACATACATATATACATACATATATATATATACATACATATATATATATATATATACATATATATATATACATACATATATATATATATACATACATATATATATATATATATATATATATATATATATATATATATATATATATATATACATACATATATATATATATATATACATACATATATATATACATATATATATACATATATATATATATATACATATATACATATATATATATATATACATACATACATATATATATACATATATACATACATACATATATATATACATACATACATATATATACATATATATATATATACATATATATATATATACATATATATATACATACATATATATACATACATATATATATACACATACATATATATATATATATATATATACATACATACATATATATATATATATATACATATATATATATATATATATATATATATATATATATATATATATATATATATATATATATATATATATATATATATATATATATATATATATATATATATATATATATATATATATATATACATAATACATATATACATACATATATACAGATATACATATATATATATATATATATATATATATATATATATATATATATATATATACATATATATATACATATAATATACAGATATATATATATACATATACATATACATATACACATACACACACATATATATACATACTATGTTTGTCATATTGACCTTGTATACATGGTTACATATATACATATACAAATCTGTATATATATATGTATATATATATTTATACACACATATATGTATTTGGATTTATGTTTGTGTATAAACTATGTATAGATATTTGTAAAGTTGCTTTGAAAATAGATACCATATATACAGTCGACTTGGCGCTTTATGCGTACTTTACTTTTATACAGACCTGGGGCATGTCAGAAGTTTGTCTGTTTGACCTTGGGTCTCGTCAAGACGAGGCACCTCCTGGTGGAGGTATGATGGTGGTTGAGTTTAGGTGGAGGTTTGGATTGCGTTTAGTGTAAACTATGTGCGTTTCTGAAGTTGCTTTGAAAATGACTCCAGGAAAACAGTCGACCCTCGCGTTTCTGACCCTCGCGTTTCTGACCCTCGCGTTTCTGACCCTCGCAGGACCCTCGCGTTTCTGACTCTCGAGTCGCGTTTCTGACTCTCGCGTTTCTGACTCTCGCGTTTCTGACCTGTGGGTTGGCGTCCAGGATACACACACGTCCAGCCTCCACCACCTCGTGGATGGACTCCGTCTTGATCCCGTACAGGTTTCCATCGTACTCGCCGTGTTCCAAGAAGCGGCCATTTTTTATGTCCGCCTCCATCTTGTTGCGACTGGTGAAGGCGTACATCCGGCTTTCACGCTCGCCCTTTTTAGGCTTTCTGGACGTGTCTGGAGACAGAGGTTTATCACATGTTTATCACAAACACAATTATGAAACTTTTAGTGACGGAGGCTCGTCTCACAGGGGATGATGGTGCCAAAGATCAGAGGGTCTCTCAGCAGAAGTTTGGTTTTGAGTCTCCGCCTCCCGACACCCTGAGCACCAATGAGAATCAAGGTTTTCCTCTTGAAAGGTGGGACTTTGGCCACCTCTTCATAAAGCAAAATCTCATGTCTGTCAAACTCTGAAAGAGAAAAGGGTCAGAGCAGGTGAAGCCGAACACGAGCAGACACTGGATCGTTTGACATGATTCGTTTACCTGCGTTTTTCGTGGTCACATACATCATCTTCTTTTTCTTCTTTAATCCGACGCCGGTGCACAGATTACCTGGAAGATGAGCAGAACTGTGCAGCATCTATTTTTGTCACATTCAAAAAGAAAATGGTATTATTGTCGTCCACTGTATCACCACCAGGGGGCAGCATCGAGCGACTGACACTGACATGAAAATAATGTCACACAAAACAAAACTTTAACTTCATATTTGAAAATACAATATTCATACGGCCTGGAGACAGTCCGATGTTTGTCGCTGTGACACTTTGAAGCTGCACTAAGAATCAACAGTTTTATTTGCAGCTGAATAAGTCAGAAAATGAAATAATAACGTCAAACATAAGATTCAGTTCAGTCTGTTTCAGTCCAGGATGAGACACTGGTTTGGCTCTTTTTAAAACGTAAATGTTACTGTTTATATTGTCACTGTCTTTGTTTTAAAAATGGGCCATGAGTCTGGAACAAAGATGAAGTGAATAACACGACACAGGCAGAAGTTCCACAGTTTTTTGAGTAAAAGCAGCTGTTTGTTCACTGCCTTTGTTCCTCAGAAATAGCTACGTTTAAAGCTCGTTCTTGTTGCCGTTTTGCCCTCCATCCAGTTACATAATCAGCAGAGCATCGGTTCAATTTGCGCTTATACATCCTGACACGTCGGATTATTATGGTCACTGGTTTTGGAGAGTTCTGTTTCAGAATTAACCCGACTAACTTCTACCATTATACATCAGTTATAAGTGAAACGAGCCTCAGTCAGAGCCGCAGACTCAAACCGACACCAGCACTTTACAGATGCATCATGAACATCCACTTAAAGCTCAATATTTTAATGTTCTGAGTGGAACATTCTGTGTGCAAAGCAGATGCACTAATCCTTTTACTTGATCTGAAGTAATGTCTATTTAAACTTAAATACTATTATTATAAAAGCCTCATGAAGCATTTTTCCTCCATGAACGAGGAGACTCAGTCGTGGAGTCGTTCAAATAGTCGTGGTTCTTTTGTCTGATCTGCCTCCTGTTACCTGCTGGTGGAAGCTCCACGTCTCTCTTCACAAAAGCTTTTCTTTTCTCCTCCAGCATCTGACTGGGGATCAGCCCCGTGTTTCCTCCCTCCACGTGACGAGCCTAAGAACAAATCCAAAATGACGTCCTCCCTTCTAAACCACATAAATATAGTGTTTGTTGCATGTTCTACCTGCCACCAGTTGACGTCGTCCTGGTTGACGATCTGCAGGATGTCGCCCGTCTCAAACCTCAGACCCGCCTCTTTACACGGGATGAGTGCGTCGTGGGCGGGGTCATAGTCGTAGTGACACTTGAAGAACACCTGAGGACAGAAGAGTCTCACCTCATGTTCACGTTTGAGGGTCTGTTGCTCGCTCACCTTTCGTGGGGGGATGGCCTCGTGGTAACTCGGGAGAATCTTCAGGACCATGTTTCCGCTGGCGGCCTGCAGCTCCTCGTGCAGAACCCGAGGGTCTCGCCCCACGTCCCGCCCGTTTACCTGAGGAGACAAAACATTCAAGAATATCACTTCTTAAAATGTCCTTTTGAAAGTTTTAGGTCTCAGCTCAGTCTCATAGTCACTCTGCAGTTTCCTCAACAAATTTCTTGTTTTTTCAGTTTTTATTTTCTTTATCTTAGAAAACTCTTTGTTATATAGAAGTGCATCATTTTAGATCAGATTATTATAATTTTTTTTTTTCATCAAAGAGTCTTACCACTCCCTGAGAATAATCTGTTTTTTTTAGTTTTCAGAGTTTACTTTTCCTGTTTTAAATCTCAAAATCTGGTCTTGAAACAGGCACAAAGTGATGGACTCTGGCTCAAACCCTGATCCTCTTCGATGTAAAAAAGCGAAACATCTCATCCTAAAAACCCAAATACCTCTTTGATGATGTCCCCGACGTGCAGCAGGCCCTGCTGGTCGACCATTCCTCCGTGCAGAATACGAGCAATGACCAGTTCCCCGTTTTCTACTTTAAATGTTACTCCCTGAAAAGGAAAAACAGAAAATCACAGAAAAACAGTCCCAACATAGAAAAAGTCTTTAAAAACGGCCGTACCAGATGCTCTCCTGCCACCTTGCGGATGCCCACCATGCGCACGGCGTCTGGAGGGTGGTGGTTGTGTGTGTCGCACTCGTCTTCATCCTCGTCTTCATCGTCGTGGTCCACAAAGTCACAGGGGCTGGGCGGAGGGCTGTCACACGCCTGGGACGCCACCGAGTCATGCGTCTCCAGAAGGGACTGAAAGTGACACGAGAAGATGCCATCAGACCAAAGAGCGTCCGGAGGATCAGGACGATTGTGTTTAGTCTCGTTTAAAAGAGACAAATCCACTTTTAGGAGCGTTTAACCCACACAAAACTGATCCTTCTCATACAGTTTTAATATACAGTGTTTCTCCTGGAGAAAATATGTTGCTCGGGACGTTTCTCTCACCACTCGTGTCCACTGCTCTGCGTTTAAAATGTCCAAAATATGAAATAATGACCCACAGTTTTATAATCGCAGAGCCAATCACTTCTGTATCTAAACATTTAAAGGTTTATGTGGCTGTACCTGGAAGTGAGGCTGTGTGAGGATGTTGGACAGCTCAGCCACCGTGTCCGAGTGGCTCTTGAACGGGTCCAGGTCTCGGAGGATCTCCTGGAGCAGCTCCACGTTGTTCTCCCGCACCGGAGAGAGCCGCGGGGCCTTCAGGCTCTCATCCTGCTCCTGGGGAAAAACAGGCAGCTGGTGAAGAGCCGAGAGACTGAGAACGAAGATACAGCCTCATGAAACTGATCTGTGTCAGTATCAACGGGAGATTCTTTTAAATGTTTTATTAATTTGCCACAAAATTAATAAAAAGTCCACTTAACAAAAGCACATTTTTCAAGTATAAAATCACACATGATTCATTCTGGTGACTTTAATTCCCCTTTAAACATGGTTCTAACTTTAAATAATCTTTGCATTTGGAGAATAAGCTTTACGTGTTGGAGCGCCCTCTGCTGTCAGAAACAGGAACAAACACCAGATAAAGTCCTCGTTGCTGTGCTAATAGAGCCGAGTGTTTGACCGAAGAATCGTCTGTGATGCAAATGTGAACCGAGCGTGTTTAGAGCTCACAGAAGAGGATTTTGGACTGAAGTGTGAGGATGAAGCAGACACAGCTCCAGGTTTGTCTTTGATAATTGGACGACAGTAAAACACGGTTCATTTGACATAGTTTGTGTTTTTAAGGCGTACGAGTGAGGACATCTGTTGTAAAAGTTGTACAAAATGCAGTGTAAGTGCTGTGAGTTCTTGTGGTTTGGAGGTTTGTATAAAATGCTGCTCACCAGAGGGTTCTCCATGATGCCTTTGAGGTAGATGAGGTCCAGGTCGTTGGCCGTGGTGGAGCTGGCCGTGCTGTCACTCATGGCGTCCAACACCTGGGGAGCTAAAAACACAAAGACTCGATGATCCCAAACGTCCAGAAACAAAGGAACAAAGGCTTTTGTGTTTGAGTCAGTGTGAACGTGGGGGTGTGGTGATGTAAGAGGATGTCTCTCACCAGGCTCGGTCCTGGTGGAGGCCACGGGCATCGTACAGCTTCAGTCTGAACAGAAACATGGAAGAACATGTAAAGAGTCACATAATGTTCTGAGCTACGACGTCGAGGTTCAGTCGAAGAAGTGGAGTCTGCAGCACTAAACTCTCTGACGTCACATTTATTTTCTGTAAAACACCGTCACATTTACAGTTCCACAGTATCTACTTTAAATCACCATAAACTCTCACATTATACTACTATTCTACTTATTTACTCTTTCACCTGCTCCTGTTTTAATGTTTTATATGGAGCGTTTGAGTTTTTTTGTTTGTTTTTTTCTGTTTGTTTTGTATTTTAAACGTCCATGAAAAACTGACACAAAGTCTGAAACTTTCCTCTGACATGAAACATTTTTCATTTAATGTTAAGAAATGATTATTAGAGACTCAGCAGAGTCGGCTTTTAAGATGGTGATGAGTCTGATATGGTTTTAGTGAGATTTTATTGTAAAATGTTAGTGTGTAATATTTGTTCATTTGTAGAGCTGAGTTGATTCTATTTCTTACATTTATATTGTATTTCTCACCTGCAACAGATGGAAACGAGCTTCAGCTTTAATCTGGTGTAAAGCATCTTTAATGTTTTTACACATTGTGTCAAATAAAGTAATAAAGTAAAGTAAAAGAGAGCACTCTCATTCGGGTTGTATAAATAAAGATAAATGTGAGTAATTAAAATCTCATTTGAGGCACATTTGCAGAAGGGCGTCGAAGATTCTAGAAAAAAGAAACACTTCTATTTGCAGTTTTGGTGCAGACAGTAGATTCTGTTCAGATTCTGTTCAGATTCTGTTCAGATTCTGTTCAGATTCTGTTCAGATTCTGTTCAGATTCTGTTCACACATTTCAAACACGCTCAGCCACATTTAAGAAAAGAAACATGAAGTTCCGCACCAGCCCACGGCCTGAACCTGCTTCATGTTTGGACACATCTAAACTCCAGCTGTTTACAGCCAGAGGTTTGATAGTTTTCCCTAAATCACTGCAGTTTTGTTCGACTGAGGTACAGGTGCAGCTTTAACTGGGAGATCCATTGTTCCAGGCTGACGACTGTCGTCTCCTGCTGTAAAAAAAAACATGTTCATGCTTTTCTCGTGCTTCTTTTTCTCCAGGACATAAATCCTTCATGTTCCTCACAGTCTGACGTGGCAGATTTCAGGAGCTGTGATGAAACGTTGCCGTTTAGTGACTGTCGTTTTATTCTGCATCCACAAACTTGGCAGAAATATGAAGTAATTTACCCGAGAGAAAATGGAAACGAGGGGAGGGGCGCGGGGGCGTGACTAATCTATACATCGCCATGACAACGACATGCTGCGTGGTGTTTCGGGGAGGAGCCAGGAGCAGCAACATGGAACTAATATCTGTGTTTATCCAGCCGCCGTGAGCCGTTTTATGGCGGCGTTGGAGCGAGCGCTCGTGGCTGCCATGGAAACGAGCTCCTCCTGACTCCTGCTGGAGCATTACACAACACCTCAGCCGGAGCAGGAGGTGACGTAAGAGAAAGGAGCAGCTCGTAACCTGCCTGGAAATCAGCACCGCCGTGAATTAATTGGCCGCCTTTTCTTTATCCAGTTGCGTCGAGCCACCCCCACCTCCTGCTCTGATTTATTCCACCCCACGTGCCCCTCCTCCGCCCTCCCCTCGTGCTCCTCCATCTCCATCTGCTCCTCTGCACCAGAAAAGAAGCACAAAACAAATGGAGCCAGGAGCAGGGACAGTGATGCAGCACAGACCTGCACTTTAACGTCTCACGTGTTTAAAGATTCACAGAAGAGAAACTACAACAGGACAAATATCTCACAAGTGGAGAAGACGCAGAGTCTGTCCCGGGTTTTACTCACACTTCTGTTTGTCTGATGTTACAGGACAAGAGTTTACAGCAGGAGTCTGACTGTCTCCACACGAGCTGGATTTATCTGCCCCGGACTGAGGGTGAGCTCCTGGTCCTGATGAGTCTGAAACACAAATGTATAAATGAACATGTATAATGAACATGTATAAATGAACATGTATAATGAACATGTATAATGAACATGTATAATGAACATGTATAAATGAACATGTATAAATGAACATGTTTATATGACAAAAGGAGAAACAAAAGCCTCTGAGTGGATGAGATGGACAGTGACAGTTCTCCCTGGTCCAGACCTTTGTGAGAGTCTCTCCTCCAGCGCATCCAGCTGATGTTTCTCAGAGCTTCATTTAGACAAATCCAGAGAAATAAAGTCAAATCCAGATAAATCCAGAGAAATCAGATGATGTTTTGCAGGTAAAAGGTCTGTTCTGTCACATGTTAGATCTATTCTCCACAAACACACGCAGCCGTGAGTCTCGTGCTCCTCGTTGTTTCTAAAATCATCAAGTTTAATCAAAACAGGCGCCACTTCCGGCTCTGACTTTCAAAATAAAACGCATTCCCCTAAATAATAAAGAATTATACAGTATTTTTGTGTGGATCAGGTTTATAGAATAAACAGCCACCCCGGAGGATGAGGTTCTGTCCCAGATCCAGAATCCTTAGGCTGTACACGGTCTGTGAGGACGAGGCCGGTTGGTTCATTTTTCTGTCAGTCTGATTCTGAAAAGTCTCACAGGATGTTGGCTCTTTCTTCACTTCCTGATCCTCAGAGGGATGTTTTTTGTGAGATGTTTTTTGTTGTATTGGCCTCTGTCTCTTTTATACAGATGCTGAGGTGTTTTTAATTAATTGTTTTTATTGATTCCTGGTCTATTTTTGTCTGAGATATAAAACTAAAAAGACTGCAACACTTAAAGAGTTAAATTTAAAAAAAATAACTTTTATAAGAGAAGTTCAAAATTAACGTTTAAAAAAATATATTTTTGAGAGTTAATGATAAAACACAAGGAGTTCATTTGGTTCTGATGAATTTGCACCATCACTGCTACATAACAACATTTTAAAGTGTTGATGGATGTGGGACCCGTAGATTCAGTTTGGAAAACAAACCTAAAGTTTTGTGAGTCCCACTGGCTCCTTCTTTGAGTCTGGACTCAACCTGTGAGCTACTAAAGCATACTAAAAAGGACACATACTAAAAAGGACACGTACTAAAAAGGACACATACTAAAAAGGACACACACTAAAAAGGACACATACTAAAAAGGACACGTACTAAAAAGGCCACATAAAAAAAAAGGACACACACTAAAAGGATACACACTAAAAAGGACACACACACTAAAAAGGACACATACTAAAAAGGACACGTACTAAAAAGGACACATACTAAAAAGGACACACACTAAAAAGGACACATACTAAAAAGGACACACACTAAAAAGGACACACACTAAAAAGGACACACACTAAAAAAGACACATACTAAAAAGGACACGTACTAAAAAGGCCACATACTAAAAAGGACACACACTAAAAAGGATACATACTAAAAAGGACATACACTAAAAAGGACACACACTAAAAAGGATACATACTTAAAAGAACACATACTAAAAGGGTACACACTAAAAAGGACGCACACTAAAAAGGGTATATACTAGACAATGACACACTAAAAAGGGTACATATTAAAAGGGTAAATACTAAAAAGGACACATACTAAAAGGGTACACACTAAAAAGGACACATAATTAAAAGGATACATACTAAAAAGGATACATACTAAAAAGGACACATTAAAAAGGGTGCAGTAAAAACATCAGACACAGAAACATTTAAATAAATTTATTGAGATGTAGATCTTTACAGCAGTGACAGTGAGACATAAAGTGTTACAGCTCAGACACACAGAGACAGACTGCGCCACCTACTGGTTGGCTGTGGTATCACACGTCCTTTATTCATAACAAATTATATACACTGTACTTCAGTGAAGTGAGACGGGCGCATTGTGGTTACGGTGAATGATCGAGCGATTTTTGACAGTCTGATGAGGCACACGGCGCCCCCTCCAGGTGCATTGTGGGAACGCCCAGAGGAAGACCAGGATGAAGTCACCACATGAAAGAGTCGTCATATCTAAAGACACACGGACACGTCAGGACTGAACTGTGCGGCAGGTCACATGACTCCATCTGGTAACTCACCGTGACCTTTGATCTCTGCTGTCGCTCCCGAACAGCAGCTCGGCCACCACGTCTTCCTGAGCAGAACGCTTCCCGTACCTGCAACGGACAATCACAAAAACTTTATTATCTTGAGGAGCCACTTTACTCAGAAGAACAAGACGAGAAGAGTCTGTTAGTGCGTTTCATTCAGATCTTTGTGCGTCTTCAGTCCCGCTCGGCTCTGGTGTTTAGGACCTGGGGACACGTCTGGACATTAAGTCGCTGAATATAACTGTCAACATAAAGTCTGATTCATTATTGTTACAGATAAACTCAGTCTAAAGGTTCATTTTGAATCGTGCACAACCGGAGCTCGAGGAAAATGCTAATAACAAAACCAGCTCAGCCATTTCCTTCAGCGATTTGAATGTTCTCATGATTCACACTGCGGCGCACACTCTGTACTTCACTCTGTACTTCACTCTGTACTTCACTCTGTACTTCACTCTGTACTTCACTCTGTACTTCACTCTGTACTTCACTCTGTACTTCACTCTGTACTTCACTCTGTACTTCACTCTGTACTTCACTCTGTACTTCACTCTGTACTTCACTCTGGACATGTCCCGTGTCACTGACCCTGTTATTGTCCCATAATAACGAGCCCGATCCCCACGAGAGCTGCAAATGCAAAACCAAACCACCACAGACGCGGCTCGTATCTGTGTGTGTGCAGAGCCAGAGAGACGGAGGAACCTGCCTCTTCTTATTTCCCATCAACCACCTGTTCATCCCTGTGACGTCCTCATCCAATGTCATGGTCGGTTGCTCGTGCCTGTGGGAGGGTCTGGTCCCAGCTGTCAGACGAGCGCATTTACAAGGAAATGTTTTTACTCATAATGACGAGCTCCAGGAGTCACACAAACCTGTGTCTGCGCCGCTGGACTCCAGGACGGACCGTTTTAAACATCTCCTTATGCCTGATTCCACTTCTCCAGGTGTTTTTTGTATTATTTTCCTCTCAGGTTTGAGTTAAGGAGGCTGCAGATCGACCCACATGTCACGTTTTAACACTGATCTACACTTTATCACATTAAAACTCATCGAAATGCTGCGTTTCGATATTCAGAAGTCATATTTTTCCACACTGTACGACAGCACTTCACAGACAGCTCTTTCATTTATGGATATGTGCCGCTCCGTCTTATCAATCCTCCTCAAACCTTTGCTTAATTTTTATATAGGCCACTTCTAACCGACCACAGCAGCTCCTCTCGGAAATATCAATGCCCCATTTGACTTTCATGAATAAGAGCAGATCTCTGTGTGGAGGTGTGCGCGGCCGGCCTCGCTAACTGCGTTTGGAGCGTTTCGGCCGCTCTTATTGCTCTGGACCTGTTGGTGTGGAGACGCTTTAGGAGAGAGGACATAATCCAATCTGCATCTGTCATGTGGGACCCACGGCTGCCCCTGGTAAAATATGAGCGCAGGACTTCAATAAGGCTGCAAAATAACCGAGGTGAACATCTATATAAAGGAAATCGATGGAGTTGGGCGTTTAGAGTTTGCTCTGTGGGGGTTAAATACGTTTTTTCGTTTGTTTTCCAGCTTAAGCACATTTCTCCTGAGAGGAACAAGTGGACGCAAGTGATTATTCTGCACTGGTCCATTGCATCACGCAGCCATTTGCAGATCTCCACTGGATTATTCCCATTAACCCGACTGACCCGAGTCTGCTGGAGTCCTGCAAAACGCCCAGAGAACATCTCCCACAGCTAATGATCAGACTGTTCTGCACAAAATCAGCCATCGTGAACTTCATGTCCCATCAGCGCTAACTGCTCATGAATTTGACAATTATTCAAACAACGGAATAAATGTGCAGCACCAACGAGAACGAGATATTAAAGCGACAGGCCACACAGAAGTCTGCGTTTACTGTGGGTTTAAGGCATTTTTATTATTATTATGTCATGATCAATGCTTGTTTTTGCTCTGGCGGCAAAAAACGTTCTGAAAATATAAGTAAAGTTACATAAAAATATAAAAAGAGTGTATAAATATCACTGTCCTCTGTCATTTAACTATGTCAGACTAATTAAACCATAAATGCTGGTGTTAAAGCTCGTACCTCTGCCGGGTGATGAGGTTGATGTAGTGTCTCAGGGCGGTGTAATACTTGGCCAGTTCCTCCGGGGGGGCGTCCTCTCCGGGGTTCTCTGGTTTGGGGGGGTACGCGTCAGACAAAGTACTCAGACACATGAGTACACACAGAACTACAGCCACCAGGACTGTCCAGGGCTTCAGCATCATGGCCATCTGAGGAGCAGTCACAAACGTCAGAGGGTTTTTCAGACAGAGAACAGAGGAAAAGTGGGTTTGACGGTTCTCTCCACAGAACAGAGAGTGACGCTATGACAAGAAAGAAATCTGACATAAAAATTAAACAAAAAGAAGTGAAAATATTGTCCTGAGCTATGTTTTGTTATTTTTTTTATCTGTTAATTCATGAACATATTTCCCATAAAGCATCTTAACGTAGAGACTGACCTAAACTTTAGAAAATAAACACATGAAATAACTGCAATTATGAAACTGTCCCAAGTTTTCACAGTCGACAAAATGAAGTGTGAAAAGCATTTAATAAAATCAATATCTACAAAGCTGCATCTCGTCAGGTGAGACGAGACTTAATGATGCAGACGTAGAATCTGCTGTCAAACGTCCAGAAAAAAAGAAAAAAATGTGATGTGGTCGTGGGTTTTAGTTTTAGAACGAAGCTTTTACACAAGAAAGATAAAAATGAACAGAAATAAGCTCATGATCTAAAGTGGAAGAACAATGGCCCTGTCCGTGGTGCTGAAACGTCAGGTCACACTTTCTGCTGTTTTTTTTCTGCAGCAAAATTATTCACATTTAACTTTATTTATAATTTAATCAAAATGTATAAATCCTTCACATGTGGGATTCTGTTTAACATTTGACAATTTGTTAAAAAAAAAGTCAAAAATAGAACATAAATCGTATCTTATCATATTTAAGTTACCTCAATGTACTAAAAAATAAAAATGATGCTAAGAAATGTAATGCACACTCCAGATCAGCTCCTCTGTGTGAGTACAAAGAAAGTGAAAGGCTGGACTTACTCGAGCTGCTGCAGGTGAGGGTCAGATCAGGTGTTCGCTTCAGTCGTGTCTCTCGTCCACATTGTTTCCAAACGTTCGGCGTCTCCTCTTATACTTTACCCCGGTGGAGGTGGGAGGGGCGAGCGGTCGGGGAGGTGGGGGCAGGTAGGAGGCTCGGTGCGTCAGATTGTGATGATGGAGACATTAGTAAGGCTCCACACACAGAGATGTGCGTTTGTGTGTGATGGAGGGAACAGATGACATTTTGGTCCCGTCTCAGACACACTCACGCTGAATCCTGCACCGACCACAATCACAATCAAACTATTCACACGGGAAAAACACAAGAATAGTTAGAATTTTAACACTTTTAGCAGAACCTCTTTTCTCAAACCAGAACCAAAACCGACTCAGGCGACTCCTTAAAGATTCTGCCCAGTGTCATGTGAGAAAAAGCACTTCTGTGTCTGAAACTCTTTGCATTAAACTTATTGGATTGATTAAAAAAACAACTTAAGTAACAGCAGATCTCCTCACAAATATGAATAAAATAAGTTTATATAATTTTTTTTTTTTCATTTTTATTTACTGTTGAGGAGCAGCAGCACCAGGTCCTTGTTTTTTGCTCAGCTGGAAAAAAAAAAGCATAAATCCTGTGTTTAAAGAGTGAAAGTTAAAGCTCGGGGCGTCTGGGCAGAACCTTCAGCACAAAGTCTTTGTGTTTGTGCAGCACATTTACTCGACTTAAAAAATACAATATTATTTTTGATTCTAACGCCGCAGAGAGACGGACTGTGGGATAAAAACAACAAAATAAGACGCTAAAATAAGACTCTCTGGTTTAACTTCTATAAAAGAACTTAAAGAGTAGAAGGTTCAGATACTTTTGTACTGCTCCTCGACACAGGTGTAAGGACATTTATGTTAAAACACTGCTCATTTGTCTTTACTCACTGTATTTTTAATGTACTGAACATCTGAACGTCTGAGGTGGAGTTTGTTAAAAATGTTTATTCCGCAGCTGCAGGTGGTGAAGCTTTTGATGGAGCTTTATTACTCAAACCTGACTCTCGAAGCTTTAATCGATGTTCTAAGACTGTTTCCTCCTCAAAAACAGACCTGGAGTCATGTTTTATGTTTGAGTGACACTTTATTATTCGTCTGTAACATCTCCACAGCTCAAAACGCTCTGTTCCACCTTGTGATGTCATGAAGTGGTAGTTTTAAACCATTTTAACAGCTCCTTTTACCTTTAGTTCAGTCGCAATAAGTGACTGAAATGATCCAGATGATTCTAGAAATGAAGGTTTAAAAACCCAGTGGAGCACATCCTGTATCACCACATGATGACATCACAAGGTGGTGAGAAGAACTCAGCCTCAGTAGAAGGTCTAGAGTAATATTGGCTCTTTAAAACGCTGCTGGACTGAATTAGTCACGACCCTCAGAGGCTGGACTCATTAAAGACACACGTGTCTCCAGGTCCTTCTTTTTGACGCATGTGTTGCTCTTTCTTCATTTCCCGTAGTTCTTCGGTGATGACGTGTTTGCCGCCGTCTCCTCCTCGTTCACGTTAATGACATCAGAGCTGTGAGGTTGTGGAGCCGCAGTGGGCCGGCCCGTCTGCACGCTGCTCCGGGCCACGTCTGCGGCCGGGGAGCACTTCACTGCGTCTTTACGACGAGAACAAAAAACATTATGACTCTGGTTCATGCAGAGGGACTGTGAGGAAAAACTGAGGACCCTGAAAAAAAAGAGAAAGTTTAATTTGGAGACAGTCAGTGCGTCTTAGATCTGTGACCTGAAGAAGTGAAAACTCAAAGTCACAATTAAAACTGATGATCTGGGCAGTTTATGGTGTTATTTACTCTGAAGTTTGTGTTTGTTTTACGCTGCAGCTGAAGTCACTGTGGAGGACGTCACGTGTCTCTCAAAAACATTTCTTCTGTTTCTTTATCTTTATTTATACAAACTGAGACACTGAGCAGAAAAAAACAACCAAGTCCATGTGAAACATTAAAAACAGGAGCAGGTGTGAGGATAAAAGTTCATTTCCACATAATAAAATTGTAATTGTGTCATAAACATCTTGTTTTTTCATCGTTTTTTTCTTTTCCTTGGAGCCAAACAGTTAAAAGTCTCTTTCTCGTCTCAGTTCTGCGGCTCGTCCTCGGCCTCGTGCATCATGTGACCTGCTGTTAAATGTTTCTGTGTCAGTGACTAACGAGCAGATGAGGGATTATGGAAGGTTCTGAAGTCGTCCCTTAAAGATAAACTTCACACAGAGATGTTCTTCTGACAGTGAAGGACAAGACACTTTAACACTGAGAAACAGTTTAAATCCATCACCTGGAATAAAACGAAGAGCAGAGCGAAAGAGACGATCCAACGGATTAAAGCAGAGGCAGAAATCTGTACCACATCCTCATAATCCAGAAGTGTACACCACATCCTCATAATCCAGAACAGAAGTGTACACCACATCCTCATAATCCAGAAGTGTACACCACATCCTCATAATCCAGAAGTGTACACCACATCCTCATAATCCAGAAGTGTACACCACATCCACATAATCCAGAAGTGTACACCACATCCTCATAATCCAGTACAGAAGTGTACACCACATCCTCATAATCCAGTACAGAAGTGTACACCACATCCACATAATCCAGAACAGAAGTGTACACCACATCCACATAATCCAGTACAGAAGTGTACACCACATCCTCATAATCCAGAACAGAAGTGTACACCACATCCTCATAATCCAGAAGTGTACACCACATCCTCATAATCCAGTACAGAAGTGTACACCACATCCTCATAATCCAGAAGTGTACACCACATCCTCATAATCCAGAAGTGTACACCACATCCTCATAATCCAGAACAGAAGTGTACACCACATCCACATAATCCAGAACAGAAGTGTACACCACATCCACATAATCCAGAACAGAAGTGTACACCACATCCTCATAATCCAGAACAGAAGTGTACACCACATCCTCATAATCCAGTACAGAAGTGTACACCACATCCTCATAATCCAGTACAGAAGTGTACACCACATCCTCATAATCCAGTACAGAAGTGTACACCACATCCATAATCCAGAACAGAAGTGTACACCACATCCACATAATCCAGTACAGAAGTGTACACCACATCCTCATAATCCAGAACAGAAATTGTCTTGCACCATTTCTTTTTTGTAATTTATTATGAAACAATATTTGTCTCTGTAATAAAAAGATCATTTTGATTTTAATCTGTTAGATTATTCTGAGATGTTTTTTCTCTGGAGCAGAGAGCGTTAGAGTCGTCTGTGCAGGTGAAATGTCTTAAAGAGAAAATCTGCCTCATCTGCCCGAGGTTCAGACTCAACTTATTGAAGATCAGAAGAATCATTATTATTCAAACGTCACATGCCGAGATGAAACATAAAACTTCACATGTTTCTCTTTAGATTCTTACAACAGCTGAATGTGATAAAATCATCTGTGACGTCTGAACTCCAGGCTCAGAGGGATCTGTCCAGAACTTCTCTGGGTTTCTGTGGATCAGCCCAGACGTGAAGTCAGAAGTTTTTCTTTTCTCTGCAGATAAATGTTTATTTTTCCTTCTGTGAATCTGACCTCGTTGTGTTTTTCAGACAGGATTTATTTTTTCTTTTTAACTTCCGATTTCTGATGATTGTTAGATTGTTAAACTGTTAGTTTTTCTTTTTTCAGGCACGTGTCGCTCTACAGTGTCATTAAAAGTATTAGTAAAACATTTATTTATTAGTTTTTTTTCTGAGATCCTGGGGTCAATAAAATACAAATATAAAGATGATTATTTATAATTAAGTCTGTTCTTGAGGTTTTGAGTTTCAGACGATGTAATGAATCTGCTGTTTGTGCTGTTTGCAGACGTGTGACAGCAGAGTAATAATGTGAATAAATGAAATCCACACCGTTTAAAGGATTAATAACACCTGAAACAATCATGATACTTTAGCTCCGTGTAATATTCACCACATTAAAACGGATCATTTTTCATACGATAATCAAATAAGCAGAATTCATGCGAGACGTGACTCTGTGAATCTGGAAACATCTGAAGTGGCACGAGTCTGAATGTTCTGGTGTAGATAGTATCGGGTCAGTCCAGTTCAAACATGTCCCTGATTGGCCTTTTAGAGCCGCACAGGAGCGAGCGGACGCCGGTCTCCCAGCGCCTGATGAGACGTTAAAAGTGTTTGCTGAAGCCAATGCTCTGGAGTTCCTTCCTTAAATGTTAGAGCGTTTAGACGAGCGCTTTATTGGTTATAGATCGTGGTTGTATTTCTGCTCAGGATTATCGTATAACAGTTTACTCTCCAGATTAAGCAGGTGATATGACTCCAGCAAATGAGGGATTAGGTTGTTTTCAGCTGAAACTGACGTCGTAATGACATGTTTGAGCTGTTCATCCAGGCGTCACAGTCTCGTTCAGCGACTGTCTCTCCTCACTCTTCAGCCCAGTTCTGAGCCACTTCCTGTTTCTAAAGCCTGTGTCAAACAGCCACTAGAATGAGCCCCTCAGGTCTGTCTGCCCTCTAGGTGGCGCTGTGGCTGAGTGACTGGTCCCACAGTAAGAAGGCCACGTCCTGACCAACACCAAGTCAAACGCAGAGAACAAATACTGCCACCGGAATCATTTCATTTTTATTTATCTATTTTGTTTCAGACATTTCTGTCTTGAGTCGACAAAGAAAATCAAAGTCCACAGAGTCTGACAAAAGAATAAGCAGAAGTTTATGACGCCTGAACCTTTTGTACTAAACACAAAGAGCTGCTACATTCAACAGTTTCAATATAAATAAAAAACAAGAAACAAAAAAGTATAATTCAGCATTCAACATACGAGTTTATGATTTTATTTTTGTACAAACTTATAAAACGGCTCAAAGTTCTGCTTCTTTAACATTCTCGTCTAACCTGATCCAAACTTTTACTCCAACAGTTGAAATGTTTTACGTTTGTTCTGACTCGTGTTTTTCACCAACTGTTCAACTTCTCCTCTTAAAAAGACGAGACGCCTGTGATTTTCGTCATAGTTTCACTTCAACTATGAGACAGAGGAAAGAATCAGGGGGACACGTCTCTGCAGGATTTGAGTCCCTGGTCGTAGTGTGTTACTGATGGTGCCTTTGTTACTTTGGTCCCTCTGCAGGTCGTTCACTAGGTCCCCCGTGTGGTTCTGGGAGTTTTGCTCCTCGTTCTTGTGTCATTTTGACCCCACGGGGTGAGATCTTGTGGAGCCCCAGATGGAGGGAGATTATCAGTGTCTTTCTTCCATTTTCTAATAATTCTCCACAGTTGATTTGTTCACACGAGCTGCTCACCTGTTGCAGATTGAGTCTTCAGCCTGGTGCAGGTCACAGTTTTGTTTGTGGTTCCTTTGACGTGTCTTTGGTCTTGGCCATAGTGGAGTTTGGAGTGTGACTGTTTGAGGTTGTGGACAGGTGTCTTTTATACTGAGAACCAGTCAAAAACAAACATCTTCCTGAAGATGTGAGACAGTCTCGACTTTGACAATATTTAAATCCAACGGTTGTGTTTATCTGAGTATATGGCTGAAAGGTTTTTATTTTTTCTGCACTCTTTTGTTTTAATGTTTTAATGTCAATTTTATGATGATTATTTGTGATTATTCATGTTTGATTTGTGTAATTTGAATGTCTTTCTTATTCTGTAAAGCTCTTTGAATTACCTTGTGTACGAACTGTGCTGTACAAATAAACTTGCCTTTTTTCTAACTCCTTTAAAGAACTTTCATAATGAGCCTGATTATAATGTTTCTTCCAACAGTTTAGTTTATCACATGAGGTGCAGACGAGCTGGAGTCCGTGGCGTTCTTCACATATGGAGCTTGCTCATCACTGATCAGCTGCCACGTCACATTTTTTATCATTATGAATTTACAAAACATTTTACAAATCAACCTGGTGATGTAATCTCTTGTTACCATCAAAACACACAAATATTGTAACTGGTTTAAGAGCAAAACGTGTTAAACATGTTTTATCATGATATAAAAGATGATTTGCACTAAATGCACAGCAGGATTTTTTTTGCATTGCCCAGACTGTTCCTCAGAAGAACATTTAGATCACAGGTGTTTTTTTTTTCTCACAAATACCTTCAAAAACCTGGGAGATATGTTTAATGCTGTTTGCACGAGAAACACTCCAGACAAAGCTGTAACATTTCTGGAGACAGGGCTCATCAGAAAGTTCACTCTGCACATTTTTACTTCTGGCATTGATATTTTTGCTAGTTTGTTTTATGTTCTTTAAGTTAGAAGTGTAAAATCTTGTTTTATCCTCCACAGTCGGAGTTTAAGCTGCGTAAAAGCACATCTCCACACGCATCACATCAGTTGCAAGATTTGTATTAAATAAAAATAAAAGTAGAATCAGTCTCAAAATGCAGCGCGTGAAGTTAAAGCTTCCACAGAATCTCCAGGATCACATCACGAACGACACAGCTCAGTGTGACCAGCAGGGGGCGTCTCACATCCTAAATCAGCTCGATGTGCGTGTGTCGTATGTCTGGATGTATCTGTGTAAAGGTTAGATGGAGAGAAGCGTCTGGGGAGAGTGGCAGGAAACATTTAGGCAGCACTGATAAAACAACAGCCATCGGAAACATCAGCAAATGTATCTAAACACGAGCTGATAATGACACTGGAGACAGATAAGACGCGTGGCCTGTCAGGACGACACAGCTCCATCTGTGTGTGACAGGACGCACTCGGCCAGATAAAACGTTACTCACAGATGCGACTTAATGGCGACGCAAATGTAAATCCAAATAAACCCTAAACACTGACGTGCAGCCGTCGCTGGAGGACGATGTTCTCGTGTAGCACATTTAAAAACAACCACAAGAGCTGAACAAAACCACAAAACATCCAATAAAACAAGACTAGACGACGACTGGTGTGTCATTTGGCAAGACACTTCAGCCAACTCGTCTGTGTGGTGAACAATGGGAGGTGATTGGAAAAGTTGTTGTAATTTATTAATAACTTTGACTGACAGAACAAGATCATAGGTATAAGCGACCAAAGTGGGCTTCCTCCTGTGGCTGGACGCTCAGAGATAGAGTGAGGAGCTTGGACTAGACCTGCTGCTCCTCCACGTCGAGAGGAGCAACTGAGGCTCAGGCATCTGCTCAGGAGCCTCCTGGGACACCTCCCTGGGGAGGTCCATGTCCCACCGGGAGGAGGCCCCAAGGAAGACCCAGGACACACAGGAGGGACTATGTCTCTGGACTGTGAACACCACCGGAGGAGCTGGAGGACATGTCTGGGGTGGGGGAAGTCTGGGTTTAGACTGATGCCCCCATGATGCAGCTCTGGATAAGCAGAAGAAAATGGATGAATGAAATATAAATTTAATTTTATTTTAAGATCAAATGTATTTCTTCAGAGTCTGATTCTTTAAACCTTATTAGATTTAGACATGACACTTTAAAACAAATATGTTCAGACTTGTGCCCCACGACCCGGCCCCGGGTGAGAACATGGATGGATGGGGATTATATCACTATTATTAACACCCTGCCATAACAGATGTTGTTTGTGACGTCTGCAGTTCGTGTCGCCCTGTTTCCTGCTCTGAAAATCATCCAGCAAAAGAGACAAGTTCATAATGGAAATAATAGTAATGAATTAGTCAAAGTTTTGTCTCTGTCAGTAACAAACCTGTGAGTGCTGTTGGTTTGATCAAATACAACACAAAGAGTCAATATGACAAATCAGGCAATGAACAACTGAGGAATTATTTAATATCAACTAAAATCACTTTGAGGATTTAATATGAGAAACAGGCTGGAAAATAAAGTCAGAAACAGGCCCCACAAACAGATCAATGCAGATCCAGAGCTGCACAAACGACTCGAGTCTCGTGACCGATCCACGATCTGTCAAAGACTGAAACACAGGGAGAATACACAAACCACCCTGGGCTGATTAGGAAATGAAAGGCAGCTGCAGAGAAAACAGGGAGCAGCCAAAGAAAAAGTGGAGCAGACAGAGAAACGGAGCTGGACTGGAGGAAACAGAGTGTGACGGGTTTATTTAAACAGATCAGGTTTAGTTCATCTCAGACTCGACTCAGGCCAATAATATTTCAGAACATTAATGGAAATGAACATTGATAAAACTCAGATTTTTGTTTCTAGGACTAAACAGAAATAATTAAGTTCAACATTTGTGAATTCATTTTGTGGATATTTCATGGCAAATACAATGTTTTTAATTGGAAAAACTGAGAGAATGACGTCGTCACGTTGTAGAATCTAGCAGTAGTTCAGTAGAAAGCACCAGTCAGGTTCCATGAAATATACAAAATATGTAAAGTCACACATTGAACTTGAACAAAAAACTTCACTTTAACACTATTCACGTGAGCTGCCTCCGTCTGTGTTAAATATTATCGTCCTGTAGAACGTTGAGACCCAGCGACATAAATCAGATGTGTTTTAAAGAGGAGCTGTGCGAGTTGTAGGTGGAGGTCTCTGTGTGTTGCTCTTTTGGATTTATCCACAGTAACATTAAATCGGTCGATCTCCATGAAAACAAACAGGTGACTCCACCAAACCCAGTGTTTTTTGGCAGTGGGTGTTTTTTTTTTACGCCTCAGCTAAGAGTAAAATCCTTCATGCCAGCAGTTTGCTAATTACATTAAAGTCGACAAAATAATATCCCCTTGTTGAATTTAATTAGCCGTTATTGTTAATTAAAGTGGTGCCGTCATTAAATTCAATTCTGCAGTTTTAATATCCACGGTGTGCCTCTGATTGGTGCGTGAGCCGACCTCGTTTGACAGACGTCTCTGGACAGAAGAGGAGCTCTGACATCACTGTGGCACCAGAACAATTCCTTAGAACAAGAAATATCAAATCAAAGAGAGGGCAGCAGGTTAAAGAACTGCACGAGAGCCTCGGGGAAGCGCAAATCAATAAAACTCATTTTCAGCATCGATCTAACAGCATCAAACTAACACACCTCGAAAACCAGGAAGTCAACTCCAGAAACAGCTACGTCGATCTAATCAAACCATCACATCTCGAAAACCAGGAAGTAAAATCCAGAAACTGATTTTAACTTTTACTCTGGATGAGACGTGGACGACTGAGGGACACAGACGTCTTACTTAAGTGCAGTACTTTACTACTTGTACTTTTGACGCTCCACGACTGACTTCATGACATCACAAGGTGGAACGTCGCATTTTGGGCTTTGGAGATGCTACAGACTGATAATAAAATGTTACTCAAACATGTGAATGAAACAGACACAGCTGCAGGTCTGATTTTGAGGCAGACGCAGTTTTAGAAACACGACTTAAAGCTCACGAGGTTCTTCATCCACCTCTGTGCAGATAAAACCAGACCAATGAAATAATATCCACTGGTAAATGCAGCAAATGTTTATGAGTCAGCGTCACTCAGTCAGAACTCTAATGCCATTTGAGGTTTTCTGGAGCCAAATGACTCACAATAGACGACGGTCCGTCTACTTTTAACAGGATGGACTCAGCGAAGAGCAGCAGGTTTAAAAGTGCAGACTGAACCGCACTGACAGATAAGTCCATATTAGTCCTAAGACATGTGCTGGTGCCAGAGAGTTGATTCTCTTTTATTTAAGGCATCAATCACGGCTCTGTCCGCCTCGCAGCAGACAGATGAGAGTCCACCTGCAGAGACGAGCTCAGATTTGCAGCTCCCAGCCTCGAGGTGAGCTGTTCTGAGCGGGTAAACTCGCTCTCATTAGTCCGAACGCGGCGCCGTGGGCAGAGAACGCCACTGCGACGTTAACTGCCCAGAGACAGAACTTAATGTGGTTCCTCCAGTGAAAGTGTCGTAGTATCTGAGGCTGCACAGAACGAGCTGGAAAACATGGAAAGGTGGTGCTTGTGTTTTTGAATTTAATGATGATTTCAAATGGAGGGAAGGAGATTTACTTTACGTTATCAAGAACAGAGGTAGTTTTATGTAATGTGGATAATCTACTGTCTGATACGACGGTTTGTGGACCTGATTTATGGTTAAATACTGGGTCTATCTACATGAAACAAAAGAAAACTGGTGCAAAGTTCAGTTTTTTTCTCTGTCAGTATGAAAAAAACCCACAAGACTTTCAGAACGTGGTGATAAGGAACAGTCACTTGTAAAAAAAAACCCATCAGATTCAACATTTGTGAATTTACCTTTTAGATATTTCTCAAAACGACACGATATAATCAATAATCTGGTAAAATTGTCCCTGTTTTTGGGTGTTTGACGTCATCATTTTCGCCCTTGTTGCACTAAAATCCAAATGTGATAAACTGTTTTTACCCCAGTGGCGTTTTTCTGCTGAAATGTCCCTGTTTCTGCGTCTTCTCTCATTCAAACTCGACTCACCCACGTTAATCTGTAAAAAGTGAAAAGTGCTTGAACTTCCGCACTCGCTCACACCAAACAAGAGGAGTCACTATGATAAACGCCCACGAAGCTCATCCCTGCAGAGGCTGTGAGGACAGTTCATCCCGGACCAGGGGCGTCACAACGATTTCGAGTTGAACTAAGACTCAGGTCCACAGCTCTTCATAAACGGCTCCTCTGTCACGGACCTGCTGTTACACCACCCGATCGTGAAGAGGGAAGTGTGACTCTAAAGGTGGAGGGCCGGAAACTTTTTCTCAAGCAGGTGACACCGAGTATTTGAATGGAATAAAACGACTGATATATACAATATGATTCTGATGAGACAAGGCGGTGGGGACATATTACACCTTCACGATACGACTTTCCATGAAGAACAACAAACTCTTTAGAAGAACCATGTCCCTTCACGATGGCTCAGTCTGAAACATGTTTTCTGCTGCTCTGCCCCTGTTTCCTCCTCAGTTTCAGCCCTGGAGCCACCAGAGGGCCCCCAAGAGCTCAAACATTTATATTGAGACAGCAGCCTAAATGTCCCTCTCACATGAACACGTTTGTTTTTCATTTATAGTAGTGAAATATCTGTTTGTGAGCGAGTCGAGGTGAGGGCAGCTTCCCCCTGGAGCAGCTGAGGGACATCTGAACGGCTGTTTTACGTTAGTTAGACTGAAGATTAGTGAGCTTAAGTTTATCTAAAGTCTTGGGCAGTGCATCAAGACACAAGACGACGATATTTTAGGGAACGACGGTGAAATGACTCAAAATCTCACCTGACATACCTGGATAAAACAGAGAAGCAGGACGTTTACAGGATCTATCTGAGCGACTTGAACACGCTGAGTCCGCTTCTTACATCGTGCACTTTTGATTGTTGGTGTTTTCTTCTGTGGAAGTTTAGGCTCCTGCAGTAACGTCGTGTCACTCTTCTGCCCCCTGTGGTCATAAAGTAGTGACCACAGGGAGTGTTTTCTCAGAGGTGGACAGTACTCAGTTACTCTAGTACACTACATGTACTCGTGTAACCTTTTTAAACTTAAACGTCATCGTGCTCTGACACCACACTTAACTTTTATATTTGAATAATCCCTGAACGTGTCAAAATTTAATAAAAAGTCCAACAAAATCCTTCTTTCTGGCTGAGATCAGGTCATGTCCCTCCTCCTCTGCCCAGCGACCGTCACAGACTCCACCATCTCAGACACCACCATCACGGACTCCACCATCACAGACTCCACCATCACGGACTCCACCATCACGGACTCCACCATCACAGACTCCACCATGTCAGACTCCACCATCACAGACTCCACCATCACAGACTCCACCATCTCAGACTCCACCATCTCAGACTCTACCATCTCAGACTCCACCATCTGACTCCACCATCTCAGACTCCACCATCACGGACTCCACCATCTCAGACTCCACCATCTGACTCCACCATCTCAGACTCCACCATCACGGACTCCACCATCTGACTCCACCTTCACGGACTCCACCATCTCAGACTCCACCATCTCAGACTCCACCATCTGACTCCACCATCACGGACTCCACCATCACGGACTCCACCATCTGACTCCACCATCTCAGACTCCAGCATCTGACTCCACATCACGGACTCCACCATCTGACTCCACCATCTGACTCCACCATCTCAGACTCCACCATCTCAGACTCCACCATCTCAGACTCCACCATCTCAGACTCCACCATCCCAGACTCCACCATCACGGACTCCACCATCACGGACTCCACCATCTGACTCCACCATCTCAGACTCCACCATCTCAGACTCCACCATCTCAGACTCCACCATCTCAGACTCCACCATCTCAGACTCCACCACGTGCTGCGGCCCTCATGTCTCCTTCTACTTTAGTGGCTCAGATCGTAGAGAAAACGAGACTCAAAGAGCCACAGCTCATATCATTCACTTAAAAAGCAGGTCTGTCTCTTTTTTTCAATGTATTTATTGTTCAGTCAGAAACACAGTTTGGTTTCATTTCCTCCTGAGTAATGTGGTTTTCTCTGGTGTTAAGTTTCTCCGAGTCCTACAGCTGCATTAATGAAACTGTATCTTTTTAAAAAGGTCCGACGATACGTGAGCTGCCGGAGCCTTGAGCTGCTTTAGAGAACTGTCCCTCTGTGGACATCAGCAGCAGAGGCCGCACTAGCACTGACTCGTGATGGCTGCAGGTGTTGGGGTTTAGTCAGGATCAGACAGAGGCATTTTAGGTTTAAACTGAACATCAGAGTTGAATCTGATGTAAATAAGACTCTGCTTTTTGATGAAATAATCGACCTGAGAAGCAAAAACCAAACATGTAACTTCAGCCTCGTCACGTCGTGTTTTTGTCTCGATAAAACTGTTCTCTGTAAAAGCTCTATTTGATTTGGCCGGAGACATAACGATGAAAATATTACAAGTGTTGCCTTCAGTTCTTCAGTTTTGAATCCTCTGTAGACCCATAACAGCATTACCTGCTGAGAGTCAAGAACGGTGCGGTTATAAAATATGTTTGTCCTTATTTGTCTGGGTTTCATGTGTCCCTCAGGACGTCGCTCATAAAACATGAAACAGCAGCTCTGCCTCCGACAAATGAGCCGACCCCAGGACCGAGCCGTTATGTCAGAGTCTATCAGGGGCTCAGCGTCGCCCGGGACAAGGCCCATGGAAATGAGACGTTAGCACCATCTAGTGGACGCAGCCTGTATCTGAGGCCCCCTTGTGTAAGGACCTGAGTAATGCTGTGTCATTTGGCAAGACACCTCATCCAAGTCTCTATATGAAGTGATGTGTAAATATTTAAATCTACGTGTGAATTGTTGGTTTATTGATCAAACCTGGTGCTGTATTTCAGACTCACTCCCTCCTGGTTTAGTTTAGTTTGGATCAAATTATCACTTTTCCTGGTGTTTTAAGTTTTTAAATCTGAAAACATTTTTAATTAAAATAACACTGCGCATAATAAAAACATTAATTTTTTTTATTATCAATACTATTTCACACATTTACAAACATATAAAATAAATAGCTAAGAGGGCTGAGTGGGTGTAAACTTGTCACAGTCTGTGGAAGCGTCTTAAGTTTAGATGAAAACTTTAGTTGGTTTGATCCTCGGGTTTGTCCTTTCTGATGGGGAACTCCAGTGAGCTTCTGAACCGAACCGGGACCTCTTCCTCCTCCTTCTCCTTCTCCTTCTCGTCTGTGATTGGCTGTTTGGCGGCGGGGGCGTGGATGCGCAGCTGCCCGTTGTCCATGAGGGAGCAGGACAAGCCGCTCAGGTCCAGGTGGGGGGGCAGCTCGATCCTCTGCATGAAGCCCATCCTGGCAGCGGCCGAGGACTTGAAGGCGGCGTGTGATGTGGAGGATGAACAGGACTGGGCCTCCTCTGCACCGGCCTGCTTCAGAGCCGCCACCGCCAAGCTCCGCCCCTCCAGCTTCACTGTGAGGTCACTGGGGGCGTATCCCCGAGCGTCCAGGGTCACCAGGAGGTCTCCGTTCTTCTGTGAGGCCGGCTGGACCTCTTTGTGTGGATCAGGGCAGGACACGTCTTGATGGTGGTCGCCGTTGCTCAGTCTGCATAAAGAAAATATAAAAAATAATGTGAAACTGCCTGTCACTGTCGTTAACTTGTTGAATGTTGCACTTTTCTACCACATTTAGAGACTACAAACTAAATGTTTATGTTTCAAGCCAAATCTTAAGAAGCTGAAACATCTGTCTTTTGTCTTAAACACATTTAATCTGAACCTCTAAAGTCAAAATAGTTTGGATTCAAAGTCCACGAGTGCTGCTGTGAGAGTCTGAACCCACCTTGGAAAAGCTGAGAGAGGCAGGTGGGGCCCGTCGTGGAGCTCTGTGAAGAGACTGTCTGCGAGTTTGGCCCTTCTGTTGAAGAAGTCCTGCTGGATGGAGGAGAGGGCCTCGGTGCGAAGGGGCCACAACAGTCTGTCCTGGCTGAAGAAAGGATCATCTGCAAACAAGCTGCTCAGGGCGCTCTGCTGGGACATCATGCTGAAGTCTGGGGTTGTCCTTGGAGTTTGGGTTTGAGTTCTTCTGTCTGACACGGGGGGATCTCTCTCGGCTCTATATAACTCCAGCTGTCCTCCTGCTCCACGCCCCCTGTGCTATTTTCTTCTGGTGAGCTCAGTGCTGTTAGCGTTAGCACAGCAATGCGGTTAGGAATGCCCCTGGATTCATCAGAGGGCTAAAGACGGACTAATGGTCAGACCCTGTGTGTGCGGCATAGTTCACACTCGGCTTTAAACGTGGACAAACTAACAGCTGTAGTTTGTGAGGACGGAGGCGTATTTACAGAGCGAATGTCTGTGCTCTGCCCGGTGACCGCTCCACACACTCTCGTGGCAATGTTTGTTCTCATGGCGTGTTGTTGACAATACACCAGCCCAGTCCAACGCTTCCGAAGATGTCATTCTCCCAGATGGGGGCGCTAGACAGGTTTCCCCTATTGATTATATTGTATTTTGTCATGAAATATCCAAGAGGTAAATTCACAAATGTTGAACCTGATCATTTCTATGTGTGACTAGACCCAAGAACTCTCTGTGTTCGACATAAATCTGCATTTTCACATCTGGCCCGTGTGAATTCAAGCTGGATTTGGCTAATACTAACGTTATTGTAAATGCAGAAGTGCAGAACCGTCCTATAAACCTGTTTACACGACTGTGGGGATGAGTAAAAAAGTGACTGTGTGACATATATCTCAAGTTTGTCCCAGTTTTGGCAGCACAGGGTGAGATGTTCTGGGTCCCTGGTTTAATCCAAAGAAAGTGTGATATAATCAGACTGTGGAATCGGATTATTAATCTGTCTGATAATAGAGCATCTAAAAAGGTCTTTGAGTGGAGTCACCCTGGGCTGTTTTTGCTGAAGCACAACTTCAGTTTATTTTCCATAACAATTTGCAGCAGCGTCAACAGAACAAAAGCAAAACTGGAGTCTGGAATTATAAAGAGCAGAGGCTGAATGGGTCTTGGCTAAACCCAAATTACAAACATATATTCAAACAGAAGATACGTTTAAGACTGAATTTTATATCAGAGTAAATTTGAGCAGGAGTTAAAGATGGTTGAGGCACAGAGTTTTTCTCCAGCCCCAGCTCACATAAACCTCTGTGCTTTATATGAGCTGGAGAAGTGGAAAAGTGAAGCTCAGTTTTTGTTGTATTGTTCGTTTTATGATGACTTTATAAATCTTTTATTTGATGAAATGTTCTCCCAAAGCCCTGAGATGTTCTGGTGTAATGAAGAACAAGATGAGATCAGTTTCATTCTCATGTTCATAAGTTGGCTTCATTTCTTTGTAAAACCTGGAAGAAGCGACAGATGAGTTTGTTTAAATGAGTCTTTGCTGGTCTGTTGTATTTTGTTAACCGTGTCTTATAAGCTCATTAAAGGGCTCGGGGTTTTTTTGTTTGCAAGACACAATAATAAAATCAATCAAATAAAAAAATATTACACAGTTTATATTTATCTTCACAGACTAATATGTTACTATAATGTTTGACCGTGACTAAAAATATAATATTTCTGCCCTAGTTTCATGTTGTGCGTCTTCCAGACTCATCACACTGTGGGGACTGAAATCTGTTCACATCGTCACTTTACTTGGATATTTTGCGTTTGGTTGGAGCTCATAAGTAGCGGTTATGGTTATGGTTAAAATTATGATCAATCTCCAGGAAATTAACATCAGTGTGGTTGGTATTTATCACCTCAGAGGAACAAAAATCTGTGCACACACTCACTTCAGGGACTAAAATCAGGCCCCCGTGATGTAAAATCTTTATTATTTGATCAGCAACATGGTTTTAAGTTGAGATTTGGGTTGAAATAGGTGTTTGGTGTGAGCGCAGGAATGCCACAGGAGGAGTGTGCGTCACTGTCTTTTACAGCTCCTTAAACCTCACAGAACAAATATGTCTGTTCATAAATGACTCTGCAAAGTCACCAGCTAAAACCAGTCCTGGTGTTTACATTATGCTGATGGAGCCTTGTATAATGTGGAGCTTTTGCCAAGTGCTAATGCAAAATGGCGTCAAGTTTCAATGAAGGAGGCAGCTGCAAAAAATAAAAAGTGTGTCATGAAAGTGTCGGGGGATGCCAGGGATCAAAATAGAACGGGGGGATACAAGATGGCCGCCTCTGCCGTACATACCCAGAGTTATTTGTGTCCGAGTGAGATCACACTCTGCTGAAGGTATTTTTGAATCAATGAGCTCACGCATCTGGACATAGTCTATTTGTGATTTTTGCAAAAGTAAGCACTGTGATCACAAACATCACATAAACAGTTTGTTTTTCAACAATCATTTATTTCTTTATCTTGCAGTCGGGTTTCACACTTAATAAAGGACAAAAACACAAGTACTAAGTAATTTACACTTAACATCCAAGAACATAATATTGGTTATATATATTATAACATGGTGTATAAAAAGCTGTGGAGGTCCTGGCACATTTGATTAAAACATTTGTATCTGATGTAATTGATACAGAAAAAGTTACAGTAGACCTGCCTCTATAGTAGTACTGTCCAAACTGTGGTCAGAGGGCCGACTGTGGCCCTCAGACTAACTTCTGTTGGTCCTCAGACTTTCTACAACAATAACTTCATTAACATCACATTGTATTGTTATATAGGCCTAAAATATTCCAAGTCTTTTTAAAGTGTGTGTTTATGTGTAACTCGTGAACAAGACCCTGAGATACTTGAACTCCTCCACTTGAGGCAGGGACTCTCCACCCGGAGAGAGCACCATCTTTTTCCGGTCGAGAACTGTGGCCTCGGATTTGGAGGAGCTGATTCTCATCTCAGCCACTTCACACTGCAGACCGCCCCCAGTGCTGCAGGTCCTGACTCGATGAAGCATCAGGACACAACATCATCTGCAAACAGCAGAGATGAGTGGTCCTGTGGTTCCCAAATGGGACCCCTCCCTCGGCCCCTGAACCAGACCCCCTCCGGCCCCTGACTGCATCTGTCCATAAATATAATGAACAGAACCGGTGACAAAGTGCAGCCCTGGTGAAGTCCAACATGCACCGGGAACAAGTCTGACTTACTGCAGAGAACACAGCTCCTGCTCCGGCCACACAGGGACCGGACAGCCCTTAGCAAAGGGCCAGGGACCCCATACTCCCGGAGCACCCCCCAAAGGACACCACGAGAGACACGTCGAATGTCTTCTCCAGATCCATAAAACACATGTGGACTGTGGCAAACTCCCATGAGCCTCGAGGACCCGATGGAGAGTGTAGAGCTGGTCCAGTGTTCCACGACCAGGACGAAAACCGCACTGCTCCTCCTGGATCCGAGTTTCAAATATCGATTGGATTCTCCTCTCCAGTCCCTGGAATAGACCTTATCAGGAAGGCCGAGGAGTGTGCATATTAGGTGTACTTACTCTTAATAATAAGATCCACTGTTGTCTCTGAGGTGTATGTGCGTCCTGCTCCAGTGACCTGATACACATGTCTGTATTGTCCCTGGTGTTGGCTCTGGGACGTCTGAGGGGACAGAGCAGCTCAGGAAAAAACTGTCTCCCGGGGTGATGTGGACAGACTGTTGTGGCCCCTTCGCACTGATGCCCTCTCTGTCGCAGTGTTCTGTTGGAGTATTCTGTCGAGGTGTTCTGTTGGAGTGCTCTGTTGGAGTGTTCTGTTGGAGTGTTCTAATGGTGTTCTGTTAGTGTTCTGTTACAGTGTTCTGTTGGTGTTCTGTTAGTGTTCTGTTGGAGTGTTCTGTTGGAGTGTTCTGTTGGAGTGTTCTGTTGGAGTGTCCTGTTCATGTTCTGTTGGAGTGTTCTGTTCATGTTCTGTTAGAGTGTTCTGTTGGAGTGTCCTGTTGGAGTGTTCTGTTGAAGTGTTCTGTTGTAGTGTCCTGTTCATGTTCTGTTGGAGTGTTCTGTTAGAGTGTCCTGTTCATGTTCTGTTGGAGTGTTCTGTTGGAGTGTTCTGTTGTAGTGTCTTGTTGGAGTGTTCTGTTATAGTGTCCTGTTCATGTGTTCTGTTGGAGTGTTCTGTTCATGTTCTGTTAGAGTGTTCTGTTGGAGTGTTCTGTTGGAGTGTTCTGTTGGAGTGTCCTGTTCATGTTCTGTTGGAGTGTTCTGTTCATGTTCTGTTAGAGTGTTCTGTTGGAGTGTTCTGTTGGAGTGTTCTGTTGGAGTGTCCTGTTCATGTTCTGTTAGAGTGTTCTGTTGGAGTGTTCTGTTGGAGTGTTCTGTTGGAGTGTCCTGTTCATGTTCTGTTTCTTTCTTCTTTCTTTATTCTTTATTTGTCAGGGACCATATACAAATTCATTAATCTTAGAAGGAAAAGATGATTTGTATCAGATTTAGCTCCTGCTGTTTTCCCTCTGCAGGTGAACACACATTAAAAACACATATCAATAAACAATTACAATATATGACGACCAATTTGCCAACAACAATATAAAAACACAAATGACCCCATGTGCAATACAGTCTGTCCCCCCAGTCCAGACTAATATAAAAATCTTTAAGTGCAGGTTTATACAGTGAGGACAGAGCAGCACCAACTAACTCGACTGATGTGACACATTTGATTATCTAAAATGTACTTTTTCAAATTCCTAGTAAAACTATTAAAATCCACAGACAGTTTCAGACAGTTTGGAGCTGATTCCAGCCTCATGGTTTGACAGGAAAAAGCCGATTGAGCAAAGGCCGAGGATCTTTTTGGGACAGTGCAATTTCTGTACATGGAGGAACGAGTAGATCGGGAGGATTGTTCAGAGCAAAGGATAGTAAATTTTTTTAACGTAGGTGAAGCTTCATTATTAATAATTTTGAATAATTTTCTTAGATTTGAATACAATATTAAATTATTAAAACTGAACATTTTATATTTACTTAAAATGTTACAGTGGTGAAAATGGAGGGTTTTTTATCGAGGGCCTTTACTGCCTGATTATAGATGGACCTGAGAGATTTTAAGGCCTCTCATTGGCCTGAGCAGGACACACAGAAGTCCGGTGTGGAATAATCATGGCATTAAAATATGTAAAAGCAGCTTCTACTGTCAGACTGTTCCTCATGTGTCTAAGGGAAGAGACGTTGTAGCGGATTGAATTGCGTGCTTTTTTTATATGCTTTTTGAAAGACAAAGTCTGGTCCAAATGAACCCCCAGGTACTTTGTCTCTGTTACAATGTTTAATTTTATTCCGTTGACAAAGATGTTAGGCCTGTCTTTAAATCTATTAGTTTTGGTAAAATACATACCAACTGTTTTATTAATGTTTAATGTCAGACATGAAGAGTGGAGTGTCATATTGGAGTGTCATGTTGGAGTGTCATGTTGGAGTGTCATGTTGGAGTGTCATGTTGGAGTGTCATGTTGGAGTGTCATGTTGGAGTGTGCCGTTGGGGGGCGCTGTTGCTCTCACAGTGTCCTGTCTTGTTCGTTCTCTGTCTCTTGCTCTTCTGGTGGCGTCAGTCTGAAAATCCTCAGAGAATAAACCACATGTTTTACACCGAGACAAACGCCGTGAGCCACAGAAGTGAACTTTTATTCACAAATGATCCGGTGAGTGTACAACAAGTTAGCTGTTAGCATGAAGCTAATATTGTGCTGTGAGCTTGAAACACGTGAGTAAAATGTCAGATATAATTCTGAAGAACCTTTGGCAGTGACATGATTCTGTGTTAATGTTTCACCTGCTTTGGTGCTGCTGTGTCACTGATAAATCTACTTTATAACGACAAAAAGCTAGCGCTAGCTAGCTGCTATGCTAATGCTAATTGCTAAGTGGTGGACGTGAGTCTTTATCCTTTTGAGGCGTGTTCTTTGCAGATGTTTCTTTTGATAAAAATACTGCAGTTTCATGATGGAAGAACATTTAAAGACACAAAAAGATAGTTTTGGTCAAAGTTCATTAATAAAATGCGAATATAGTTAAAATACAGTTGTGTGGTTATGTTAAATACAGTTAAAAGTCACAAGGTTAAAATGCATGATAAATATTTCATTCTGATGAAGGAACAGGATTATTTTACAGAGTCATGTGTATTTTATTTCATTTGTGTTTAACTTGTAATGTGCTAAAAACTTGATGGTAAACTCGTCATAACTTTGAGCTGACTCAGATCAAATACCAGAGTACTTAAAGTACACATTAAAAAGTCGGTAAAGTCCAAAGCTCTTTAGACGAGCTTCATCATGATAAGAACTGAACACAAAGTTTACTCTCTTCATTTTTTGTGTAGGTTTTAACGTGATCGTCCAAATCCTGATGCCCCGCCCACGGTGACGGCGAGTGGTGCTGAACGACCCAAAGCGTCCTCTCCCCCTGACGGAACTCAGACCAGATCCAGATAAGACACGAACACTGACACGACCAGGGAGTAAAGAGGGTTTATGCAACAGAGTCTGTTTGGAGCTTTCTCTCATGTTATAACGTCGTTCACTCGTCAAAAACACGTCTGGAGCAGCTCTACATGTCCTCCATGCATGTCTGAGTAATTTAGCGATCTCTCCCAGGCTTTGTCCGAACCCTCCTTTATGGTTAGCTGTCAGATGCTCCACCCACAAGCCTATATCATCCATGTACTAGGCTCCGCCCACAGACCCACGTCACCCATGTACGAGGCTCCGCCCACAAGCCCACATCACCCATGCTCCCACATGACAATTCTCCATAAATATACCAACATGATACAAAACATTTCACTACAGCTTCACAAACCTGGTGTGATGTGCAGTCGTTTCATTATTGCAGATTGTGTTGTGACGCTCTGAAGGGGGGGGCTTTTGATTTGAGCGTCCAAAAGGAAAGTAAGAAAGATACTCTCTCTAACTCCATGAAGTAAAATACTCCCTCTTTAAAGTCAAAATATCCAACCCAACTGACCTTCAATCATAATTTTTTGGGAGTTTGGGTTAACCCTGACCCTGTTTTATTTTGGAGCTTTATTTTATTTTATTTTTTACTTCTTTGGGACTGTCCCAAACACCAGACTGAACTGTGCTGAAAAGATTTCCTTTCATCATGATACAAGTAAGTTAATTCTGTTTGTTTATTAATATTAAAATAATAAAATAATATTTCCAGTGCATTTCTGCTACATATTGAACTATACATATAAATATGATTCATCCAATTTTTAGTTAGTTTTTTATTAGTTCATTATTAGTTTTACCCACTTTTTCCTTCATTTCTTGTAGTATAACTTCTTAAAGTGATAAATAGCGGTGTTATTTTCTCTGCTGACCCATGGTTCAAAGTGTTGGATTTGTCTGACTGCAGCCGAAGTGACAGAGGAGTTTTTATTTGTGCAGTGTTTTCTGTGACACTGGGACTTTGTTTAATGCAGGTGGAACAAGGCAGCAGCTCCAGTCCAGCTTAGCTCTGTGTTAGCAGTGCTACATGCTGTTAGCTCTGTGTTAGCAGTGTTACAGGCTGTTAGCTCTGTGTTAGCAGTGCTACAGGCCATTAGCTCTGTGTTAGCAGTGTTACAGGCTGTTAGCTCTGTGTTAGCAGTGTTACAGGCTGTTAGCTCTGTGTTAGCAGTGCTACAGGCCGTTAGCTCTGTGTTAGCAGTGTTACAGGCTGTTAGCTCTGTGTTAGCAGTGCTACAGGCTGTTAGCTCTATGTTAGCAGCGCTACATGCCATTAGCTCTGTGTTAGCAGGGCTACAGCCCGTTAGCTCTGTGTTAGCAGCGCTACATGCCGTTAGCTCTGTGTTAGCAGCGATACATGCCGTTAGCTCTGTGTTAGCAGCGCTACATGCCGTTAGCTCTGTGTTAGCAGCGCTACATGCCGTTAGCTCTGTGTTAGCAGCGCTACATGCCGTTAGCTCTGTGTTAGCAGCGCTACATGCCGTTAGCTCTGTGTTAGCAGCGCTACATGCCCTTAGCTCTGTGTTAGCAGCGCTACAGGCCGTTAGCTCTGTGTTAGCAGCGCTACAGGCCGTTAGCTCTGTGTTAGCAGCGCTACATGCCGTTAGCTCTGTGTTAGCAGCGCTAATGCTGTTAGCTCTGTGTTAGCAGCGCTACATGCTGTTAGCTCTGTGTTAGTTAGGCTACATGCTGTTAGCTCTGTGTTAGCTGGGCTACATGCTGTTAGCTCTTTGCTAGCAGCAGCTCCAATCCAGCTTAGCTCTGTGTTAGCAGTGCTACAGGCGTTAGCTCTGTGTTAGCAGCGCTACATGCCATTAGCTCTGTGTTAGCAGCGCTACAGGCCGTTAGCTCTGTGTTAGCAGCGCTACATGCCGTTAGCTCTGCGTTAGCAGCGCTGCATGCCGTCAGCTCTGCTAGCAGCAGCTCCAGTCCAGCATAGCTCTGTGTTAGCAGCAGCTACATGCCGTTTAGCTCTGTGTTAGCAGCAGCTACATGCCGTTAGCTCTGTGTTAGCAGCAGCTACATGCCGTTAGCTCTGTGTTAGCAGCAGCTACATGCCGTTAGCTCTGTGTTAGCAGCAGCTACATGCCGTTAGCTCTGTGTTAGCAGCAGCTACATGCCGTTAGCTCTGTGTTAGAAGCAGCTACATGCCGTTAGCTCTGTGGTAGCATTTTTTTTTGGGAAGAACTTTGCTTTGATTAAGGCTGCGATCCAGAGTTTGGAAAAGGGAAGAAGAGATTTTCAAATGCTGCAGGCTCCTGCTCCTCTGAGGCCTTTTCCTGGCACATGCTCGTTTTATATCACACTGGAGCTGATAATGTGGTAAGATCATATTTTAAAAATATTTTACAATGGCTTCTTGACAAATCTCAGGTAAAAACATGTTGGCCCTATTTACCTTATTCAGGAAGTTGCCATGGGCGCTGCCATCCTCAGTGGCATTGTATTTTTTTCATGGGGCTGATCCTGAACATTTTACACAAATCAAACCACTTCATGTCAGATTCTAAGAGAATTTTTTTTTCTCAAATTCTTCATTAAAATTAATGGGATTTGAATGGATAAAGGGGGAATGGGATTCCCGTTTAACAAGAAATGCTGCCACAAAGACAGCGCAGTTTAGTTGCATAAGGTCAGATGACAGTAAATTTAAAAAAAAAGTTTTGTATTGAACCTTTAGCCCTTCAGGTATTGCCCAGTTTAGCAGCTGTGTGTGAAATGTAGTTGGGGGCAAAGTTTAGGTGTTTAGTTCCACTTTAAATCCATTAAATCTCTGATATAAATATTATCTCTAATCTGAATCATCTTTATTCATCTAATATTGATCTATTTTAAACATACTGTCAATAATCTGAGCCATGTCAAGGGTCAAGGGGAAGTGTAGACTTAAACCAACTGGACTTCATCATTGAAAATTAATCAACAGAAAACAAACACATGGAGAACTGTCCCCGAGCAGAGCGCCCCCTGTCTTTAGACCCTCCTTCACAGCAAGGAAAAACTAAAAAAAAAAAACAAACAGCTGGAAAAAGAGAAACCTTGAGGAGAACCACAGTGAAGGAGAGATCCACTCCCATGGACGGACAGCTGCAGATGTGTCCAGGACTGATGTGCATTTACACTGCTTGGCCAAAAAAAATAATCACCTGGATTTAACTTGGCAAATACGTCCGAGCCTCCTGCAGTTGGTCAGGTCAAGGTTCAACAACAGTATGTGCTCAAAGAATGAGTCAGCTGACTCATTCTTTGACCACATACTATATAGTGAAGAGCCTGCTACATTCAACTTTTCCATGGAGATGTTATTGTTTAGCCTGAAACTTTCTACAGTAAGGCATTAACCATATCTATCTTCCATTTATTCATTTGCATGCAACACCTAGAAAAACATGCATTCTTACCATGAGCAAAGATGCCTCCCCACAGATCTTACCAGTGACATTTTCTCAGAGACAAGCAGGTATCAGACCCTCCATAAGAAAGGTGACATATTGAGTGCCATCCGTCCATTTTCTTCCTCTTATCCGGGGCCAGGTTGCGGGGGCAGCGATTTAATCAATGACTCCCAGACTTTCCTCACCCCAGACACCTCCTCCAGCTCCTCCGGTGGGACCCCAAGGCGTTCCCAGGCCAGTCGAGAGACGTAGTCTCTCCAGTGTATCGTAGGTCTTCCCCGGGGCCTCCTCCCGGTGGGACATGCCTGGAAACACCTCCCTAGGGACGCGTCCAGGAGGCATCCTGAGCAGATGCTCGAGCCACCTCAGCTGGCTCCTCTTGACATAAAGGAGCAGCGGCTCTACTTTGAGCTCCACTGAAATCCTCACCCTATCTCTAAGGGAGAGGACAGCTACCCTGCGGAGGAAACACATTTCGGCTGCTTGTATCTGCAATCTTGTCCTTTTGGTCATTACCCAAAGCATATGACCATAGGTGACGTAGATGGACTGGTAAATTGAGACCTTGACGAGGTTCAGAGTTGTATCAGGCCTAATCAGTCTGTGTGCAGTCAGGGCAGGGGTCTGTGAATCGGAGCCTGAACAGAACAGAAAGTAATGGAATTATCCGGTTTCAAGAAGAATATGTTATGTTCTCTTGAAGGCAACAGAAATATCTGATTTATTTGTGGCCAACTAGAAAGTGTTTTTGTTGTAGTGAAGAGTGTCTCTGCGTAAAATGAATAATTAATAAAAGTTACTGTCACAGCTTCATGTTGCTCCTTGCAATGTTCTGCTTATATTCATCAAACCCTTTTCCCCAAATGAAAGAAAATGACTGAGCCTTAAAATGTGTTTATTCAAGTTAAAATTCAGCATTAAAACATCAACATATTGACAGTAGCCAAAGCAAAGAGAATCATGGCATCATACAAGTAATACACTCTATTCTATCTGACTCTTGTCTGTTATCTTCATGTTGCTACAAGTTGTTTTAATAAAATATTAAGCTCTGCCTGTTCAAGCTCTTAAGTACACACTTAATACACTTTCAGTTTTCAAAAATCTAAGAAGTAGCCAAATATGCTACTTACCTAATTTTAAACATTTACTGAAGATCTCAAACAACAGCCAGTGAAACATCTGCAGTCTGAGTATCTTAAGGCTAGAGTTGTTGGCTAGTTTCTGGAGCAGTAGTATAAGTGAAAGAGAATGTGAAGTTGACCAGTGGACAGAGTCATAACAACTAAACAATGCATAAACCAAGGCAAAAGACAAAAGTGTTGAGCTCTTTTTAAAATAAAAAACAAGGTAGTATAAAGCTGTTCAGATCAGAGCTTTATTCTGATGTGCAGGATTGAATGTTATCTCACAAAGTGTATTCTGATCTGGCAGACTGTGATGTGAAGTGGTTTATTCAGGTCTGAAGATCTTTTCCAGAAACCTGAGCAGCTGTCCACACTGCTCCAGGATTTTTTAAGAGTTCTCACTGGGTCTGGCTTGGAGTTTTCAAGAAAACAAACACACTCTGCTCTGTTAGATTGGAAGTAAGATGCTCTAAAGGCTTGTGTATCTTGTTAAATAGCTGTCTGCTGTTTAGGAGATAAAATATTGGGGTTGCACTAGCATCGTTTATTCTGCTTTTGTCACTAACATTTCAATGCTGGTTTGTTGCTGGTTTAATGATTTTCTGTTACTGGGGGAAGTGATCCACCTGAAGAGCTACTGCTGCTCAATGTCCACATTCCCCAATGTCTAGCCATTATAAAACATATCCAGTCTTTGTTGTTCAAAATTTTAGAAGTTTTGATAAATGGTTTCCTGCTCCTCAGTATTAATCTCAGTGACATTTTCATAATCATCATCGTCATCATCGTCTTCTTCTTTTTTGGTCAAATCTTCTGTAGCAGCGTTGAAACTTGTGCGGGATTGGTAATGATTACTTCTCACGGGGGGTCAGAGACATGTTTGGTGCATTTTGGTGCATCGACATTGACATAAACGTCCTCATCCTCGTCACTGTCTTCGACATTCTGGTTCCAACTACATTCACTGAAAAAAAAATCATTTTCAAATGGTAAGAACACACTGTGCAAAGACTAGTATTTAAATGGATGTGTGAGAACAGACTCTGTGCTTGGACGGTGCTTTCTGAATGTTGACTTTGAGATCTTTTCTTAAGGAACAGCAGCAGTGAAATCAAACCAAGAATCAGGACGACTCCAACCACAGAGGGGGCGCCCCACAGCACCAGTGGAACTAGTGGAGAAAATAAATATCAATCAAACAGTCCGATATTCATGAAAACATCAACATGATTGTGTTTGCATAAGTGTCTTTTTTTCTGGATTGAAATATGTTATTTACATATGAAATAATAAAGGTGTTGAGAGAACAATTGTGTAACAATGGTTCAAGTGGCTGTAAATTTAAAGCGGATGGGGACGTGTGCTGTTACAATGGTAGCCTTTCCTGAAGATGGAGTTTGTTGTTAACTGAAGCTGGGTTATATGAGTGAAGCTGGGAAAAGTGCTTTTAAGCTCATTGCAATGAATAATTGTGAGGGGTATCTTTGGACTGCTCCAAACTGTTTAAAGTAAACTTTTCAACATGTTTTAGAATCATATTTAGTTCCTTTTGGTAACTACTGTGTGTGTGTGGCTACTTATTGCATGTCACAGAGTTGTTGCATTTATGCTTGTTTTCAGCACTTACAGTTAATGAGGATTTGGATGGGGAGTGTCTCTGAGGTGTATGTGCGTCCTGCCCCAGTGACCTGATACACACAGCTGTATTGTCCCTGGTGTTGGCTCTGGGACACAGGGAAGTAGAAGGAGGCTGAGTGGTTGACTGAAGGCTCACTGACAGAGCTGCTGGAGCCGGAGAACCACAGGAGGAACAGGCCTTCTGGGACATGTGAGGGGACAGAGCAGCTGAGGACAAAACTGTCTCCCCTGGTGATGTGGACAGTGTTGGAGGAGCAGTGTCCCCCAGCAGGAGAAGACACACACAGGCTGGGCACTGGAAGGTCCACTGGGAAAAATATAAAATGAAAAAAGATTTGCTCCTACATTCAGAACATTGCTTTGACAAATGGTACTTTCAAAATGAAACATGAGAAGTTGCCTCCACAGAGGCGTGAAATAAAATCTCACCAAACAAGATTTCTAAAACAGTTTTCTTCTGCAGATATGTTTGATCATGGGTCCTCTAGCACTGTAAAATCTTTTTTTCCTAAAGTGGCCATGCAGTTGGTCAGGTCTAGATTCAGCAACAGTCTGTGCTCAAAGAATGAGGTCAGGGATACTGAATGACCAGGTTATTTCATCAATGGATTTTTTCTTTCCTGATGGCACAGGCATATTCCAAGATGAAAATACCAGGATTAATGGGGCTCAAATAGTGACAGAGGTTCAGGAGCATGAGAATCATTTTCACACATGGAGCCACCACAGAGTCCAGACCTTAACCCCACTGAGGATCTTTGGGATGTGCTGGAGAAGCTTTGTGCAACATCAGACTCGACCATCATCAATGCAACATCTTGGTGAAACATTAATGCAACACTGGATGGAAATAAATCTTGTGACATTGCAGAAGCGAAATCAGAACAATGCCACAATGAATGTGCTATAATCAAAGCTAAAAGTGGAACAACCAAATATTTTAGTGTGTGACCTTTTTTTTTTATTTTTTATTTATTTATTTATTTATTTTTTTGTGGTGGCAACCTTTTTTTTGGCCAGGAAGTGTATAATTTCTTTTAGTTGCCTAATCCCTCACCTGAGACTTGAAGAGTAAGAGAGTCACTTTGTGGAGACGTGAGGACTGGACCTGATGTGTCTCTCTGATACAGACAGTGGTAAGGCCCTTCACTGTCAAAAGTCACTCGGGGTAAGTAGAACGTGGGGCTGTTTGAAGTCTGAATGTCTCGATGCAGGTGCTTAAGTTTGAACGTTCCTCCTGAAATCTGAGTTGAGATGGAGCAGGTCACACTGACTCCATGCTGACCCCACATGACGTCACGAGAGGGGGTCACAGAAATACTGGGCTTTGGAAATTTCACTGAAACAGAAGAGATCACCTGCCTGTTTGCTTACACGACATTCCAGTTTCATGAATGATAAATGCAAATCACAAAAAAATGCACAAATTATTGTGATGATGATTGCTGTGACTCAAACCAACTAATGCCAGTTTGCATGTTCCACTTACCAAATCAGTAGTAAAATCAGAATCTCATAATAATGAACTTACCTGTGATGAGAAGTGAGTCACTTTGGGGCGAATCCAAGGTCTGACCTGACTGCACCATCCGATACTGACAGTGTAAGGCCCTTCACTGTCAAAGGTCACTCGGGGTAAGTAGAACGTGGGGCTGCTTGAAGTCTGAATGTCTCGATCTAGGTGCTTAAGTTTGAACGTTCCTCCTGAAATCTGAGTTGAGATGGAGCAGGTCACACTGACTCCATGCTGACCCCACATGACGTCACGAGAGGGGGCCACAGAAATACTGGGCTTTGGAAATTTCACTGAAACAGAAGAGATCACCTGCCTGTTTGCTTACATGACATTCCAGTTTCATGAATGATAAATGCAAATCACAAAAAAATGCACAAATTATTGTGATGATTGCTGTGACTCAAACCAACTAATGCCAGTTTGCATGTTCCACTTACCAAATCAGTAGTAAAATCTGAATCTCATAATAATGAACTTACCTGTGATGAGAAGTGAGTCACTTTGGGGTGAATCCAAGGTCTGACCTGAGTGCACCATCCGATACTGACAGCGGTAAGGCCCCTTATTGTCAGCAGTCACTTGGGGTAAGTTAAAGGTGGCAGGGTTGGAATCTGAAGTCTGAACATCCTGATTTAAGTGTCTCAGAATGAATGTTCCACCTGAAAGTCCTCTGATGGAACAGGTGACTCTGGCACTTTGACCCCACACGAGCTCCAGAGGAGACAGAGAAACAGTAGGCACTGGGAGCCCCTCTGAAAAAATACAGAACTTCAGAGTTTGGAGTCAACCATAATTAAAATATAAATAATGCACAACAAAGTCACTACCTGAACAGACCACCCCAGCATCTTCATGGTGTCTACACTCACTCACACTACAATTATGTGAACAATTATGTGAACCAAATCCTCTGTATCCACACTGAGTTAAAGAGCTTTCATTCCCAGAACAGTCCACGTCATCGAGCCAGATCAGACCAAAGCCTTCACCAAAGTGGGCTTCTCTTGTTGCACTTATTGCGTCTCCACAGTCCATCTGTCTGCACACGACTTTGGCATCGGACATGTCCCAGTCATCATCACACACTGTTCCCCATGTACTGTTGTGGTAGATCTCCACTCTACCAGAACATCGAGAAGAACCAGGACCAACCAGTCTGATCTGATCGTCTGCTCACATAATGCCAAAAAAAATATACTGCAATTATTATAATATGCCTCAAACAATTAAACAAAATTAAATGAACATATTTGTTTCAAAATGGTGGTGGGACGACAAACGTATTAAACCATTTGTTTTATGAAAGTACAAATGTAACTTTTATGGTACTTTTTTTTTTTCAATTTGATGCCGATGTTGTTGTTGAAATAAGCTGAACCGCAGAAACATTATAATAACAGATCAAACCTGTTAGAAAAGGTGGTATGAACAGCAGCATCACTGTGGGAAAAACATGCACAGTTTTCAGACACAAGAACATCAGGATGTAGATTACAAAATGAACAAATATAACTGAATCTTACCCATGTGTAGACGGAGAACATCTCTGTCTCTTCTGACAGCCATGATCTTCAGATGAAACTCAACACCACCACCACCACCACATTAAATTCTGCTGCATTTTGTGAAAAATTGAAGTTCCTCATTCATTTCACAGTTCACATTATCATCCTCAGCCACAATGACTCACATTGGTCAGCTAAATGCCTGCTCTGCTCTTGTTGTTGTAAAACTTCTGGTAGGGTGGTCCATCACCGACTTTCTACTTGTTGCCTGAAATGTTCCACAGTACGGCTAATCTAATTTTAATATGGAATGCATTTTTAAAGAATGGTAACACTAAAAGTCACACTTAACATAAAAAGAGAACGATCTCCAACATTTAGATCACAGACAACAAGAATCATATTAAAGTCACACACAGCAAGAATACAGGCAGGAGTAGACAGGATGACGGCAGGAGGAGGACAGGTGGAGAACAGGAGGAGGCGGGAGGAGGAGGACAGGAGCAGATGGGAGGAGACAGGAGGAGGAGGAGGACAGGAGCAGAGAGACAGGGAGGAGGAGACAGGAGGATGGGAGGAGACAGGAGGAGGACAGGCGCAGACAGGAGGAGACAGGAGGAGCAATTCACAAACCACAGACAGGAGTGGTCAAACAGATCAAGCAGATCATTCATCTCTGTCATAATTTTAGGAGTTGTCAAATTGCATCATGTTATTTTTCTTTATAAAGTTTATAAAGTGCTACTTTTCCTAAAATATGAATATACAAAATAACAAGAAAATGTTTTGACATGGCAAACATCTAAAACTATAACAAGTACAACCACTTAAGGAGCAGCACCAATATGACAAACTTGGTTCTCTAATTTGCTTATCTCAACTTTTGTGGAAAAAAAAACATGTTCATTTCTGCTTTTTCTTCACAGAAGAACTGTCAGCTACTATCAGGCAATCTCCCTTGAATTTCCACCTTCTAACCATGATGAAAAATAGTAGTGTGGTTCTACAAAATGCACCAACATGACACTCGCTGTATAAACTCACACTAAAGATTCATGACAAGAAACCCAGACAGTATCGCACTGTCAGACCCTCTCCAAGTGTGTTTTTCTAAACTTCAGTAATCTTCTAATACATGCAAACATCTGTTTACTATTTATGATAATTCATGGTATCGCTAGTCCTCCCCTAAGGGTTTGTCTCACTAAGCTCAGAAAAAACAACTTGAGTCACTAGAGCGCCCTCTAGAGGAAAATGCAGCGGAGTCCGGAATGTAGCACGTCTTTCGCTAAATCGTCTTTCTCTATTGTCGCCGTGAGTCAGTGGAATAGTTAAAGCCAAATGAGATTATAACATGCACAAGTTTTCAAATGTTTGCACATGTGACAAAGAAATGGAGACTGTCAAAGCGAGTTTGCACCGATCAGTGAAAGTGAAGAAAGAGGATTTTATATCTGAAATTCACTGATTATGTGTGTGAATAATTTGGTTTGGTTGTGTATATGTGTGTGTGAACTGAATGTTTTTTTTTAAAAATGACGTATTTGAGAGGCGAGATGTGTTGTATTTGGTGTGTACTATATGTTTACACGTCTTTCATCCATCTACAACAAACTGTTTTACCTAACATCAGCCTGTCCAGGGACTACGGGTGGAAATTAGTATTTATACTATAAACTGGCACCAAACATCTTTCCTGTTTTTTAAGGGCAATTTTGTGCACTGTCCCTGTACAAATTAAAGCAGACCATACCATACCAACTTCAGTTTTAGTTCAAAAAAAGTTCTCTCATCTGTACTCTTCATTCAGGGTCAGTGGTCCTTCTGCAGTGCCTCATAGTTTACACCTCCCATTTGAAGAAGGAACCGACAATATAACATAAATAAAGCATTAAAACTGTTTATATAAAGGCAGAGACATGGTCAACAGAATGGCTGAAAACTGACTGGGAGAATCACTTGACACTGCTGTTCTTCTGTGATGAAGCTGACAGACCAAAATGAACACCAGGGGGAGCACTTGACCTCCGACTGGTACTAATGCAGCAGGTAATCCCCGAGGAAGAAGCAGGACTATGAGTATAAAAACACAGATCAGTTCAACTCTCTACGATGTGTCTGTTCTTTTGAAGGTTATTACACTATTGTGAGTTTTTTTTGATCCCAAGAAACTTGGTGTTGGTGTTAGTGCCATATGTCTGTAAAATATGTTTTTAAAATTTTATTTGACATCATATTGTGTAGTGAATTGTATAATTTAATAAAGTTACACACCGTCAACTAATTGTGATCCATTAGACACTACAAAACAGGGAAAGGAATTGTTTTATTTGTAATGCATCAACTACACTTGAAACCAGAAGTTTACATGTTTATATGAAAAGATGCCACTATCTGACATGAAATCAAGCTAAACTTTTCCAGTTTTAGGTCAATGAGGATTACCAAAATTATTTCTATTTGCTAAATGCCAGAATAATGAGAGAAGGATTTAAAAAAAAAAAAAAAACACATTTTCATGACTTTCTTCAAAGTCAGAAGTTTACATGCTGTAAGATTATTATGACTTTAAACAATTTGGGAAAACCCAGATGATGATGTCATGGCTTTGGAAGCTTCTAATTGGTTTATTGACACATTTGAGTTAATTAGAGACACATCTGTGGATTTATTTGAAGCTCACCTGAAACACTCTTGCTTCTTTGTGTAACATCATGGGGAAGTCAAAAGAATCAGCCAAAAATCAGGAAAAGAACTGTGGACCGGCTCAAGTCTGGTTCATCCTCGGTGCAGTTTCCAGACGCCTGAAGGTGCCACGTTCATCTGTTCAAACAATTATTGACAAGTATAAAGACGATGAGAATGTCCACACATCACACCTCAGGAAAGAAACGTGTCCCAGAGATGAACGAGCTTTGGTCTGAAATGTGCAGATCAACCCAAGAAGGCATTGTGAAGATGCTGCTGAAGCTGGTTATTTATTTCTGTAATATTTATTTTATTGGGACAATGCCTGTTAATGAACGGACATGATACAACATGAATGTAAACACACCGGATTGTAGCCAAAGGCTAACACTCTTTGCACAGTTCTCATTATTGCACCATCCAAAATATTGCACATTCTGTTCATTGCACACTCCCATTAATTCAGTCAGTTGGTCACCCTTTCAAGACTTTTACATTTTATACTCACCCCCTTCATGTTTTGCCCAAATATGAAGCATGTTTGACCAGAACCAGTTTTTCATTTGAGCTTTAAAGAACTGTATGTGGGACATTCTCTCAGTGACTATTCCACAGGGTCACACCTGTCCAGAGTCCATGGTCAAAAGATTTGACATAAAAATGATAACTAAATTTACCTGAAACTGTCCAGCACAGACCTCCAGCCAGAGGGATTTAATACTTTTTGTATTATATATTTGCGTCTGATTTAAGAAGTATGAATGATAATTATAAACTTGGCTCTTTGGACATTCAAAGATGCTTTAGATACAACAGAAAACATAATTAAATAATGACAGCTCATAGACAGAGTTGAAGTACTAACCTGCAGCACGTGGAGCTGGAGAAAGCAGGACATGGACTAGACGCTACTGTTACAGCTTCATGTTGCTCCTTGCAATGTTCTGCTTATATTCATCAAACCCTTTTCCCCAAATGAAAGAAAATGACTGAGCCTTAAAATGTGTTTATTCAAGTTAAAATTCAGCATTAAAACATCAACATATTGACAGTAGCCATTCTGTTAGCTTCATGTTGCTCCAAGTTGTTTAATAATATATTAAACTCTATCTGTCCAAGCTCTTTACTGCACACTTAATACACTTTCAGTTTTCAGAAGTCTAAGAAGAAGCAAAATATGCTACTTACATAACTTAAGAATTAGTGAAGTTCTCAAACAACAGCCAGTGAAACATCTGCTTAGTATCTTAAGGCTAGAGATGAGGGCAAGTTTCTGATGCAGTAGTATAAGTGAAAGAGAAAGTTATTAGAATTAAACAGTGCATAAACCAATGTAAAGACAACAGTGCCGAGGTCTTTTGAAATTAAAAATAAAAGGTAGAAAAAGGTGTTTAAATGTCTCAGTTCTTTATTCTGATGTGCAGGACTGAATGTTATTGCTGTCTCTGTCCTACTGCCGTTTCTAGCTATGTGCAGGCTGCATGTGCACAAGAAAAGATTGATGCGTTCAAGGGATTTAGGAAATAAGGGTTTTAGGAGATATTGGGGCTACACTAGCATTGTTTTTGACTTGAAATATCAGTGCTGGTGTGTTGCTGGTTTAATGTACTTCTATTTCTGTTGGAAGTGATCCACCTGAAAAGCTACTGCTGCTCACTGTCCACATTCCCCAGTCTCTCACCATTATAAACATAACTAGTCTTTGTCGCTCAGAATTTTTGATGTTTTCATTTTAGAAGTTTTCCTACTCCTCAGTGTTAATCTCAGTGACATTCATTTTCATAATCATAGTCGTCATCAAAATCATCATCTTCTTGATTGGTCAAATGTTCTCTAGCAGCATAGAAACTTCTCACTGGGGAGTCGGAGACAAGTTCGGTGCATTTTGGTGCATCAACATTGACATAAACATTCTCGTCTTCGAGATGGTTGTTTCCAGCTTCATCCACTGAAACAAGAATAATTTTCAAATGGTAAGAACACACTGTGCAAACACTAGTATTTAAATGGATGTGTGAGAACAGACTCTGTGCTTGGACGATGCTTTCTAAATGTTGACTTTGAGATCTTTTCTTAAGGAACAGCAGCAGTGAAATCAAAACCAGAATCAGGACGACTCCAACCACAGAGGGGGCGACCCACAGCACCAGTGGAACTAGTGGAGAAAATAAACAAGTGTCCATCAAACCGTCCAATATTCATGAAAACAAACAATTGTGTCTGCATAACAGTGTCTCTTTTCTGGATTAAAATATGTTATTTACATATGAAATAATAAAGGTTGAGAGAACAATTGTGTCAAAATGTTTAAAGTGGCTGTAAATTTAAAGCAGTGACTGAGGAAGTGCGCTGTTAGCATGTTAGTTTTTTTACTGAAGATTGAGTTTGCTGTTAACTGAAGCTAGATTATCTAGATAAAGCTCGGAAAAGTGCCTATAAACTCATTGCAGTGAATAGTTAGGATGTGTTGGGAAAGTGAGGAGTAATTTTGCACTGCTGCAAACTGTCTAAAATAAACTTTTCACAATGATTTGGAAGTATATTTAGTTCCTCTTGGTATATTGTGTAACTCCTTGTATATTGTGTGTGACTAATTATTGCACATCAGAGTTTTTTTTGCACTTACAGCACTTACAGTCAAACCCCGAAAACATCTTACCACTGACGTGAAGGGTCATAGTGTCACTTTGTGGAGAGCTGAGCGTTTGACCTGAGAGCACTTTCTGATACAGACAGTAGTAAGGTCCTTCATTGTCAAAGGTCACTGGAGATAAGATGAAGGTGGCAGGTTGGAGGTTGATGTCTGGACATTTTGAGTTGAAAGCTTCAGAAAGAATGTTCCTCCTGAATGCTCTGTATTTATGGAACATGTTTAGTCTGACACTCTGACCCCACATCACCGTTTGACTGGTCACAGAAATCTTTGGCTTTGTGAGCCTTCCTAGAGGAAAAAAAATGGAGTTGCCAAATGGCAGATATGTACAGATTTGTGCAATCTGATTATACAGTATAACAAACAAAAGACTTTGTAACTTAGCTGCAAAATATAGAACTACTTCCAAACTAACTATATTGCAGTACATATAGCAACAAGTTCTACTGAACAACAGATCACACCAGCATCTTCATTGTGTTGACAGTCATGTGAACCAAATCCTTTGTGTCCACACTGAGTTAAAGAGCTTTCACTCCCAGAACAGTTCACATCATCGAGCCAGATCTGACCAGAACCTTCACCAAAGTGGGCTTTTTGTGTCGCATTTATTGCATCTCCGCAGTTCACGTGTCTGCACACGACTTTGGCATCGGACATGTCCCAGTCATCATCACACACTGTTCCCCATGTACTGTTGTGGTAGATCTCTACTCTTCCAGAACATCGAGAAGAACCAGGACCAACCAGTCTGATCTCATCTGTAAAGTTATTTTTACAGACCATTTAAGCACTTGCTTCTCAATGAGGGAGATAAATTATATTTTTTTTCCCTTATTATTAAAAAAAAAAAAAAGTCTAAAACCATCCCAGTCAGATAAATAGAACATTTTCCTTATAAATGTACTGCACTGAAAACTTCTGTAGGGCATTTAGCAACAACAAGCTTCAAGAGAAAAACATTTTCTGACTAAACTATTATAAAAGTTCTCATGTTAAATGTAAACAAACGCATTTTACCTGAGCAGATCACACCAGCATCTTGACTGTGTCTACAATTATGTGAACCAAGTCCTCTGTGTCCACATTGAGTTAAAGAGCTTTCACTCCCAGAACAGTTCACATCATCGAGCCAGATCAGACCAAAGCCTTCACCAAAGTGGGCTTCTCTTGTTGCACTTATTGCGTCTCCACAGTCCATCTGTCTGCACACGACTTTGGCATCGGACATGTCCCAGTCATCATCACACACTGTTCCCCATGTGGTGTAGTGGAAGATCTCCACTCTTCCAGAACATCGAGAAGAACCAGGACCAACCAGTCTGATCTGATCTCCTGCTCAGATATTGCCAAAAATATATATATTGCAATTATTACAATATGCATCAAACAATTAAACAAAATAAATGAACATATCTGTATCAAAATGGTGGTGGGACGACAAACGTATTAAACCATTTGTTTTATTAAAGTACAAATGTAACTTCTATGGAATATTTGTATTTTCAATTTGATGCTGATGTTGTGTTTATGTCGAAATAAGCTAAACTAAACTCCCCAAACATTATAATAATAGCAGATCAAACCTGTTTGTAAAGGTGGTATGAACAGCAACATCACTGTGGAAAAACATGCACAGCTTTTAGACACTAGAACATCAGAATGTGGATTACAAAATGAGCAAATATAACTGAATCTTACCCATGTGCAGACGGAGAACATCTCTGTCTCGTGTGACAGCCATGACCTCCAGATGACACTCAAAGCACTTGGTAAACTTCTACTGCATTTGATGGTGAGAAATTAGAAGTCCCTTATTCATCTCACAGTTCATATTAGCATCTTCAGCCACATTCACACACAGCTAAATGCATATATCCTGCTCTGCTGATATTGTCTCTGTTGAAAAGAGCAGTGTAAAACTTTTCTCTGCTAGAGTAAGGCAAGACAAATTTAATTGTACAAGGTAATTCAAGGTTCTTTTCAGAATAAAAAAAAACCCAAAACAATACATTACATTATATATATTTTTGATTTGTTGTATTGTAATCACACATAATCATCATAAGATTAACATTAAAGGAGAAAAGTCCAAAATAAAAACATTTCTGTCATATGCACAGCTAAACAGAAATGTTTTGAGCCTGGGTTTAAACATTGTCAAAGTAGAGGCCTGTCCCACATCTTCAGAAAGAATGTTCCAGACTTAAGCTGCATAAAACTGAAACACTTATTCTCCATGTTTAGTCCTGACTCTGGGACCAACAGGAGAGGCCGGTCCCTGAAGTCCTCAGAGTGTGAGATGGTTCATATGGCACTAACATGTGTGAGATTTGGTTAGAGACTTTGGTGCTTGGTCATGGAGAGACTTGTTCACAAGCAGAGCTGCTTTAAAGTCTATTCTCTGAGCTACAGGAGCCAGAGACCTGAGCACAGGACACATGTGTGAAGTACTTCCTGGTTCTAGTCAGGACCCGAGCAGCAGTGTTCTGGATGTACTGTTCTGTCTTAAGGCTCATGTAGCAGCATGTAGAGACTGAGAGCAACAGGGGTCCCAGGATGGACCCCCTTGAGGACTCCCCAGATCAGGGACATTTTATCTGAGACACATTTTCCAATTTCAACAAAGTTCTCCCTGTTTTCTAGATAGGACTTGAATCAGTTTAGTGCAGTACCACAGATGCCCTCCCAGTCCTCTAGTCTCTGTAAGAGGATCCATGATCCACAGAGTCAAAGGAGACTCAGATCTAACAGGATCAACACTGAGAGTTTGCTGCATCTGTGTCAGGAGGATGTGTCACCTTGATAAGAGCATCTCAGTCTGTGGTGGGTCTAAACCCGACTAGAACACATCAAAGGAGTTGTTTGTTTGGAGAAAGTTAATAAGCTGTTGGTAAACAACCTTTTCAAGGACTTTGCCTAAAGATGGCAGATTTGAGATTGGTTGGAAATTGTTCAATATTGTGGCATCAAGACTGCTCTTCTTTAGGAGAGGCTTGATAACCTCATTTTTCAAAGCTCTTGGGAATCTTCAAGATTGAAGTGACATGTTAACTTTGCAAACGAGTGTTGACAGCAAACTGTTGAGCACAGACTTTAGAAATTTAGTGGGTAACACACTTTGAGGCATGTAGATGAACTCAGACTGTGACCATCTCTGGGACAGTTTTGTCAGTTACAGGAGCAGAGTGAGTCAGCTCTAAGTGTGTAGGTGGCTGCAGAGATGTTATTTGCTTTGTGGAATTGATGTCATTTTTAATGGCCTGAATCTTGTCATTAAAGAATACTGCAAACACATTGCACTTAGATGTGGAAATTAGTTCTAACGGCAGTGAGGCTGGAGGGTTTGTTAATTTGTTAACTGGAGGGTTAGTTAATCTGTTTACTTTTTACTGTTGCAAACAGGACACGAGAGTTGTTGCTGCAACTTCCAATAATGTCAGAAAAATCCCTCTGCCTTGTTCTACATAAACTGGTTTGTACGTGTGCATCTTTTCTTTGTAAATCTCATATTGAACCTGGAGCTTTGACTTGCTCCATTCCCACTCGGCCCTCCTCCCTTTTCTGTGCCCTGAGTCATTCCTCCATGGAGCTTTCTGCTTATCTTTAACCATTTTAACCTTCATCGGGGCAATGGTCCAGAACATTCAAAACACTCGACGTCACAGAGTTCAGCAAATCATCAACATTAGAACATGAGGCATTTTCAAAGTGAATCATTTCATGAACAGTTCACCTGTTTTATCATTTCTGTGTCTCCTCTGAACAACAGGACCAGCCGCTGGTTTGGGAATAACAGACAGGTCAAAGGTCAAAGACGACACAGAAATGATCAGAGCAACATCCTCCACACTGACATTTAAATATTTAGTCCTTTTGTGATGAGCAGGTCCAGAGTCTCTGTTGTGGCTCCTGACATGAGTCAGACCAAAGGTTTAAAGAACTGACTCTTTAGTGTTTGTGTCAAACACATTATCCACATTTACATTAAAATCACGTGTAATGACTAAACCATCAAAGTCTGTGCAAACAACTGAAAGCATCTCAGTAAAATCATCAATAAAACTTAAATTAAACCTGGGGAGGTTTGTATATGACTAAGTCGACTATGGAGGGTGAGTATTTCAGCTCCATTTTAAAGGAAACGTACTCAAAAGATGAAAACACCCCAAATGACAATCTGTGAGTAATTAAATTATCTCTACAAAATGCACACACACCTCCACCCTTTTTGTTTACTCGTATTTCAGATTCAAAGGAGTTTGGGTCAAGGACCAGATGAGGGCTGAGAAGGTGGAGCAGGGGGGAGTTTGGGTGAGGGTCCAGATGATGCCGGGAAGGCGGAGCAGGGGAGGGTTTGGGTGAGGGACCAGGTGAGGGTCGAGGAGGCAGAGCAGGGAGGGGCAGGGGTGAGGGGCCAGATGAGGCCGGGGAGGCGGAGCAGGGGGAGTTTTTTGTTGAGGGACCAGGTAAGGGTCGAGGAGGGAGGTGGAGCAGGGGGAAGCATGGGTGAGGGACCAGGTAAGGCTGGAGGAGAAGGAACAGGGGGAGCATGGGTGAGGGGCCAGATGAGGCCAGGAGGCGAGTTGGGGAAGTTTAGGTGAAAGACAAGGGGAGATAGGTGGGTACGGGGAAGAGTTCTGCATAGTTGATGCTAGAACTCTTGATCGTACTGTATTAGGTGTGAGCGGAGCCATCTTAATTCCTGATCTGATGAGGTTTTCTAGGTGGTTGGGAAGGGCCATGAGTGAAAGTCTCTAGAGGGAGTCAAATGTAGCAAAGTGGAACCAGGGCTTGTCTGTGTACAGGGAAGGTGATGGGGGTGCTGGCACAGACAGGTTCAAGGCCTGCGACAAGGGCTCTAGGGGAAGTGATGCTGGAGATGAATCCTTCACTTGTTAAGGTGGTGGTGCTCCTGACTGGTTTTCTGTGGGAAGTGGTGGTGCTGTTGAATCCCTTGCTGGGGAGATGGGTTGTGCTGCTGGTGGTGACTCCTTAGCTGGGGGAGGTGGTTGTGGTATTTAGACCTAATATTGTAGCTCTCCATTGAAAATTGATAGACTTGGCAGCATTCATAACAACCATTAGCATTTGGTAATTTGACACAAATTACATGTTCATAATGGCAACTGTTAATATTCTCTAGGTAGATGTCATTGTTTGACACTGGCTTTGGTATACAACCGGGTCATGGGGGCATCAGTCCTAAGCAGGGACTCCCAGACTTCCCACACCCCAGACACGTCCTCCAGCTCCTCCGGTGGACCCCAAGGTGTTCCCAGGCCAGCAGAGACATAGTCCCTCCAGCGTGTCCTGGGTCTTCCCCGGGGGCCTCCTCCCGGTGTGGGACATGCCAAGAACTCCTCCCTAGGGAGGCATCCAGGAGGCATCCTGAGCAGATGCCCAAGCCACCTCGGCTGGTTCCTCTAAACGTGTAGGAGCAGCAGCTCTACTCCGAGCTCCTCCCCGTGTGACTGAGCTCCTCACCCTATCTCTAAGGGAGCGCCCAGCCACTCTGCGGAGGTAACCTATTCTGGTCTCTTGTGTCTCCGATCTTGTCCTTTCGGTCATTACCCAGAGCTCATGACCATAGGTGAGGGTAGGACATAGATCGTCCGGTAAATTGAGAGCTTTGCCTTTCGGGGAAGAAAGAAACAGTTACCATTACCAGTGATTTTTATCATTTTGACACAGCGCATCTAATGGACCTACAGTTTTTAGTCCTTACAAACCCTTTCACTAAGTGGACTGAAGGACAGGGCACTGTCTTCAACAGTGGTGCAGAGCACAGCTAAATCAACCACAGTGTCCTCCTTTGTCTTTTTGTTTGAGGGTATAGAAAAAGAAACTTCTGCGGGCTCTTGGCACTTTAAACCCCTAAGACTATTGGCTACAACAACATTAACACCAGTCAACTCTTTCAAAGACTCATCTCGAATCATCATCATAGCATGCAGCCCATACGCAAAATCAATATTACTAAAATACACAACCACACTTTTATCACCACATCTACCAACCCTTCAGCACTAATTGAGAGTCAACCACAGCATAAACCCCACCGTTTTTTAATACTGGACAAGAACTAACACAGAGTGTCATAGACATAGTAGTAATGTTCCAACATCTGCTTCGAAACCGACCATCTACGACACCCCACACCCCATCTCAATTAATTCGTGCTCTACAACATTTGCAGTCCCATTAACTGACTAAAGAAAGCTG